>QLNU02015270.1:83792046-83834067 GCA_006491805.2 Dysdera silvatica
GATGGTTTATATCCACCGGAAGATGATCGGCTACCGTCGCATAGCTCATTGCATCCGGATGAACGAAAGAATCGAAGCGACGTGAGTCAAGTAGCGACCGGAGGAAACAGTGACGTCAAACAAACCCAAATGAGCTGAAGCGATCGCGAATCGATTCGAATCTGTGCATTTACGTTTACGTAAGAAACAATGTTTGTATAATTAATTTTTATCAATAATAATAATAATAAATTTTTATTCAACCCGATATACAATATTTCGTGATACATAGCTTGAGCAGTATAAAAATTATAGAAATGTAAGAGAAGATCTATATTAAATTATTTTAAGTTTTGAGGTTAGAAATGGAAGAGAATATAAAGCCGAAGCTTGTTACGAGATTCTCTTCCAGAATGCGGTGATGTTGACAAGAGAGAGGGTAAATTTTCATATTTCTGAATTATGCTTATTTTAAAGAGTTCAGTTGTTGTATATCTTTAGCAGAGGGACGTGGAAAACCATTGTAATAACTTAAGAACAGACTGAGCGTCGTTTTTACGAATTAATGAGCAAGAAGTATTATTATTTTTTGGGATTTTTCATGGGCCTCATTTGAGAAAATTGTGGCACACGTCTGGATAAAGCTTACGAAATTATGTTTATCAAGATTCAAGACAGAAGTGTATCTGAGAGTCAACATATCTTATCTGAAATTTTGATTCAAAAAATGTTAGTACAACAAATATTAATTAATAAGTTAGTTGTACTATTAAGAGTTACATATATGAAATTATACTATTGTATAAGAGATTATAGTTTAAAAACTGTATAAAACTTGGATCCAAAATACAGAATAGCTTAAGGAGGAAAAAGAGAGTTTCTATCCAGCAGGTGTCACAATTTTTCTTTAGGGAAAAAAGCAAATATCCTTGATTCTTTATGGCGCACATTTTCGAATATATTTTATGGATAAAAGTTTCAGGAAAAACAAAAGCAATTATTTTGCGGATAAGAAAAAAACTAAAGAGCCCAAATTGCCATTTTGTGAGTTCAGATTATGTTGGAAAGTTTTGTGTTTCTGCTTTCGTATCCGCAAAGATATTGAAGAACATGCCTTTTATATATTGGAGTGATATTTACTTGATAGAGGGAAAAGATGTTCAGTGTTAGTAGGAGTTCCCAGGTTGAAAAAAAAGGTTATATAATCAGTTTATCTTTGTAATGAGATGTATTCGTAGAAAGTGTCCGTAGGAAGATCCGGGGAAATGCTTGGAGGCCCTGCTGGAACAATGACTTGGTTTCTTTTTGTACAGCGATTGCTTCCTAGGTTGCAAATTCAGTTCTTCCCTGTGTCCTCTCCCGACACTGCTAAATGTTATTGTAGCAACTCACTTCAGCCCCAACAGCCACTCTCCCTTTGTGAAACTTCTCTAAAAAGACAAAATCATAAACTATGGATAAACTAATAGTTAAACAAAAAAAAAAAAGACACTGCACAGTGTGGATGGGTTCCAGAGGGTGACATGGCTAGAAATAGGGGACCCGAGGGCAGAGATGTTTAGATTTTGCCGCGACTTTTGTGAAAGGCCATGATTCAGCATATATAAGGTTTGTCCTAAAAGTTCCAGGCATGATTTTTTTAAAATCATTTATTCAATATCAGTTTACAATCTTTTCAGAACTTTTCAAAGTATTCTCCCCCTGCTTCGATGCACCGTTGCCAACGCTTCACCCAATCATTGAAGGCGCCCTGGAAGTCGTCAACGGGAATCTCCTTCAGTGAGGTCGTCGCGGCTGCTTTTACCGCCTCCAGCGTCCCATGCCGAGTTCCTTTCAGGGTTCTTTTGATCCTTGGGAACAAAAAGAAATCCGCTGGTGCCAGATCGGGGCTGTACGGCGGCTGGGGCAGCGTTGCCACACCCATTTTGGCCAGCAACTCGGAGACAATGAGCGCGGTGTGGGTTGACGCGTTGTCATGGTGCAAGATCCAATTGTCGCGAATTTCGTTTCGGACGCGTCGAACCCTGTTGCGCAACCGTTTGAGCACTTCACAGTAAAACTCCTTGTTGACTGTTTGTCCTTGTGGCACGAATTCACTGTGAACTACACCTTTTCTGTCAAAAAACACAATGAGCATTGCCTTGATTCGCGATTTGCTCATCCTTGCTTTTTTCGGGCGAGGAGACTCCTTGGTGTGCCACTCGCTGCTCTGGCGCTTTGATTCGGGATCGTACTGAAAAATCCACGTCTCGTCCCCTGTGATCACTCTGTCCAAAAATTCTGGGTCCGTTTCGTAGCGTTCATGCAATTCCTGGCACTTCAACAAACGCTGCTCCTTCATCTCACTCGTCAGGACTTTTGGCACCATTTTCGAGCAGACTTTCCTCATTTGAAGATCCTCCGTTAAAATGCGATGAACGATTGTTTTGGGTATTCCACACTCCTCTGCAATCACCCGAACACTTAATCGTCGGTCATTGTCCAAAACTTGACGCACTTTTTGCACCGAGTCGTCCGTTTGTGATGTCGACGGACTCCCGACCTTCCCGGAACCGCTTGTGCCACATGAAAGTTTGGCTTTTTTTCATCGCCCCGTCACCGTAGGCTTTCCGAAGCATTTTGAGCGTCTCCGCCCCGTTTTTACCCAGTTTCACACAAAATTTGATTGCATAACGCTGCTCCAAAAACTGGTCCATTTTTTGATCGACGAGGGTGCAGTAGATACCTCTGCGCGGAGCGTGACCCTGCCTCAACAACTGCCCGCAGGCGACTGATACCGGTCTCGTTTCCAAGCTCAGATTCCCCACCAACTTCTCCGCCCCATCAGCCAGCGTTGCCAACTACAAAAAATCATTCCGGGACAAACCCTGTACCACGGCCAATTAGGTTACTATAGGCCCGCTCACGTGAATTTCAAGGGTGTCCCCACTTTCTGTTGCAGTAATTAATAAGGTTGTTCATAGGGGACGCCAAGTGATATGGGTAAACATGCCACATACTTTCGTATGTTTACAGTTTACCGAACAAGTTTAAAACGTTTCAGTTTTCTATCATTTTTACATGGTATTTTTATCGTGTTAACAATGGCATATTGTTATGTTCCATTCTGTAAATCGCAATCAGGAAAAGGTAATGTGTCATTCCACAAGTTTCCAAGTAAAGAAAACCTTCGGATACAATGGGTTACAACTATCTCACGTAAAGGTAATTTGTTCCCTCCTTCATAATTTTACTCTGTAGTAGCTAAGCTAAGGTGCATTAATTGTTTTAAGCTCATCCAACATCAAAGATATATATATATGCACATTTAGTGTTTTCATTTAATTGAAAAATTTATGTTGGTTGTACGTGGTTGAGGAAACAATTTTCCTAGGAGATTTTGTTTTTTGGAAACACATATTTTAAAATATACAAATTTTAATACAATCTTTTAATGCCAACATTCTTGAAGATCGCAAATAGACCTTTTTTAAAATTTTAATTTATTTTGAATATTTAAAAATTTCTGAGTCCCATTCCAGTTTGTGTTACTGTAGAACTTCGTTTAGCTTTCATTTTTTATCAAATAATTAATCAGTGTCTGCTAAATTAGAGGGGATGTCAAATTTCGGGTTCACACCGGGCACCATATGAGCGAGATACGTCTGTGAATTCGGTACAAAACTTATTTTGAAACTTCCTGACGCAATTCAAAATATTTCATCATCTTTGGGAACAAGGCTCCCTTGCGAGGCAGCGCCCCGGGCCCCGCCGCAAAATATTGGGTTTCACAATCGGGTAACATTAATTTACCGGGAGAAAATTATTTTAAAAAAAGTGGCTAACTGTTATACCAATTCTTTTCGTAACTCCAATACCGTGGAATTAACAATCGAATAGAACACTTGAACATGAAGGGTCTGTTTACAGTACATCGCAAGTAGCTTATTGGTTAGCGAACCGCGCCCTTGGAAACAGTACTGCCCCTCCTCTGCCCTCCGACTCCATCCCTCCGATAGCGAAGCGTGGGTCGCTGTCATTGCCAACGAGCTGATGATTTATTGAAAGTCGGTTGTCGCGCCCTCTCCTCTTCCCTACCCGTCGCCCGTTCTGGCGCGAGCCCTGACCAATGACGTGGGAAAAGACTCGTCCGAGGTGAAATTAGTTTCTGCAAACTTCTACTAATTTCGAGAAAGCAATAGAATTCCTTCTTTCCAGATTTTTCTCTATAAGCTATTTAAAGCATTACAGAGTGGATTGGAAGAGAAAGAGAGAGAGCCAGAGATTAAGATACTTTCCTATCACAGTACTGCAGAAAATAAAATCCAACGACCAAAAGGATCTGTTTACAAACTTGTGGATAGCATCACGCACACTATTAACTGTGCCTGTCATAGTCGCAAGTACCGAGAGTAGTTTTCGCAAACTAAAACTTATAAAAACTTACCTCAGATCGACCATGATCGAGGAGAGAATTAGTGCTCTGGCAGTTTTAGCAATTGTAAACGAGGAAGCCAAAAAGTTGGACTTTAAAGAAATTTTAAAATCTTTTGCAAGTGCCAAGGCCAGAAATCGGCTGTGAAATAAAATAATATTGCATATTGTTAGTTTTTTTCCATACCTTACTTCTTCTTCGTTCAGCACTATATTAATATACCATATTTTTTGAAATGCATTGATTTTCTTTAAAACTACAAATCATATTGAGATTTTTTTTTTTTTTACTTCTACCCCAACTCTTTAACTCCCTAATTTTACTTAGGGCTATTTTCTGTTCATGGCCATATGCCTACTAAAAGTAAGCATTTAAAAGGGCCAATTGAAAATTTTTCAATGTTGAGTCGATAATTAAAAGCTTAGTTGGAAGATTTGGGAGAGGGACATACATGTGAGGGGGCGCCTACAACCCTCGGGGCCGCTCTGGTTGGGAGTATGGGTAGTTTCCAATCCTAGCCATTCTTGTTAGAGTCAGTAATTTAGAAAGTACTTATTAATCTACATTTAATCTTTTTGTAATGAAAACAATGGCGCTCTTTTACAATACGGTACGGGCGCCAAAACGAAGTTTTTGTGTTTCCTTCTACATGTTTTTCTTCATTTGGATATTTTTGTATGACATGCTGTTTTATTACGTACTATGTATTAGAGTGAAAATTATTTTGATGAGCAGTTCTACATTTTTGCATTAGCGTTATTGTGCCCTCTTTACATTTTGTTTATTCTGTATTTTGTTTTTCGGTTACATGCTGCTTTATTATGTAGTTTGTGTTTCCAAGTAAAATTATTTTGGAAAGAATTGCTATTCATGAATACCTGATACTTTATTTTTATCATGCAGTGTATTAAAAATCTGACTTGTGTCAAAAGTTATTAGAAATTATGTATTATACATTGTGTAGTTATATCATCAGTTTATTGTAAATTCATGTGTTAATTTCATTAACATTCCATTAAAGTCTTTCCAAACAGGTGTCAAGCCTTCTAATTAATTCGGATTAAAATTCTATATAATTCTATTTTATTAACCATTAAAATAAAGTCTGCTTTTATGTGCATTTTGCAATTTAGCTTTCAGTGTAAACTATCAATTCATTATCAGTTATTAATCATGCCTGAGAAATCATTTCATCCAATAAACCGTCTTCAGTGTAAATAAAAGAGTAGAAAAAGGTATGTAAGATTTAAATTTTATTTTAAAATTTGTTATGAAAGGTTATCATATCACGACATCATCGTCGTTGGAAAATAAAATACGATAACTTTTTGAGCAAAAAGCAATATATTTCTGTATGTAATCAGAAACTGGGCTATTAATTGGCATTTATAGTCTGTTAAATTGAGAATATTAACCCAGGTAGCAGGCGCCATCTGTCGGAGAAAAACTGCACTAGGGAATCGTCGCTGCGAAAACGTAGGGACAGGTTTTCTATGGCGTTGGGCTCACGTGAGCGGGCCTGTAGTAATCTAGTTGGCTGTGGTATTACTAACACATGAATGTGTTACACATCATGAATCATGCCGTATACAAAATGTGGGGAGGGGGATCCAAAGGACCGGTCGCCTCTGAAACTAAATTTTTAATAGGACTTGGCTGCCCTGTGTCGGACGATTCACCGCCAAATTTAGTAGAAGTCAAGCTAGTAGGGTGGATGGGTCTTGTGCTGCATAAAAGGTAGTACCTCCAATCGTACTCGCCTACTAAAAAAACTAGTCGTCTCTCCCTCTAATCGATGATGGAAGCAGAGTTATCAATTATTTTCTTAAAATGCGATTGCCCTGAACAAATGGATTCGTTTCTAATAGGGGGAAAAAAAAGAGACTAGCAGACCTAATTATGAAAATCTGGAAACAGCTGAGTTTTAGACTTAATACCATATTCATACGGCAAATATAAGGCATTTTTAAGTTAGAGGATTTTCTTTAAAAGGCATCCCTACTTTAATCTTTATCAAATTTATTTATATTAATTTTATTCAAAGATTATAATCAAAAATCATCCATATAAGAATATATTTGTTAATAAATATAAAACTGACTGTGTTTATTAAAAATTTAACATACTATTTGATGATATCTTATATTTTTAGTAGTCTCTTTGAAAAACTAATTCAAATAATACGAGTGACTAATAAAAAAAGTTAGTCAGAAAATGCAATTGGTTTTTAAAATAGCTAGGAACGACATGTTCCTTTTCGTTACTTGAGTTTTTTTTTTAATTCATCATGTTTTATTGGCTGGGGGAGGCGAATGGTTTTTTTATATTAGCAGTCAAAATCAATAAATTGAAATATCTGAGGCCCTATGCAGCTGCTACTAACAATAATGGGCCCCCGGTACCGATTTTTTCATCGGATCCTCTGAAAAAAAAAAAAGTATTCAGCATTGTGGGCCCTTAAAAAAAAAAAAATAGAATCGGGGTCCCGGTACCTGCATTCCCTCAAACAGCGGCCTTGGCCCCATGGAGTTAAGGCCTATGCCCATGTGCATTGCAATTTAGTTGGCCAGACAGTTCATGTTTTTTTTTAAATACTCAGTACATCATGATGACAAAGTTCGGATGAAAGTTTTAGATGGGTAGTATAACAAATACATACATGCATGCATGCCTGCACGTAGGCAGATAGACAGACAAAAGCAGCAGTGTGTATTACGTAAGGCCCTATATAAAAGGATACATATATAACGAGAAGTTTGGGACCAAGGAAATGCTCGTTATATCGGACTCGCGAAAATCTTATTTACTAAGCCGAATAATATACTGAAATGAGTAATTTATTGAATTCTATTGTACTTAATCATTACACAAAACAAAATCCACATTTTCCTCATATCTGGAAACCAACTAAATGTGCACTCGTCATAAATGGTTCTTGCTGTATTTGAAATCTTTTCCAAATGTTTTTAATGGAGAGGGGTGGACCAGTGGTATGGAGAGAAACAAATCGATAAAAGAAAATGAAATATGTTTCTAGTTATTAATCATCTTCACTCAATGACTCAAGTATCTATAATAGGATATACTAATGTTTAATTTGAACACTGTGACGTACTTGGGTTTTATTAATAACCTCATACATAAATTATTACTCAAATCCCAATATTCCCATGTGATTAACCTTATTCACACTTAAAATTGTTTACAAATACTTCATACTATTTGCTTACTTTTTACACCTATAGCGCGGTTTGGGATAGGATTGATGACTTAACGAGACCTTCAAACAAAGTATGCTTACACATGGCTTAATACGGAATTAGATATATTTATTTGTTATAAGTATTTTCTTCACACAACTTTTTTTTCTGCATTCACTGCAGTTATTTCAAAAATAACTAAATTAATCCATACGTGTTACAATTGCAAATACTTACTTTAGTGACAGTTGGAAACCATTCCATAAAAAATTGTTTCCATTTCACTGGAGATCTCATGGTCAGAATCATCAAAATTCACATTTCAGGATCTTGTTATTTTACTACAATAGAAAAATGAAAACTTTTTATAAGTTACATTTGTTCTTGCAATAATATTCAGTACAAAATTTGTAGATGCTTACACTAGCAATCAGTTATCCAATGTGCATACATCTATTTCGATAAATAAGAATTGGCCGTATTTTAACATCAGATTCCAAACGGTCAATAAATCTTAAAACTTAATTAGAATTATTTTACGCTTTTGACTGCCAAGTTACAACCACAAAACAAATTTGCTTAATAATGGCAATTTGGTGAAAGGAAATGCCTTTGTGTTCATAACACCCTTTTCATTTAAAAAAAAAAAAGCATGCTCATTACAAGTACACACAGTATATCAAAGGTTGTAATTAAAAAAGCAGCTTTTTTTTTTTTAGGAGTACATTTTTTTCCACATTTAAAGACAACGTGTAATAATTCGCTAACCATTATAATTAGGTACAAAAATTGAAATCGATAAGAAGCAGTAATGACTGAAAATATTTATTCATAATGACATAGCTTCGTAATACTCACAAGCATGACTGTTACATATTGGTGCAATATAAAATGGACAAGTAAAAAAATTTACAAATCACGATAGACAATAAAGTAGAACTTTTACGCAGACTTCTTTTGGTCTACTAATAACACAACAAGTACACCAAATGAGTTAATTAGCAATTCTATGATAGTGATAATGTCTTTAGTTTACTTAGAAACCCTCTGTTCTCAAATATCACAAAATATAGAATATATTTACAATGATTTCTACAGGTAAAAACCATTGTAGCAAAATAGTTTTTATGATAAATACTTTCGTTGAGTAAATAATCATTAAATTACATTATCACATTACTTTTGACCCAAATCGCACATTGATAACAATAACACTGAAATGATCTGGATAATGAGAATTTAATTTCCAGTTTGTTTTGTATCCCTCAATGCTGCACTTGATATGAATTTCAATTTTTATAAAAATGCTGCACTTCTTCAAAAATAAAGTGAGGTTCTTTTTTTTTTTGAGCACATCCCCTTGTTCTTAGAAGTAAAAGCCATAAGAAGGGTAAAATACTGTAACTTTAATCAGGGGCGTAGGACAGGGGGACTTGAGGGCCCCTCAATGGATACTAAAATACAATATTTTTTTCTAAGGCTGCATCACATGACATTCTTTAAAACCACTTGTTTAATTTTTGAATTGCTATGCTACAGACTTTAAATGCTAGCTAATCATGAAACTTTCTAATAAGGAATTATGGTGACACTACAGATGAATCCCCTGTTTTGTCGCCAACTCATCTCCAAAACTGATGCTATACTCTTAAAACAGAGGGAAAGTTTTAGGAAGCGTTAAAAATGTGCGTGGTAGTTGTAGTGTATGTTTGTGCCGGTGGTGGTTTATGAGTTGTATCAATAAGATGAGTGCCCATTTGAATGTATTTATTTTTGTAACAGATTGGAATTGATGGTATGTTTGGGATGGAGAGCGGATATAGGAGGAAGAGGCTTGAGGGAAAAGGGGGAGCAGGTAAGGCAGGGATCACACTCGCACCAATGCCATTCGTATCAGCTTCATAGCAGGAAAAATGGTCTTTTGTAGCAGGAAAAATGGCATTCAGTATCTAATTCGAAGCAAAGAAAAAGCCTTTGCACCAGTTTTGTAGCAGAAAAAAGCTTTTGCATCGATTTTGTAGCAGGTAAACACAACTTTATTATTTTGTAAAAAAAAAAATTGGTTCGGACATCAGTTCCGTAACAAGCAAAAAATACTTCAATCAAATGAATGTGCATGATAAAAATGAAAAGTAAAATATTTCATTGAAAAAGTAAAAGTTCATGCACATCAAGTTCTTTGTTTCGTTTTTTATAATTTTGAAACCTCTTCCCTGATTTCCTCTTGAGAAGCTAAAATTGTTGAAATACGCAAATTAGCTTTGGTCAACGAAATTTGTCCACTTTCGACTGCAGATGTATTTTTTCTTTGTATGTAAATTTATATGTTAAAAAATATGTTCGTGTATAATATTTCGTGCTCCAAGGTAAGTGGTGTATCAGGGAGAAATTCCTCTATTTTGATGGAAAAATACTAAAAAATGACCAACAATCGTGAATTAAGCACGTTTAAAAAGTTCATAATTTTGCCGATAGGTGGTGCATCAAGAACGAAATCATACATCAAAAATATCATTACTCGTTAACTAACGTTAAAGTCGTTTTTTAAGTGAAATCGTTAATTTCGCTTTTTTTTTACGGAATAGAATTATAAATTACGTAAATTAATTAAATTTATTTAATAGGTAAATTTACTTTTAAATTAATCTACAAGCCTCTGCATGTGTAGATAACGAAAGCAGACGGGGGAAATATCCCGAAATATATGCCGCAAAATCTTGGCACAAATCGCACGCTATTTTTTAAAGTATGATGAGGAAATTTTTCTGAACTTTTAATAAAATGCTGCGAGTAAAAAGTTATTCAAAATATGGTAAAACTGCGAGTTCACATAAAAATTTAAAAACTTTCGACGGTTTATAAAACGGCTATTCCATACTACAAATATTGCGATACACTTGCCGATAAAGTTTTGTCTGCCAACTTTTTTATTCTACAGCTGTTCCACAATCATGGCTGCATTTCATTTCGTTGTTTTAATCCAAATTTGAAGCAAGTTTCACATACAAAGCTGGACGTAAAAAATAAGAGAAACAAGTATACGAGCCGGAAACGTCGCGTCCAAACGTAAAGGCGCGAGCCATCTAGAAAGTGCGTTGTTGTTTTTACCAAAAAACCATAAAAAATGTGGATTTTTGTGAGGCTAATAGAAAATTGTACGTGAGGGCCTTGAATGAGTTTTTCTTAGTTTTCTTGGTGTCGATCGTACAACCGTAAGGTGGAGTTAAAATCCGTACAAACTACGGAAAATCCGTAAAAGTTGGCATCTCTGGATGCGGAAACGTAGAAATACGACAGGAAAAGCTATTTTCTCCTGTTGCCTGAGGCTAGTGTTTCTAGTCAAGTAAATATTATGGAATGGAAACAGTGGTGGGAATTTTTCGCAGTCCATGCACATGCGCAGAAGGCGGAACTGGTACTGTCTCTAGACGCTATAGCAAATAACCAGTTCATAAATCGTCGTGTGACGTGGGTGCTATTGGCGAGATTTAGTGCCGACGACTTGGAGAGGAGAAAAAATACTACACAGTATAACCAATAATGATGTAAGCTAGAAAAATGGCCCACTTTGTGAAATAAATAAGTGATTTTGGCGCAAAAATGGAAAAATTTGCACTTTTGTTATCAGTTTGTAGTAACATTTTCGTTTTGGTGCAAAAACGTACAAATTCTTGCTTTTGTAGCAGCATTTACGATTGGAGCAGTTTGGCACAGGCGTGTGAACCTGGGTAAGGGAGATGAGTGGAATATGGAGTATCGCAATGTCGGCGATGAAAAGTTGTTGGTTGGACTCGTACTTCGCAAATCGGCATTGATTAGCATTGGACTCACACTTCACAGAAGGAATGTGGTGTGTGTGTGTGTGGGGGGGAACATGGAGCATCGCAATGTCGGCACTGAAAAGCTGTTTGACTCATACTACGCAGAGTATATGTGGAGGCGGCGTCACAAAGACGAAGTGGAGGAAATGATTCCAAAAGCCATAAAAGCTCAGAAGCTTAAAGACAGAAGTTTTTTTTTTTTGTTAAAAAAATCTGAAAAGAGTATAATAGGTAGTAAACTCAGTATAACAGGGAATTACTCCTTAAAAACACGTAGTGGCTGGGAAGCCAGCACGTGATGACATAATCCAGGAAGGAGGTTGCCACGCCTTGGCGACAAATCACACAGGGGACACACATGTAGTATAGCCAGAATTACATTTGTGAAGAAACATCACCTGTTTTGCTTCATTTTGTAGTGCTGTATAATTCATGTCATATTACACACTGGGATCAGGGGTGATTTTGAGTCCAAATCATATTCACTGAACATACCAGAAAATTCCCTGAGAAGTTACATGATATTTTTGGTAAAGATTGGTAACAGTTTATTTCTCACCAAGGTAAAAAATGTGCCAATTCCCTCCTTTTTCACCATAAAAGGGAAGTACTCAAAATTCATTCAATCAAATTTTTATGACTGAACTGGGGCGGGGGAGGTCAATTCCACACATCTATCATAGATAAGCAGAAAGACTTTAAGGAGCTCTTGGGGACCCCTCTTGCAAACAATGCAAAATACACGTTACAGAATGACAAAGGCAAAAAGGAACTTGTAGGTAGCAACAAAACTAAAAAGGTTGACTATTTCAGATGCCTTAGATCAGCAATGAATGTAAAGGAAGATATAAAAAGAGAAATTAATTGTCAATCGCAAACATATTGGAAAGGAATGTCTGGAGTACTTTGCAACAAAAAGATTCCAAGTAGGTTTTTTTCTTTCTCCTTAATTTTTCCAGGGACTCCAGTGTAAGACGAGATGAGTTGCAGAAAAAGAATACAAGAGTGGGCCATTCATGAGGCACTTTTACAAAGGATATGGTTACTTGGTTAGAGCTACGAAAAAATCCTTATAGCCCAATAGATAATCATCTGACAATTTTATTTCGATATCAGGAACTTAGCTGGGTTCAAATGACGCTGCTTTTGATAGAGGAATCCTTTATCTGAGCAAAGATAGGGAGCAGCTAGCTTCGGAGAGAACGGAGCAAGGGATACAAATCCCTTCGGGTGAAGGGTGAAAATATCGGAATGATCTTCAAAGAATTTCAGTTGACTAGATGACTTGCAGTTTACAAACCGATTCAGATTGTTCAACTTTTCAAAGAGCTCTTCATAGTGAAGAATAACCACACCCTGTAAAACAGTCTGGAAAAATCTCACAAGTTCCCTAGTACATGGATCTTGTGGAATGATTTCCTTGTCTAAAGAACTGGTTGATGGAAGAATTGAAGGATTCTTGTTTGTAGAATTCACTGGAAGGCTGTGACTGAAATGTCTGTCATTGTGTGGGGTTATCGTGCATCTCCCAGCATTGACATCATTGCCATTAGCGATATCTTGAGCTGGCTTATCTGTAACATCCAGATCATTTGCACAAGGATTACTGTTTAATGATTCTTTGCCTGGTACGAATTTGTCTGAAGCACTTTCCATAGTACCGGAAATTGTCACAAAATTATAGTTATCTACAAAAAAATATTGAGGATAATTCTTCAAAAATTCAAGCTGTTCTGCATACGAAAAGAGCTGAAAGAAATTTTTGCAAATTTCATTACGATTCGTAGAACATAATTTACACAACTGCAAAATGTGCACACGTTTCTGAACTTTTACCAAAGCAAGAAGTGTTTTAATTATTTCTTGATGATCACCTGCAAGTGGTGTAGATGCATCGTGTGGTAGTGTATCCAACAAACTAGATTTAGTTTCTTCAACAACTTCGTCTGCTGAATTCCCTTGCACAGCAGTGTTCAGACTCCTTACATTTCTTAAGCTCAAATGCTTCTCACTTCCAGGAAATTCCACATTTCCAACACTTTCGCATCGTACAGTTGCACTATCAGAGACACCTGAACTACTTGCAGATTCGGATAATCCTTCAGAAGAAACGGGAGCTTCTGAAGAACTCTGCATGGTATTTGAAAGCGAGATGAAGTTCCTATTCACACAAAAATATTGAGGACATGACTTGAAAAAATGAAGTTTTTCATCAGCTGTAAAAGACCAGAACAATGTGTTGATGGTTAAATTCAGTTTTTCGCTGGATTGAATTAATTTTAAATAATCCATCGGCCCAAAACATTTTAACTGACCAACTAACGTTCCAATTATTTCATGTTGGTAAGCAGTGAAGAGCCATATCAACGCTTTTTTATATTGGCACATAGAATCAATTTGTCCCTTCGGCAGTCTGAGAGCACCAGCATAGTTTCCATCTGTTTCAACAATATGAAATGCTGGCTGATTAGGGGGCATCATATTGTTGTTGCTTGAACCTTCCATGCTCGTTTTCTGTTCTTTTTTTAGTGAAGTAATATCTTTAAGAGCCAATAATGAATTATGAACAGAACTGCTCACGCTTTTGGACTTTCGCCTTTGTTCCACCATTGCTGATATTGCATTCTTTGGAACAGTGGAGTTTGGTTCGATTGTATCTTCTGCAAAATTTGAAGCTGTGACATTCACACTCGATTCTGAAATCGAGCCAGCATCGCAGTTTTCACCAGTTTCAACGGTACTAAATACTCGCTGATTAGGGGGCACTACATTGTCTTTTGAGACTTCTTCGTTCATTTCCTTTTTTATTGTTATCGAAGGAACAACATCCTCTTCAATCAATATTGGATTATCAGCCGAACCACTCACGTTTTCACACATCCACTCTTTTTCATTCTTTATTAATATCGCATCCTTTGTAGCAGCGAAGTTTGGTTCAATTGCATCTTTTGTAAAATTTAAAGCTGTGGCATTCACGTTCGCTTCTGAAATCGGAGCCGCATCACAGTTTTTACCTGTTTTAGAGGTACTATGTACTTTATGATTAAGGGATACTGTATTGTTGCCCTTTGAAACTGCTGTATTCATTTTTTTTCTTACTGACGTAACGCCATCTTTTTGAGTCAAAATTGAATCATTAACAGAACTACTCATGTGTTCAAACTTCCGTTTTTTTCTCCTCTTCTTTAATATCACATTCTCTGTAACAGTCAAGTTAGGCTCGATCGTCTCTTTTGTGAAATTTAAAGTTGTGGTGCTCATATTCGCCGAAACTGGGCTAGCATATGATGAACCCCAAACTGTATGATCTTTGGCTAAAGAAATGTAGCCTCCAGGAGAGATTGTAAACATTGTATATCTTTTCTGAAAAAACTTGAATAATGAAGCAACAGAAAAACCCTTAAAGTAAGCTCTTATGACTCCATTGCCATTATTAGGTAATGCATCAATGAAAATTATTTTTTCTTTTTTTAACTTCTCCATAAGAATTCCAATTACGTTATTCTGCAGCCACACTTTTCTTTGCTTTTGAGTTAAATTTATAGAATTTGAAGTTGTGGTGCTCACATTTGCTTCTGAAATCTGGTCAGCACATGGTGGAACTGAAATTGGGCGATTCTTGTATAGGGACACATAGCCTTGATCAGAAATCGAAAAAACGTTATGCCTTGCCTTAAAAAATTGGAATAGCAAATCATCCGGAAGGGATTTAAAATGAGCTTTTAGGGCTTTATTCTTAGACCTGAATAATTCATCAAGGTGGATTCTTTTTCTTTGTTGTAACATCTTGATAAGAATACGAGCTACTCTTGTGTTTTGTTTCTTTTGACTTTTGGAATGTATTAAGGTTGCAGCACGTTCTCTCTCTTTGACATTATTTAAATTACAAACAGACGTGCAGCCCACAGTTCGGGAACTGCCACCGGATTCGCTTTTTCGACTGTCGTCAACTTGGTTAGAAATCTCTTCCATTGCATGTGGTATGGAAATTCCACTTTCCTCAAGTTTCTGAAATTGCATATTTTAACAAGACGCAGTTCAGAAGCAAAACGCTATACTCAATACTTCGTACACAACGTAAAAATCTAAGAAATCCTGAAAGATTAATTATGCACAGAAATATCACCACTTACACTATTTTGCAATGTGAAAGAACACGTGCGTGCATTAATATTAATTTTCCACACAAAACTAATTATGCGCAGAAATGTTACCACGTGCACTGATGTTGATTAATTGTGCAATTTAAAAGAACATGTGCACTAACGTTAACAAACTTTTCCACATAAACTAAAATTATGCACAGAGATGTTAGTTACCACGTGCACTAATATTACTTATTTATGCGAAAGAACACGTGTGCATTAATATAAACAGACATTTGAACATGAAAGTTAATTATGCAAAGAAATATTGACACGTGCACTGACATACACACATTTTTCAATACAAACTTTTCGTAACATGGTTTGTTATCCAATTCACGGAAGTAAAGTGCTACTACTTGACTTCTTCTACTCGGACAAGAAAATACAAACGTTCTAATCATTTATAAACGAATTGAAAATATTAATAAAATTGTTTATTCACGACATGCCTATAAACATATAAATAATTTCTCTTTAATAACTCTGAGCATTTCAAAATATAAATAACAACAATTAATTGCCAAACGTCACCCTTCTGTACGCCAATATCGATGGTCGCAGAAGAAGAAGAAAAGAAAGAAATATTGAGAATACGGACAAACCATCCGAGTGTTCAGAATCACTGCCACGCGGAGCTGTAGCCAGACCGAAGGAGGTCGGGACAGACGCTAATCCCTCATTTCATTGGTTGCAAAAGTAATCTGTTTCTGATCCTTGTCTTTGGAAACACTTCTACACTAAATTTCAGTGCCAACTAGATTTAGAGGAATATTTATTAAAAGAAATACAAGGTTTATGTTATAACCTTCATTTATGAAAGAATTCATGCACAAAGAAAGAAAGAAATTACACTTGGGGTTTTATTTTTTCATAAAAAAAACAAAGAAAGGGCTTCATTACTGTCTTTCAGCATATACATATTACTAGTTGTTACATTGCAACCCTATTTTCTTGGAGTTTTTTCTGATCGTTTGGCGATTTTTTTTCGAAATCAGTTGCATGTACGTACGTACGTTTTCTCTCATTCCGTGGATTTGATTGAATAAATACAATACGATCATTTTTTTCCCTATATGGTAAGGTTAAGTAGTTTTTGTTTATTTATATATATGCAGTCGAGTCTCTATTTAACGAAGTGCCATCGTTCCTCTGAAAAACTTCGTTATAAGGAAAATTCGTTAAATAGAAATTAACATAAATGATGAAACTTAATTTCGATAAAATGAAAAAAGCTAAATTTGGACAGTAAAGACTAAATTCAGTAGACTCTTCTTTTTCAACGAATTTAAATATTTTTTGTATACAAGTACGTACAAATTAATAACAAAAGTAAAGACTGAGGATTACTTTATATCTGTATGATCCTCATACAACATATTTGAAACAGAGAAATAATCACTAATTTTGCTTTGTACAGGTTTCTTATAAAAAACGTTTTGTTCATAGAAATTCTCACACTTTTGTAAATATCGGAACACGTCATCTATAACATTTTCTTCAACAATGCAACACGTATGTGCGAGAAGCAAATTTCGTGGCTTAGCCACACCTGCAGAGTGATACACCCCCGCTGCTTCGAAGTTCCCAGTTTAGAACAATAGAATTATTTATCACAACTGGTCATATGTCCACAATACAGAAGGCTACCTCACCTCCATCTTTTTGCTTAAAATGCTCAACTATCTATTCTACCTAACCATCCCGCTGAAAAATTGTAAAAGGTAAATTAAAAAAAAAATCAAATTCTTTATAAAAAGAACTTCGTTATATAGAAATTGTTTTTCGTAATATGGAGACAAATTTACATGTTAATGCCATTCAAAGTCAAGGTTCCGCCGAAAATTTCGTTAAATAGAAAACTTTGTTAAATGGAAGTTCGTTATATGGAGACTGTATATATATATATGTTATGTTATTTAAAGTTTATATATATGTAAACTGCTCTATCTTTTGCATGTTTCTAATAGTTATCAGTTAAGCACGTGTGATTATATTCTGAAAATTTAAAGTTGCCGATAAGAAATAAAAGTAAATTAATATTGGCCAAAAGAAGGATACTTCAAATGATAGCGGTCGTTTTCTAGGAGGGTGACACAACGAGTTTCCGAATAAGCAGAAAATTTCGGCTGTGGTGAGCGCGGTTTGGATCCTTTGTTAAACTGTAGTTTCGGCTTGCTAACACGTCTGGCCAGCCGAGTGAGCTGAAGGCCACTTGAACCAACAGAACTGGTTTTATTATAACAAGCCTTATTTATGTCCGTAATCAGGGTCTTATCGTGAGGAGGGGCTTACAGTTTTCCCAAGAAAGCGAGTCTCTGACGCCTAGGGAATCGAACCCGGGGCTGCAGATCGGTTGGAGAAAACAAGTGAGCATGGGTACCATCAGGGGAGTAGCTAGAGACCTCAGCTGAGGTGGGTGGGTGGACTCTGAGATTCATCTACTTTTTTAGTTTCACAAGATTCAGAGCTAAGAAATTTTTAAAAGAGTCTATAAATTTTTTCATGACAAAGTCTGGGTACAATCTCTAACTAAACCCAGGCTTTTCGCATTAGTATACAAAATGTCTTACCACCGCGGGGCAAGCAAACCATTCTTTTGATGGTTCTACCCCGTTTCGCCGAATGTGTTTCTTAAAAAAAGGGGCGTCATCGGTGGGCGGGAAGAAAAGGGTGTGCCTAAACTACGTCAGGGGAGGTGCTGCGTATTACTCCTCCCACATAATTATCAACTACGTTTTTATCGATAATCTATTTAACAATCGATGATTTTATTTAGTTTTCAAGTTATTATAAAAATATACCCATATTAATTTTATAATTTATTTATATTACTTACCTGATTCTCAAAAACTATGAATACTATGATTACCAATTTGAACCAAAACTTTGGAATGGACTACAAGAGGAATTCAAAAAATTGGAAAGTAAATAAACATTTAAAAAAGTCTAAGAAAATATTTGATACAGGGTAATGGAAACTAAAAAAAATGGAAAAAACATAAGGAAAGGATGAGTGATTCACAATTAGTTGTGTGTCATCTTTGGAATCAGATTGTAATCTTAAGGTCCCATGCATGTTATATTCTTGCTGATATTTTCTTGAGACCTTTCATTGTAGAGTCTAATATGATGTACTTTTAGTATATATTGTCTGTATTATCGCTGTAGTTACACAGTATATTGTTATTATGACTTTACAAATGAAGAATAAATAAAGCAGTGATTTACACACAGCAAGTTCTCCTCACGACTCGATTTCACGAAGTTCACACCAGCCATGTTTGTCTATGATATTGAAAATGGATGGGCTGGGCTGGGCTGGGCCCACCTTCAATTATAACCACGCCTTCAAAGTGCTCTTATAACCCCGCCTTCTTTTTCGGCGAAATGTCCAGGACACCACTTTTGATGATGGTGGTGATGATGATGATAATGAATGATGTTAGATTCGAAAATTACATTTTAAAGTTTTCAGAGATTCTTATTATCTTTGGTAAATTTCCTTCATGGATATACACAGAAACTGAAACGACGAAACAAATTAACGTATGCACACACCTGTATAAGTATGTAACACGGGGCTCAGCATTCATATGAATTAATCAATTTTTTAATCGATAAATTCGATTAATCCTTTCTGAATCGAATGCCGCTTCGATATGAGTGTTCAACACTTCCTGAAAAACGTCGTTCAAATGGAACTAAAAACTTAATCATATCGATATATTTTCATAAAGAACGATTAATATAACAATATTATTGGAATAATTACTTTGAATATCGATGAGCTACATTATCGATATTTCGTTTTGAATAAAACGCTACAGCAATACACAGTAATACGTCATACCTGAGCAGCGGTTTGCTAAGATGATGAAACTGTAAGTGAGCTGTGTTGATTTATATTTCTGAAAAAAATATTGAAGTTACGATAATTAATTTTGATAATTATGGAAATTATTAAACGGCTGTAAATAGACAATAATTTAATTAATTTTACTTTGTATGTATTAAGTTGCAATGTTAATTTTTAAAGATAGTTTTGTTTATAAGATGTGCTAATTGTTCATCCCAGACGAAATAAACCATTCAATAATTTTATATCTCAAGACTAGATTGGTTATCAACGGGGAATCTAGTGAGGGAGCAGTGTCGTTTACCCGGGCGGGCCAACTGGTCCCAAGACCCTGGCCCAAACTGGGGTTTATGGCAAAGTTTATTTTATAAAGTAAGATCTGCTTAAGTCTCTCCCAGATAAGATATTTTCTTTCGGTGCTATCGAGCTCTCATAAACGATACTGCAATTAAACATTGATTTACTTATCGCTGATTCAAATGCCACTTCTTCAAATGACTCGTCGCCGTAGAAGAGGTCGACAAGGATAACAAGCAGCAATAAAAATTATGATTACAAAGTATTTTGTCAGAAAACTTAAGAGCTATCGAAATGGCATTTCTATCAGTAAACGTTACTACAGTTCAGCCCTTTGACTAAGTAGCTGTTCGGTAACTTAAACGTCGGCATTGCTAGTTAAAGATTTAATAAAAGCTCTCGTTGAAAATCATAAGCTTAAAATGTTCGCGTTTTGTACGCAATCAATTTTACTTTCAGAGGAATTGGAAATTTGTCTTAAATGAAACAGTGGAGAGTGTCTCGTAAACGTGAGGAGTTCGCTTCAGATAACAAAATTAAGATGAAACTGAGGACTCTGGTCCTAATTTATTATTGAATCTCTTGGACATCATAAATGAAGATGGATATATTCTTCTCAACGCAACTAGATAGATGTATAGAATATAGCATTGCTGTATGTTTTCAAACAACCATAAAAAACTAAACTGTGGAATTATTCGAAGAAAACAAAGCGGCAGAGAGCGAGAGATGATGACAATGAGGAAATTCTTTCACCACTTAATAAAACTCAATTTCTTGAAGCTTTAGTAATAACTCGACATTATTTTATGTCCATAGAAAGTGGGGAAGGGGCTTAGAGGTTTGTAATGGGGAGGGGTGGCTACACAGCTACAACTCCATATATATGTATACATACAAAATTGCGTCTCAATAGGTTATGACCCCATCATTCCCCCCTGCATAGGCAAGTTCGCGGAACACATGTCATCTAAGTCGTTACAGATAATGAATTACATCGTTTCGTTTCAATGTACTTTTAATGTATTTTTACCATTAGTTTTAATTTATTTTTATTTTACAACCGTGTGCACAGTCTCACCTTGTTTGGCACAGAATGACCCTCGCTGTCATTCCTCCACAAAAATACAACGGATAATGTATTCAGAGCACTAAATATTTTAGAGAAAAAAGTTAATTGTGCTGACAGGTGTCCGTTTGTCATAGACGCGCGCAGAAAGTCCATAAATGGGGGTTCTAGGCTCAATAGGGAGGGTTACAATTATAACACATATCCCCTTTGTTAAATATACAAAACTTCATTGCAATGGGGAAGGGATTACGAACCCCATCAACATCCCCTGCGTACGCCAATGGTTTCAATCAACATTAAACGAGGATTTACTACCATAATACGTATATGCGGTAATAGCTTTTGAAGCTTGAATGTTCAAATTAAGCTAAAAAAAAAAGTAAAGTTAGATTTTTTTACCATTTACATAATGTATTAGCACTTCTAACAATTCATATCATTGCTATAAAAATTGTGATAAATTAGAAATATGATCGTTACCAGGGACGCGGGGGAAAGGGGGGGCTTTCGGGCTCCCCCCCCCCCCCTCATTGACTACCGAAATATATTTTATTTAAAGTTACGTGATCGTCTTTAAAGCTACGTGAGCCTCCCATCACTTCTACACTATACTGATCGTACAGTAACGAGTATTGAATATTTCCAGTCGCTGCTCAGGAGCGTGCTTACGGCGTTAGCGGCCCTGGGCGAAACAGATTTTAGCGGCCCTCAAAAATGTTTTAACATAACACAACAGTTTAAAAAAAAAAACTGTCCGTGGGTTACAAAACGAGGCCTCACAAAATGAAGTTTTTTCATTGATGCGAGCATCAAAGCTAACGGGAAGATAGGAAGTTAAATTAAAAATAAACAGTTTTATACGAATTTAGCTAGGAATATATCAATCACTCGGCATTTCTTGCTTAACTTCTATGTTGTGGATAAATGAGAGTTTTATTTAGGTATACTGCCGCATTATAAACACAAAGAAATACCAGTACAACGTAATTATAAATTTCTGCTTCTCAGAACTTTGCGATAAGTTATTTTTTTGTTGGAAACCGGGGTCTATTTAGTGGCTATAAGGCCACCACAATAAAGATAATGGGCATAGTCCACTGATGCTAACGCATTTGACTAATAACGTGTATATTTATTTTGACCACCATTTAGAAGCCTCATGGGCGTAATGGGAAACAAAACGTCGCACACGAAAGGTCAATTGATCAAATAATCTAGTAAATATATAAGGGCCGCTAAAACTTATTTCTCAGTGCTTGCACTGCCTTTTTTAGCGGTCCTGGGCGGCCGCTCGGCTCGCACCCCCTCCTAATCACGGCCCTGTCGCTACTCCGCTTAAATCATAATTTCTTTTTCTCTTGATGGTTTATTAAGGCTTAATAGTATTATAATTATGTTTTTATATTTCGAATAATTTATTGCTCTACTTTTCTTGCAAAAATTTATGAATTCAAAAATTAGTGTAAAAAGGGTAAAAAAAAAATAGAGCGCCTTGACTACTAATGCCTTGAGACTGTTCTGGAGAGGAGTGCTAGGAGTTGAAAGCTCACACCCCCCCCCAATAAAGGCCAGCCCTTTAAATTAAAACCTTTTGGTCATTTTTCAACGCTTCTGTACATAGCCCTGCAGTGATAATACTTTCGTCTAGTGCAGTTTTCCCAGGTTTGACACCCAACAGCGCCCAAAAAAGGACGTTTACCGACTAACCCCTCACCGTAGTCCTGGGTTTGGTTCCTTAAACCTTAACGGGTTCGGATTCCTCTAAAAACCGTAAGTTCTGGTGCGGCAGAGCCCTTGCTGTCCTTGGTCCGCCAAACTCACAAACTGCTGGGTATTTTATGAAATAAGTTCAGGCAGTAGCGTATCTAGGGGGTGGGGCAAGGGGGCGGCTGCCCCGGGCGCCACAATTAGGGGGTGGCAATTTAAAGAACACTAACAGGCACAACAATTACGGCAATGAGTCACTCGACCCTGACGACAAAATACCTAGCGACGCCACTGAGTACAGAATTAAAATAACTACACCTACAGGTATATGGGTCCGCTGAGCTGCATTCGATTCCAGCAAGTTCAATTGTGTTTATGCCTATTACCGGAGATAGTTTATAATCGGAATAGTTAATTATAATAGTTAAGCTACCAGTCCTGTCCCAAATGGCCCTGGACGCAAAATTTCAACAATGGACTGGTGAAAGGGAATGCTAACGTGTTTAGTGGCTGCGATACTTAAATGGCCCGGGCGCTGGCAACTCAGGCTGCGCTTATCGACTGATCATTGTAGTCCGGGGTTTGGTTCCCTGGGCTTTAAGAGGATTGGTTTCCTTGGAAAACTGCAGATCATGGCGCAGCATGGCTGTCGCTGTCCTTGCGCCATAAAAACGCAAATAAGCAAACCCGCCTCGAATACCACCTTAAGACGTAAAACAGTTGCCTACAAAAATGAAAGTCCTTGAAAAATAAGCTTGGAAGAAATTAAACCATGAAAAGAGTATGAAAATAAGAAACTTGTGATTAACTCAATCCTGATGAAGGACTGCTGCTGATGCGTCCGAAAGCTTGAGTGATCTTTTTCGTTTGCTCTTTAACCTTTTATGTGTTAACTTATGAAACTTGTATATGATGACAACCCAAATTAAAAAGCAAATATCAATTATTTTACGGTAATAAACAAATTCGTGGTTCCAAACTTTCTCTTATGGAAATATTCATTCAAACGTTTTTTAATCTTATACGGGCCTTGCGATGGTGCTGCAGCAGCGTTTGTCCAGTGCGCCGTTATACCAGATTCAACTCCCAAACAATACTCCTTCCCATGGGCGCTCATATGAGTACTTCTAGGGAGTGGGGAGCGAGAAAAATAACCTCCTCCTCAGGGCTGTCAAACATTTTAGTGAATGTACAAGATACTAAAATGCTGCAAAAATAATTGATACTGCTTGATAATTAGCAATGAGCTAAAAAGTACCTTTTTAAATTTTGACTGTAAAACTTTTAAAAATAAATGCATAGAAGAATCGGACGAACAAAATTTTAAACGGCCAGGGAGGGATCGAACCCCTCTTTGCCCTCCCGTATGCGTTCCTATTCCCCTTCCCCCAAAAAGTTTACTAACCGTTCACTGTAGTCCGGGGTTAGTTTCCTAGGCTTTAAGCAGTTTGAAATTCTTGGAAAGCTGTAGGTCTAGGCGCAACATGGCCCTTGCTGTACTTGCGCCATTAAACTAGCAAGCAATCACTAAGCAACAGAAGCTCGCATTCCTTACATTTTTTGCACAGCATGGCCTTTCTTGCCCTTGCGGTGTAAAAATACAAACCACACTTTGTATCCTTGCGCCACAAAGGTGTCAATCATTTTACGTTCTTAGTAATGGTGTATTTAAATAACACCACAGTGATCATACCCAGGCTGGGTTCGAACTAGCAGTCAGTTTGTGTGTGTAAGTATATCGCGTTTCGAAGGTCTGGTTAATAGCGAACCCCAATCTCCCAACGCAATATCAGGACTTAAAAAAATATATGTAAGCAAAAAAGAGGTATTACACAGATCGTGGTAAATCTTTTGGTGAAAGGAACGTACGTAAGTCGAAAAGGAATATAGAACATTGGGATTAAGACAAGCCCACAAAATGTTAATCACTGAAGATGTAAAACTTCTCTGAAACATCCAGGTTTTTGGGGCTTTTTTTTTAAGCTAAGAGGCTCCTAGAAAATATAACGGGGCTTGTTTTAGAAACTGAATTATTTTTCCAGAATAACCGTTTGGATCTGAGATTGAACCCGAGAATAAGGGGCGGTTTAATTCAGGAGGGGCTTACGAATAAGTAGACTTTTCAACCCTTCCATGAAGGCTTTAAAATAGAGCTCGGACAGTAGTAATCAATACGGCACCCATCATCCCAGAGCATTATACCCAGAAGTTGTTATATTGGTTTAACTTGTAACAGTTAAGTAATCCAAATAGGGTACTGGTAGCAGTATGCAGCACGGGCGCCCATTTGGGGGGGGGGAGATGGAGCTTGACGCCCCAGCCGTTTAAAAATTTTATTTTCCCGCATCTGCTATGCATTTACTTTCAGAAGTTTTGCAGTCACACAAAGGTACTTTTTAGCTCATTACTAATTGTCAAGCAGTATCAATTATTTTTGTAGCATTTTGGTATCTTGTACATTCACTAAAATTCTCGACAGCTTTGAGATGGAGTTGATAACTTTTCTCAGCCGTCCCTAGAAGTATGGGCGCCCATGGTACTTAGATCTTTATTAAGTTTTGTACAGAACCTGCATTCAAGTCAAGGGCGTCATTAAGGCAAATTCCAGTGGGGGGGGGGTACTTTTTTTTAGCCGATGTTAACTCGATTAGTTATCCCAATGTTAAACTTTTTAGTGTATTAAAAGTACTGTATATATTTCAATTTTAGGGGGGCAACTGGCCCACTTCCCCTTCTCAAACGACGCCCATGCCTGCGTTGCTATTATACATATTTGGCAAACAATCACAAAAATAAATAAATAAATAAATAGAAGAATAGTCTAACGCTCAGCTACTTCAACTCAACTATACACGTTTATTTTGTATAAAAGTTCGTTTTCACTCATGTACGTTGTATGCTATCAATTATAGACACCCGAGAGACCTACCGTTCTTTCGCAGTGTTCTGGGTAAAAATATTTAAACTATAAGCAATGTTTAAATTTTCTAGTGGTCTTAACTACAAATAATTTAACTTTTATGGAGATGCATAAAGAAAACATATCCAAATTATGAAGACAATAATTAAAATATTTTATTTGCACAAAATCTTAGCAAACGTTCATGATACCTAATTAATTCTCAAGCGTACAATTTGTAATCTTTTACTACAGAGATGTTGACCAGTAGTGTAGCAGTTCAAGACTCGTGGAGCGCTCAACAGGCTTTAAAGTAGATCGTGATGAGGCTTTAGATATAATTTGTTTTGATATCCAAGGGGGTGGGAGTCTTAAGCCTGTCCTTCGCCGCTGGTGTTCACGTATATTTTATATATATTTTAAATTGCGGGCCCAAAGCCCGGGCTTTGGATGCCTTTGCTGTGATCAGGCCCTGCTCATGACTGAAGGGAATGAAACTTTAGCACAAAAACTTAAAGTGCAATTTTACAAGTTGGCGCAGTATAGCCCAGATGCTCTTGCGCCATAAAAAAGCCAAACAATCAATTTTACAAGAAAAGGCTAGGTATTTTTTATTAATGCTCTGAATATGAGTAATTTTGAATGCATTCTTAAGATTCAAATCACTAAAATTTAACTTCCAACGCGAGTGATGGAAGAGTCAAGTTTCTTTGCATGCTTGACATAATTTTGCCCAGACTGATTAAAAATTTGGTTGCAGAGCGGTAGCTCTGTATTTCCAGAAAAATGTTGCCGAGGCCCAATAAGCCAGGGCCTTTCGCTCCCCCATAAAATATATATCTCTGTATAATACAAATGTCCCAATATCTGGCTGTACCCCAAAAAATTGCATGAACAATGAATCGAGAAATGCAGTGTAAAGTTCAGGGTGAAAAACAAAATTTGCTGTCTGTTTCACCTGTCTCCAGTTCTTGCACTTGACAGTTCATGAGCATACTTCAAGTCAGATCCCCCCCCCACCAGATATTTTCTTTTAATTGGCGTCCCTGTTCTAGCACAATTGATAATCTAAATTCACCAAAACGCTAAAGAAGTAGATGCAATAGTATATTCACGCATCCATTGTTTACATCTGAGCGATGACAAACTCTGTGTTACGTAAAGAGAGATTGTGGCAACAGCGCAACACAGCTGTTTTTTGTTGTTTTCGTCGCAGCAGGCTGATCATTGTTAGTAAACTTGAGGGGCTGCCACGATCATGGTGTGTGAATATCCCCGAATGTCGTAAGAGTCAAGAAATTAAAACAGAAGATGGCGGCAGAACCAAGCCGAAGAAATTCTAAATCCATAGGGTTAATTGTTAGACCACAGGCCGTAAGGTAAAACTGATTTTTTCCTCGCCATGGTAGATAATCTACGTTTTTAGACATTCACTGACGGGCTATTGTTTCCACAAAGGTGTGGTTCGAATCAGTGCCGTTTTTATTGACGCCCAACGGGATGCAGGGGGCTCCAAATTGGCGAAGTGGTATTATATACTTATTGTTTTGCAGAAATGTGAAGCTTTGTGTATAAGGGGCCCCAAGAAATTTTTAAGTTCTGGGCCCGTTTACCTGAATGCATTCGGACGGTCCTCGTTCGATTCTTGCTGTGATTTTAAATTTCGCCTGTCTTCATTCATGCCCATCTGGAAAAATAAAAATTGAATGTTTATGTCAATTTTTTTTCTTTTTCTATTTTCGTACCCAGTGCCGTGTTATCGGGCGGGGAGCCTCAAATTAGCGAATTTTGTATTTTTCGTATTGAAAAAAATTGGAAATTTAGAAGTTAACGTAACCCCTCACCCCGATGCATTAAGATGGTCCTGCACATGGTTTTTTTTTTCTTCAAGTTTTTTCTTCTGAACTTAAAATCAAAAAACTGATTCACAAATTTTTATTTGTAGTCTCCATTTTTCTGTTATAGGACACTCAAAAATGGATCATTAAATTCCAGTAACATCTCCCTCTTCCTCAGTTATTGAAATTAATAAGAATTAATAAAGTTGATAAAATTTTCCAAAAATGTCATTTAATTAGAATCTGATAAATTATTTTATGAAATTTATTCTTTTTAGTGATGCGGAATGGCCCTTGCTGTTCTTAAATTATAAAAATTCAAACAACCATAACACTTCGGGCCATAGGCTCGCTCATTCATTTTTGTTTAAGGGCTCTTACACTAATTTTTAAATTTTCTAATTTTTGTAATTAGGAATACAATGAACTTTGCCCATACATCTGTTGTCCCCGTTTGCCTGGACCCATTGACTCCTTAACACAGTACTTCATTGCAATTTGTTATAACCTTCTTGAAAAAAATGTGTTGTATTTGTATAAATGTTAACATTCTGTTTCCTTTTTTTTTAGTGGTAAAACCTATGTGGAAAGCGTTGTAGGTTTTATCACCGAAGTTGTCCCACAAGTATGTTATTTTCACAATTATGTATTATTTGAAGTTCTTTTAATATGAAAAATTCATATTTTTATGTAATTTGCCTTTCAGTTGAAGTATTTCAGTGACAGATTAGTTAAAATCATTAAAACAATGGATTTAACATTCACAATTAGATGAAAGTGTTAATAAGCAATTTATTTCGATGCTTGCTACGTGCCAGAGGCAACTTATGGCATACACAGACCAATTTTAAATGACACGTGGAATAGTTTAAAAGCAAAAATAAAATTCCAAATACTATTGTAAAATTCAGAAGTATTTTATTTGTTTTTAAAAAAAAAGCACTCAGAGTAGAATATTGCTAGGTAATACTGAAGAAAGTATACAAAGTAGTAAATATATAGGCATACTTTTTTGAATTACCGTTAACTCAGTTTCCATTCAAAACTCCCTTTTTATGCAATTCCTTTATTTCTCTATCAACATTCACATATGCTCATCATATTATCACATAACGCTGTATGGCAGTCAGAAGTATAGCAATTCAAAGGTTAACGGGGGTGGGGGATGGGAAGGTTCAGATAGCTTTAAAAAAAAGACAATGATGTAGCGTTGAGAACATCGTACTTCGTTATTCAAAGGGGGAGGGGGCTTGAGCTCCCTTAGCCCATCCCTTTTTTTCTATGTTGCTGATGGAAGCATTTGTAGAGAAAACTATTGTGTGTGTGCATTAATACTATCAAAATGTCCGCCATAAAAAAATAGTAATTTTCCAAAGTTTTAAAGTATAGCAAATACTTTAAAACTTTGGAAAATTACTATTCCAAAGTTTTAAAGTATAGCAAATACACGGATTCATACAGTAAAAGTACCACTCTGAGTGTTGCGCTGTTATTAAATTGTTGTGAATCTTATGTCAAATGCAAAGATATTTTCATGAAAATTAATTCTTTTAAAACATCAAGAATAGAAGATTTTAATTGGAATTAGCCCTGCAGTAGCTTGGTGTGGTAACACATTCGCTTAGTACACCATTAATCCTAGTTTAACTCCCAACGGTGCAAAGAACGCTTACTCAGAGATCTCATATAGATTGTACTGCTCACTGTAGTCCAGGGTTTGGTTCCCTAAGCCTTAAGAGGTTTGGATTCCTTAGAAAATCATAGGTCCAGATGTTCAAATTCCTCGGAAAACAGTAGGTTCCAGTCCGTGACCACTGTAGTCTTTGAGCCATAAAATCACAAATTAATTTGTATTAACAATTGGTGGTAAAATAAACGTTCATAATTTAGTGGGTGTAGGCTTCCATGTGGAATAAGACAGCAGCATTGCTTTAGCACAACATCACTAAAAGGTTGCTGACCATATTGGTCGATGCCATCCATTTTAGATGACATTCACTTGACATGTATCATCATTTATGGATAGGGCGTGTATGGGGGGCCACTAATCAGTGTCAATTTAAGAAGGGTGAAAAAATTGAGGGGCTGGAGCTTCTCCTATTTTTAATATCAAAGTTAATTTTCTTTTTAAATCACTTCTTAAATTGTAGTTTTTTACAGCTGCATGAACCTTTCCATTTCTCATGATTTTTGAATTACTATATTCTTTGTGTGAGTAAATATCATTTAAGATGCTATGTTGCACACATATATGAATGATTAACCTTTGATTCTCATTGTCCTTAATTTAAGTTAATCTGTTCACACCAAGTCCTGCAATGTGGTAACGGATTCACCCAGTAGGCCTTTAACTCGGGTTTGACTCCCGACAGTGGAAGAACGCTTACTCAGAGATTTCATAAAGATTGTACTGCTCACTATAGTCCAGGAGTTGGTTCCCTAGGCCTTAACAGGTTCGGATTCCATGAAAAATTGTAGATCCAGAGGTTTGGATTCCTCAGAAAACAGTATGTTCTAGTGTAGCATGACCATTGTATTCCTTGAGCCGTAAAACTACAAACTAGTCACACCGAGCGTGATATACAGCACTATTTTTCTACTAAAAACAAGTTTATAGACTAATCAACTAAGCTAATTCTAAACAGTCCCTACAATTTCCAAAAAATGCATAACCTAGTGTTAATATAATACTCGCCTTATAGCAGCCCTCAATTTAGTGACTCATTCGATATAACTGATTGTAAAGATTCCAGTAGTTCTCCTATAGCAGGATTGTCCAACGTCTTTTGGTCAGCGGGCTACTTGAAAAATTTTCACTGATCTCGCGGGCCTGTGGATCTAGCGGGTTTCATAAAAAAAAAAAATTTGACATTAAAATTTTGCACAGTAATTTATTATGGTCGTCCATGCTGTTTTCATGGTTTTTCTTTATTTCTGAGAAAAAGTCTAAAATTTCTGTTATGAAATCCTGGAATTCTATTTTATTCCAAGCAATTGTCAGTAGGCTAGATTAACACCGTTGGCGGACTGGATTGTGGCCCATGGGTCATATGTTGGACAGTTGTCCTGTAGGTATGCCATTTTACTATAAATGCAAATAATATCTGTTAAGTGGTATCCCTTCAAGGTTTCTATAATGTCTTAGTGCAGTTGTACCATTGCTGTTCTTGTATCATAAAACAACTAACAAGGGAACCCCTTTCGCTGTTCACTGCACTTTGAGATCAGACCTATAGGAGATGATAGTGCTTGACTTCCTGATCACAAGTATGTAATCATTTGTCTGCTAAAATGATATGACAATTTTTTATGAATATTTGAAGTCCAAAAATGTCACTTTTTTCGCCAGGTTTGATATTTTTTAATCGCACTGTATGTGAGCAAAAACAGGTTTGAAGTCGGTAAGATTATGAAGGATCATCGTATTTAACGGATAAAAATAAAAAATTATGTCTCAGCTAATTTAAACAGTATAAAAAAATTAATATGAAAAATGAACTTTTAGCATAGATATTTGGCGAATTTGACGACAATTTTGAAGAGTTGGCGGGACATTTAAGTTTCGCATTCCACTAGCTATATAAACTCGTCCGCAAGTGTAACGTCAATATAGTTGTACGAGTTTCCGATTGTGAGAAAATGAAAAATATAGTGAACATAATTCAATCCGTTTTGAATTTGGTCGTTAATAAATACGACACGCTTCCGTCGTTAATAACTGATCAAGAACTTGAGGAAAGTCGGGAAGTATTGTCGAAAATCGAAAACATAATTTTTAATAACAATGTCAGTGAAAATATCAGTTTAGATTTTGAAGACAATTGTGATTTCCGTATCGACGAAGAAAGTGATATTAGTATAGTCGGTGACGAATATTATAACTGTACTGTAAAGGGCGATCAATTGGCAAATGAATTCAGTTTAGAAAATATGCAAACAATTGTTCAGTATTTTGACAGTTGTCAAAAAAATAAATTCCAGAAAACAAACAGGAGATATCCAACAGTAAAATACCCTACTTATATTTCGAGGTTTAGAAAATATATATCAAATATGGGCACAAATATAGAAAAGTATAAAATAATAAAAAATGAAATGTTAGCCAGATTTACAAAAGCTAGGGAAAATTATTTACCTGTTCATGATATAGATTTGAAAAGATGGGCGATCCTGAAATCCCAAGAGTTAGGATTTGAGGATTTTAAATGTTCCGATAATTTTATAGATAATTTTAAGAGCCAAAACAAAATAGTTGCGCGGAAAGTAACAAAATATATCACTCAAATATACACCCAGAATATGGGTAATATAGAAGATAGTGCCATAGAATTTATTTTGATAACGAGAAATGTTACTGCTAATATTATCCCCCAACAAATTTTTAACTCTGATCAAAGTGGTTTTAATTATTTTCTTCCAAATTAAAGGCAGCTATCGCATAAAGGTGAAAAACAGACATTTTCTTTAATAGGGTCTGATTTTGGTAGAACATATTCATATACAAAAACGCCAATCATATCAATGAATGGGGAACTGACAGGGAAAATGTTACTTTAAGAGAAGCTGCGGGACGATTCGGCCTGACTGTCAAAAGAATTTATTTCAACCTCCAAACTTATATATTACATGCTCCAAGTCGGAAAAAATGGACAAAATCAAAATGAGAAAGTGGGTAGAATGTTGTATGAAACCCATCATGTCTCCTCCTTCCTGTGTTTTACTAAACTCATGGACAGGTAGTACAGACCCAAACACTTATTAAGATTTTCCGGAAAATTGTATATCCTTGCAAATACCCCCCAAAGCAACATCCCTCATACAACCGCTGGATGTTTATTTCTTTCGACAATATAAAAAATTTGTACAAAAAAATAATCAACAGAATAGCAATCGATGAAATGGATATTGACATACGACATCGAAATGAGATAATAAAAATGCATTCTTTGGTTCACAATCCATTATAGTCTAAAAAATATCGCTTTATGTTACAATATGCTTGGTTTAGGTGCTGTTATAGCGATCATGATCCCGGAAAATTCAAAAATGTTGAGGAAATTTCTTTTGAAATTGAATATAACAATTGCAGCCGAGATAATTGCAAAAATCTGTCATTCTTAAAATGTTCCCACTGTGATCAATTGCTTTACTTCACTCTTTTCTTTTTTTGTACTGTATCACTTTCAGGACTTTCCTGAGATGTACACAGTTTAATTTTTCTCATTTTTAAATAAAGAGCATAATTCAACAATTAATCCACAATTTATGGTTACATAACTTCATGAAATAAAATACATTTCACGAAATTTCGTTCACACTTTTTCTAATTACAATAAATGCATTTTCAAATAGCCTACTATTAAGTTTTGTTCAGAATTTTTTTTAAATTCCATGGTTGCAACATCATGTAATATGTAATGACCACATCCAGGTTGGATAAATATAGCAACTTTTCATTATTCGTACACATCATTTATTCATACTCATATATTCATACATCTCATATATGGATACTCATATATTCATACATTTCATTTATTCATACTCACATATTCATTCATGCATACATTTCATTTATTCATACACATGTATGCATGCTTATATATATTCATGTGTTTCTTTTCCTTATGAGATAATATTTTGGAAAAAGAAATGTAGAAGAAACTTGACATGGGCTCCGATAATACGAAATAACTACCTCGAACGAAAACCTGGAGTAGCCTTCAAAATTGTCCTCAATTTCGCCAAGTATCTATTCTAAAAGTTCATTTTTCATATTAATTTTTTTACACGGTTTGGATTAGTTGAGACATAATTTTTGTTTATCCGTTAAATACGATGATCCGTCATAATTTTACAGACTTCAAACCTGTTTTTGCTCACATACAGGGCGATTAAAACATATGAAACCTGGTGGAAAAAGTGCCATTTTTGGACTTCAAACACTCATAAAAAAATTGTCATATCACTTTAGCAGACAAATGATTACATATTCGTGATCAGGAAGTCAAGCACTATTATCTTCTATAGGTCTTATCTCTAAGTGCAGTGAACAGTGAAGGTGGTTCCATTGTTAGTCACATTTCAATTTTGTTGAAGTGTTTTTATTTTGTTTGAAATTCTTCCTTATATTTAGTATAGCTAGTGTTGATGGATGATCTTCTGATACAGTGGAATTAAAGATCTCTATTCTTTCCGGCATCTAGAAACATTGTTCTTGTTCCAATGTAATTCCTTGCGTATATTCCTTGTAAGGACAATTTTCAGTGAATAACCCACTTCACAAATAGAATTTTGAAGTCTGCTGCTTGTGCAACCAGTTCAAGATTTAAAGCTCCAGGAATGCTTAAATTTCTTTCATAAATAACAGAAAGAATGATGTCTTTTCTTTTTTCCTGGAATAAGGCATTCTTATGGGCACTCATAGATAAATGAAGAGAGGTGGTGCTTGAATCTCTTATCGCTCTGTGATATTTACATTTTTTAAATTGAATTTTTGTAAAAAGTTTTTGTGTGGGGGAAGCAACCTGCGTCCCCCTCACAGTTTATTTAAAAAAAAACAACCCCAAGCAACACAAGAGCAGTTTCTGACTCAGAAACTGAAAATTAACAGAAAAATATATAAGGTACCAGTAATGCATTGTACAGCACCTATGAATATACACACTATTTTATTGCAGCACAACATTTACACAGCAGCTACCATTACCTGACTTTCTCCCATTGCCATCAGTGCTGTAATTATAAATGGGCACTTGCTCAGGGTACCAAACTTATAGGAAAGCAAAAGGCAGCAGATTTTTTTTTAAAATTGCAATTTATTTACCTTAGAATTCTGTCGATCAGCTCTCCTGAAAAAGGTGCCCTTCACCCATTTTTTTTCTAAATCTGAAATTCTGGAACATTGCGTGGAACAAGCATTCCCCTGAGAACAATAAATTTGCACTAAAAATGATATTTTCAAATAAATACTTAAAACTAAACTTACAAGTGAAATTTTCAATCTTTGCACCTCCCTGAAATTTTGTTCTGCATCCACCCGTGCCGCCTTCCAATATTAAAAAATAAATGCAAAAAATCGTCATTAAATAAACTTATTTATTTATAAAAATATCATATAGGCCCAATAATGCGCATAAGCTAATCATAAACGTTGCTCCTTCACTATTCTTCGTCACATTTGAGGGAGTGAAACGACAATTTTATGTTTCTGCTAGTATGGCAGGAGGGGCATGGATGTAACTAGCTTCAAATTCTAGGGGGGGGGGCTAAACTATATAGCTCAATGCTTTATTAGCAAAATTTTTCTAGGGGGTTACCCTCTAGCGCTTAGAGTTACATCAATGAAAGTGGGAGAGGCACCAAAAATCGTCCTGTATGCCTCTTACCCTAAATTCAGACCGCCATCATTGATTGTGTCATGAGTGTTGATTGATAGTACTTCTAATTCAGCAAACAAGGAATGCAAATAGGATATGTAAATGGATATGCAAAAGGAATGTAATAGGATAATATTTACATTTTATCCTACAATGGTGTAGAGGTAAGGTTAATCTATCGTAATATTAACCAAAGGTTAATTTAAATGGTACTGCAGTATATGTGCAGTTCCTTCTGTGTATCGTGATCCATAGTTCGTTACACTAGTTTGATTCCTTGGGAAAACTGTAACCTCAAAACAGGATCTTAACTAATAATTTTAGGCTCCGATTCTTAAGCGAAGCTAAGCTTATCTTCTCAATGCCCACGAAAAATTACAGAAATACATCCTGGAGGCTTTATGTGCTAATTGTTTGGCAATTGTGTTAAACCCCGAGAAGGGTAATATCTTACAAGACCACCAGCAGGATCTTAACTGTTTTCTTACGTCATGAGACAAACGGAATGCGAATGCTAAGAAAAAGAAAAATACGATGTTTGTTTTGTATGTAAATTAGAATGACATTTGCAAAATTCAGTAAACTGAATTATTAGCGTCCACAAAAACTTCACGAGGAAGGGGGGGTGGGGTGTTGAGCTACAACTCCACAAATTCATATGTATATTACATTTTATTTTAATGGGAGTGTTATGACCCCCCCCCCCCTCATCCCCCCCCCCATGCTTACACCAATGAACTTTATCCATAGTTTGTTTTACATGCCATAAAGAATATTTTGTCAGCAGAAGCGTATGTGGTGGATTTAAGGAATTTTCTTGTTCAAATGTTTTTATACAGTAAAACCTCTCTACAACAATATTATACGGACCGAGAAAAATTATCGTTGTAGACAGAGTTATTATTATAGGGAGGGTTCATTATACAGTAAAACCTCTCTACAACACTATTATACGGACCGAGAAAAATTATCGTTGCAGAGGGATTTATCGTTATATCGGATATCGTTCAGAGGTTTTACTGTATAACATATTGCTGTATGAGTACAGCATTTTAACGATTTTTATGAAATTTGTTCTGTGTTAAAATATTATATTGCACTTTTTGCTTTAGTCAAAACCTGGGGAAAAAGAATTTGTTTCATGGGTCAGATTTGAAAGCTGTGATATTAATGGTATGATTTTTTATTATATTATAAATCATTAATAACATAATGGAAGTGCAATTTATGTAACTTAAAAGTAGCATAAAACACTTTTTGCATGCATATTTTGTTTTATGTGTAAAGTATTAAATTTAGTTTAAATACACATCCGTGCCATTTAAGAAGCATTCTCAGGGGCATTAAATCATATACTTTGTGTTTTTTTTTCTTCTGGAAATTGAAGTCCATGAGGTCTTAGGAAAAGCCCTGATGATGGTTCCAAAATTACATTAATGTGTTTGTTATAATTAAATTTAATTCTTTATATAAAACAATATATATTACTTTTCAATGTTATACAATCATAGCAATATGAAACCACTTATTTCTGATGTTTAATATATTGAGCATCGTAAAGTATTATGTATTACTTTATGCTTAATAATTATTCATACTTTTGTTATTAATTTATTTTCGTGCGTAAAACAAAATATGAAATGTAGCCTTCCCACTGGATCTGTCCTTCACTTGGAAAAAAAAGTTGGAGGTAACAAATTTTGAGAAGCCATAGTCAGAATTTCTCTAATGATTTAGGACATTTTGTCACACGACTACGCCAATAGGAAAAGAAGGAAAGGAAAAAGAATTTACGCTGTCGAGATCAGCAATTTCCAGAGTATCTTCTTGGACAAACTCACCAAGCTTTATAAAATTGTCCACAGTTAAGGAGTGCTCCAGCGAAGAGAAGTGTTACGGCCAGGTGCAGCTTAAGGGATAGGTGACCTGGGCGGGCACCAAGACTGAAGTTAAATTTTTTTTTTTTAAATTGACTGAACAGTAGGAAATCTCTCCAAAAAGAGACTAGAGAAATTCTTTGAGACTTTTGGGCACTTTTATAGAGTATATGGCTCATTGCGTACCTGTGAAGATTTCCAGTTTCCGCTGGAGAGGAAGGGGGTGGGGTGCTAAAAAGCAATCAGTCAGGTCACCCAGATTCAAAATCAACGTAGAGCCACTCCTGTGTTATGGCATACATGAGGCTTATTATAAAATTGTGAAAGAAATGGCATGATAATTCACACTCCAGACTTCTTTCAAACGAAGTCTACCCATAAACAAACACTTCATCGGAGGACTAATTCTATTTCATTACACCATTGCTGGTTGTAAGTGTGCAAAATGTTTGTTTCTATTTTATCCATCTAAATTATGTTTTTTCACTGCTTTAAATACGATGTCATTATAAAATGGTTTTTATTTACGCTGGTTTACAGAGGAACTCATCTCTGGAATAAATCAAAGGCTACCTGTGTCTATGAAAGCCAGTTGCTTTATTAATTGTAAAAAATTTCTTGCAACTATTTGAGTGTCTGAATGTTAAGTTTTGATGAATTTTATTAACATTTAAAAATTGTATGCAGTATTATCAAAATCTTAAAATTATCTTTCGTTGTATTGCAAGTACATTGGCTTATGTCTCATGTGATTAGTTATAATCAGGGTACAGTATTGTGGCAAACAGTATTCGGTGGGTAAAAGAATAATACTTGCTTGCGTACTTTAATAAGAAAACCTAGGAATCCTAGAATGGAAGGAAATAGTTCAGTCATTGTCGAGAACACAGATTCTTTTATTGCGCCTGCAATTTTTCTTCCCAGTCTGATTTTTCAACCTCCACCTACCAAATTTTATTACAGTTAAATGCAACATCGGCAAGTGATCATTTGGACACCACTTCCATGCTTATAGGATCTCAGCAAGTCCCCTTTTTTCTTAATTACAAACTTTCGCAAATGCATGCTTCATTATATTTAAGTTGTTGCTAGGATACTACACTGTCAACATCTTTTCAGCTGAACGCTGTTTTACAATTCTGTTTACTTGTAAGAAGAGTGCTGTGGTTAGTGTTTACCTGGATCTCATTGCTTGGCATGATAAAAACTAACCCCAGTGGATCCCATTGCTTACTGTGAAGAAACTATTCACTTCTAGTGGATTTCATTGCTTATGAAGGAGTCATTCACTTCTAGTGGCTCTCATTGGTTACATGGTTGCTCTGAAGAAACCATGTAACTTCAGTGGATTTTATTAGTCCAGTTTCAGGTCTGGATCTGCATGGACATCTGCTTGTTTCGGTCTGGGCTGGCTGGTCTTGTTTCCCGCTCATGCAGTAGTCTCTTTCAGTGGGACTTGAATTTGCCTGTGAGTGTATAGGACATTGGCCAGACTGCTGGATAGGGAGGGATGGATCGATGTTTGTGTGCCCTCAGTTTAAGATTTGGCTCCACCTATTCTCTGCACTTTTGCAGTCCCTGGCATCTGTCATGCGGGGTTCAGTGGGTTCTTGTAAGAGTGTCGGCAAGCCCTGAAGTGTTCTTCCATACCACCCATCAATGGCATCTGTTCCTTGGGGTGGATTAATTGTGGGCTGGTTTCGTTGGATGTTGAGTGAGGACACTGGTGTGGGCTATATGCCAGTCATGATACTGTCCTTCATTCGCCCGTTGGCTGTTAGGATCACGCAACTTTGAAAGCTGTCTGGGAATGCATCGCCACCTCCAGATGCCACCTTTCCCCAAGATGCATACTACTACTAATCCTAGAAGGGGACCAGATTTATCAAACCCTGGTTATAACAGCCTCTAAAGCATGGGTTTCAATAAAGCAAAGTTATCATAAAAAAAAACCACTTCGTTCTTATGCATTATGTTGAGGCTTCGTTCTCCAGAAATGCAGTGAAATCTCCATGATGGATATCCCTTAGTGGATAGGTTTTTTTTTTCCAAAACAAATTTTGGCAAGAGAAAACATAGAGTAATAGACAAAATTATCGGTCAACATGAAAGGTGTCTTGTCGTGGTGACGTGAAAAGAAATCAGAGGTTTGACAAAGCCCACTCTATGCAACTAAAGCAGATACCTCTCCAGTTCCCAGTCCTAACGTTTGTAAATAGTAACTAATAAAATTTCATCACTGTGTCAATATTTGAACAGTTATGAAATTTTATTAGTTATGGTTAAAGCCCTAGTTGTCATATTCTTTTGTTCCCGAATAGTGTATAGGTGTTAAAGTTCAGAGATATCCGCTGTTCAGAGTTTACTGTGCTTGGCATTTAGATATAATAAAGTAGATTGACAGGGTGGGAGTGATGTTCATAGAGTAATTACGAAGCAAGAATTTCTAGTGCATCTTGCATTGTTTCCCCATGTATGAAGTCAAATATATAAATAAGAAACAAAAATGAAATCGTCCAAGTTTATAAGTAATACAGGGTTAATGATGTACTTCTAGTATATCTCTGCTAATTATAATATTTACTATATATTTATACCTAAATATATTAATAGAGGTTATGTGAAGCAGGACTCTTCAGTATATAAATGGAACATGTAGAATAACTCAAAATAGAAATATGTTGAAAAAATTTTGTTTGTTAGAGCAGCGATTCTCACTTTCTTACAGAAGAACCCTTTCTACGTACGTAGCCACGGAACCCTGAATATTAAGGGAGGCTGTCATATTAACACTGCTTGGAAATAAACATAAAACAATAAATCAGTATAAAATGATAAGCAATACTTCTGTATTGTTGTGCAATATTGGTTACGATTAATTAACTCGAAGGGAGGGGGTTGGGTTACGGAATTTATATATTTTCCTGAAAATTGTTTTACAAATTGCTCAGTGAACCAGAGCTTCCACAGAATATTCTTTGAGGACCATTATTACTGTACGGGGGTGTCATGGGGTTGGGGAGGATTACAGAATTTATAAGTTTTCCTGAAAATTGTGATGTTTTACAAATCGTTCAGTGAACCCCGGACTTTCACAGAATACTCTTAGAGGACTACTGCTCTAGAGTAACATGTGGACTAACTATACTCGCAGCAAAGCTAACCCCACACTGACGAGACACAGAGCAATGTGATTCTGCCAGTGAGATATGGTTTACCTTTTTTCACCTTAACAGAGTTAATAGAAGATACATTTCGTACATAAAACATTAAGATAATGTCAAATACACGAAACGGACATATTTATATAATCAAAATCTAGTATTTATTAAATTTAGGAAAAAGACAGTGTGTGATGATATTCAAGTAACTGACCACCCAGAAGACTTTATTCACTTCGCGGGAAATTTGCCGAGTGGAATTTTGGCAATCATGTTTTTCTGCATTCTAAATTAGGCTATAAATAGCCTAATAATGTTGAGGGCTACTTCATTTTTTGCCGATTTATGAATGAATATTCGTTACACGGACGTGAATAGGTCATCGTAGCCTTAACAGTGTACCAGGTTAGCTTTGCCGCGAGTATAGACTGTTTGGTTCCTGACTCTTATGTTCCTGAGAATTTGTGAGTGTGTAGATGGAACAGTTAGACCTGTTGCACAGCTCTCTTAAACATTTTTGCACTTTCATTCTGCAGTGCATTGATAATGGTTAAACGATGCATTATTTTCTTCATTTTCAGACTATAGTGTAATAAATGAACGACCTGAACATGATGCCAACCACCCTCCATTACTGGTAGTGATAGGATACGCTAATGGAGTTCAAGTTTGGTCAGTTCCGGTAAGTGACATTTTTTATTATGTGTGTGCAAGTCAGTGGCACATTCAGAAGAGTGATTAGGGGTTTTGTAAAAGGTTATATCCTAATTCTATTCTATTCTACTGGTTCTATCTCCAAAATTATTTCCTGTAGTATTAAAAAATTTGAATATTGACAATTTTTATCATTAGACAAATATGCTTTTGCCAGTGCATGTGACCCTTCACAACCTATCGCTGGGTATGCCATTAGTGGTTAATAAGCAATTGTGAAATTGTTGATTAATTGTATGCGTGTGAAGTTTGAAAATAACTGAAATTTTCTGTATGCAAATAGTTATCGTGTCTACCATTAGCGAGAGGGGCTGGAGTATATACTGTTGATAAATGTTGTTAGCAGGCCATCTGTGTAAACTAGTGTAATTTTGCACGTTGAATTTTAAATCCTAATTTCCTTTTATCGTTTCAGGCAAATGGAGATGCTCAAGAAGTACTTTCCTGGAGGCAGGGACCAGTAAAAATTTTGCGTCTTTTAAAGACTCCAAAGCCAAGTATATACCTCTCACAAGTTTTCTTTATTTATTAAGCTAATCAACGAAGAAATTTGGTGCAGAATGACTCTTTCTGGCCTTGTTCTATGAAAATTAAACCAACAAAGAGATTCCTTAAAGTTAAATTCCCTTCTTACTGATAACAGTAGAGGGGTGTCTAGATAATGTGTTCATTTACTGCAGTATTTCTCAAACTTCGATGTTTCACTGACCACTTTACACATACTCAGACCAGTAAGGGAAGATGAGGCATAAAGTCTGAAACCAAAATAAACTCCAGTTAATATTATGCCCTACTATTTGGCTATCAGTTGTAAGCCAAATAATTTTGTTCTATGCACCGTTAATAAAACATTAACCCTTTGCACTCGAGAGGTAACTGTCACTCACCATATGATTCGATGCCACAACTCGAGGTTACTCTCGCTCACCACATAATTCAATGCCGCAACTCAAGAGGTGCCACTTGCTCACCACTTGGTTTGACGCAACTCTATGCGTGGCAATGACTATGTTTAGTTTCCTTCAAGTGTGTTCCTAAGCTCTTTGAGTACAATCTTATGAACTGAAGAATGACGTTCCTTCAAATGGAGATAAGATTTTCTTATCTCAAATTAGTCCGCGATACCGAACCGAACTGGGTTTTGGGTGTTAGCCATCGCCCAGCCAAGCCTGGGTCTTTTTTGACCCGGCATTTGAACAGCTTTTTCATTGTTTCTCCTCTATCGAGGAGCAGTGGCATAGGCAGAAAGTTCCTAAGGGGAGGGTTACAGAGCTACAACTCATATATTCCTATGTTAAATATACAAAATTCTGTTGTGATTACCCCTAAACCTCCCCCTGGCTATACCTCTATCAAGGAGTGACTTTTGTGTTTGTTGTGCTGGCGATATCAGATTGTAGGTGGGTTTCAATTGTTGACCTTCCAAGGTCAGTTCGAACTTGATAGTCGTGGCAAAAAGATTAGCAGGAGTTACGAAGGATTGCAAAGTTTGCTGTCGACAAAATGAGCCCGGCAAAAGACATCAGACAATGCATTATTGCGATATTTGTCCCGACAAACTGAGCATGCATTTGTTTTGTAAAATATTACACTAAGCAACAGTACAGAGATTAATATTTAAGCAATTATCTTCTTAGACATGTAAAGATAAGATAAAAT
>QLNU02015270.1:83840830-83860399 GCA_006491805.2 Dysdera silvatica
AATGGTAGCATTGTCTTTTTGCAAATGGTCGAGTGAAACAGCAACTAGTTTCGGTGGTTGCAATGCATTTTTAGCCTGTTTATATAAGTTAAACTCATTTATAAGAGTGGTTATGTCTTTGTCATTTTCATGTTCCTCAACTATTTTTTGATATGCTTCTCTATTGTGCAGACAAGTTTCAATACAAGTCAGTTGTCTCTTCCGTCTTATATCATTTGGCAACTGGGGCTTCAGTGAATTATTAATTGCATTATGCAATGCACTAGATATATGGTAGTTGCAGAAAAACATTTGAACCTTCACAATGTTCTTTATCACTGAAACTGGCGTTATATCTTGTTCTAGTACATTTAAATAATGAGCACTGCATCCATACATCATCAAGCTATTGTCTTCCTCGCACAGAAGTTCCTTTGCTCTCTCCATAACTCTGGCATTATCAGTGACCACAGCCTTTGCATCGCAATTATATTCATTCTTTGCCTTTGCAATAGCTGATTGTAGAACATCTCTGATATTGTGCATTTCTTGTATGTGCACCTGCATCCTCTGCAGCCAAAAATAAGACTTCCCCTCAATATGAATACAAGTTGCAATAATAGAATCGTTGTGTATGTTACTCCACCCATCTTCAACCAGGGTGACTTGTTTGCCTTCGATAAGGGTCTTGGTTCTATTTGTAACTTCTGCAGACGCTATGTCCAAAAGTTCTCCTAAAGCTTGACGACTTGGTGGACTATATTCTGGGCGCAGAGCTGAAACTAATTCTTTGAAATTATGATGTTTTACTGCAGTAAAGGCAATATTATTTGAACAAAAAAATTGGCAATGAGTAAATTCAAATTTTCTGCAGTTCTGTGACTTGTTTTTAAAATAAGTAAATCTAAACACTGTTGAGATGTCATCTTTTTTTTTTTTTTTTTTTTGGTGACACCATAAATCCACTTTCATTTTCTTCTTGGAGTTCTAGGTTAAATGAACGATGATCTACAGTTTCTGGAAAATTTGCGTTATTTACAGTTCCAGCTTTATATGTATTTTCAGGGTAAAATATGTTTTTACAATCTGTCTACTTTTCCAAGTTGAACATTTCCACGATATTTGCATTTAGCGTACTAACTATTACTTCCTAATTTTCCCACTTTTTGTGCTTGGAGAAAATGCTGCCATGCGCTATCTGGTGGTCTACCGCCCTTGTTCATTTTCAGTTCAAACTTTAATTCAGTTTTCGCACTAAAATAATATTTTCTTCTTGAGTTTCAGGCACTGTAAATATCAAATGACTGCAACAGAACAAGATACAATATGAGCTGATAGGAGTAAGAAAACAACTGATAAGCATGTAAACCAGTTCCCCCTTAAAGCTACACCCGTAGCTTTTGCCTAAACAGCAGGTGCAAGACCCTGCCTGTTTCCAACTACCTATTTTTACATAAAATTTTTTTAATTAAAGAAGAATTTTCAGATTTTCTATAATTTTTAAGAGCAGGTGTATTTTTGTTTATTGCCTACTTATTTTATATATTAACCTGTAAGTTATATCAGATAATCTTTAATGAATGAAACACTACGTAGAGAAATGCATAAACAAAGAGAAAATGGTTATATAAACAACTATAAAGAAGAATTTCTGTTTAAAACAAAACCATCAATATTATATTCTTTTTTTAAATGTTATTTATTAGTAACAGTATCACTCTTGTATCATCTATAAATGAAACTTTATTTTCTAAACTGAATATTTTTTCCATTATAGTTTTAAATTACCTTTTTTTTCTTATTGAAAACACAACTTTCTAATTTGATTTTGAAATTTTTATGGTGTATATTTATTGGTTTCAAACACAAAATATTTAGCTTCTTGCGACAGCCACCTAATAGCAATGTTTAAAATTAAAAACTAACACATTGTCTCTTTCTGTAATATATATATATGTAAAACTAAAGTTTTTGTATTAGTCTATTTTTATATTTTAGTCTATATAATTCTAGGAAAATCTACCAGTTTTCATATATTTGTCATGTTTTAAGCTTTAGACACTTTAGTACACTTTTAGACGGTGAAAACCAGTTTCGGAAACATGTCCTATCCAAAACCAGTTTCGAACGTCCTAAACCCCAACCCTGCCTTAAACTATTCGCATTTCTTGAGAAAAGGCCCTGCCGTGGTGCCGTGTGGTAACACATGCGCCTAGTGTGCCTTTAACCAAGGATAGACTTCCAACTGTGCAAAGAACGCTTACTCAGATCTCATAAAGATCTCACTGTAGTCTGGGGTTTGGTTCCCTGGGCCTTAAGAGGTTTGGATTCCTCAGAAATTTGTAGGTCCAGAGGTTCGGATTCTTCGAAAAACAATAAGTCCCGATGCAGCATGATCATTGTGGTCCTTGAACCGCAAAACCACAAACAAATTTCTCAAAGCTTAAGTCCTGGTGCAAATGGACTTTGCTGTCCCTGTACCATAAAAGCGCAATTTAGAGCAGTTTGTCACAACTTTCTACCACAAGTCTATGTTTAATTTATTTGAACATTACATTGATATGCATAAAGTGATATCCTCCTTAGTGATTTTAATTGGTTGCTTGAGAAAGATTTATTATGTTTAGATCTTACCTGGGTTGGATCAGAATGACCCTTGTTGTGCTTGTGCCATGAACATTCAACCAATCAGAGATGAGATCAATCTTTCAGTCCCACCTACAGGAAATTGGTCCCAGCACAACGTGACTTTTGCTATGCTTGCGTTAGGAGAAGCAAACAATATTGACTAAATTTAATTACCTAGTCCTTTCATGTTGATGAATCATGCACGACTTTTTTGTGGATTATCTTTGCTTGGTAACTGTGCCGTTTGTGTGCTTGTCTTCGTACGGTGTTCTGAGGTTTAACCTTCTTGATTGAAACTGTTGCTAACAGTTTCTCTGGACATAAGCCATTACCACACCCCGCCATCTGAACGGATCCCAGATCAGATGTTGTCTGTTGACGATCATCGATATCATGGCGGTAAACTGTTCCGAGGTAACAGCTTTATTTCATTCCTTTTTCGTTTAAGATTACTCTTTTACTTGTCCATGCGTTATTGTAAGGCATTGGGTTTGTTCTCCATGGGGGGAAATCTATGCTTGTATCCGGTTTTTTTAACTCTTTAAATCCCAAATATATTTGAGTATTTAAAAAAAAATTGTATTAAAATTCGGTAAAGGGTGTTGAAAGGAGTTGATTTATGCTGATATTATATTTTTCCATACGTTATTACCAACGTTACCAGTTGTAACCATATGGCTATATTAGGTGTTACATACAATCTGCGACGATTTCTAGTTGTAACTATATGGCTACTTGGTAGTTAAAGGGTTAGCGATCTGTACCAGGTTTGAATCTTGCTGGTACAGAGCGTTTGCCTTTTTTTTACCAGAATTTTACCAGATTGCCTTTTTTTCCGGTACAGAGAATTTACTTTGTTTACTAATCTGTATCTGGTTTGTATCCTGCTGATACAGATAATTTACTCTTTTTACCGATCTGTAATAGATTTGTATGTTCTCCGTGGGGGAAATCTAGGTTTGTATCCTGCTGATACAGAGCATTTGGTTTTTACCAATCTTTACCAGGTTTAAATCTTGCTGATACAAAGCATTTGCTTTTTTTATGGATCTGTACCAGATTTCTATCGTGCTGATACAGAGCATTTACTTTTTTTTTACCAATCTGTACGTGGTTTGTATCCTGCTGATACAGATAATTTGCTTTTTTTTTTTTTATATCAATCTGTACCAGATTTGTATCCTACCGATACAGAGTTTTTTTTTTTTTAACCGCTCTGTATTCTGGGGCTTGATTTATGAGATCAATATTTCTGAAAGTGTGATCTGTGGTCCAAATTTTCTGGAAATTTGGGAAGGAACAACGAAATGATTTATCAAGCACCACAGCTCGAAAAGGTGCCTATGACGAGCAAAACTTTGATGCTGCAATAAAATTTCTAAATGTGACATCCTTGTGAATATTTAGGAAATTTATATTGGGAGGTAGAAATCTGACATTGAATGCTTACAGTGCTTTAACCCTAGAACGTATAGGTGGGAAAATAAAACTTGCCAGGATAGGTGAGGTACAAAGAAGCTTTAATCTTTAATTAGCTGAACAACACACAAACTGAACATTATTTATGCAAATATTCATTAAACATGTAGTGTCCTTCCGGTGTTATACTTCTTTCTCTTGTCACGGACCACTCAGTCCACTTTTTAGTCAGTAATTACATTGGAAGCATAGCATTGCTCAGTGGTCTGGACATACTGGCTTTAGGCAACTGACGTACTGCAAGGCAGTTTCCTTATCCTTTGCTCTCGGACAGAATAAGAATCTCCTTTTGCTTCCCCCAGTTTGACATGGCTGTTTCTTGAGCCAGCCATTGGGAGAAATGTGCACTAGATTAATTCAGTTCAAAATCAGTATATGTGGGGTGCATGGAACCCCAAATATACCAAATCACGCAATCTATGAAAGCTAGCTATTTGCAGAACCTACCTCCGCAAGATCTCTGTGAAAAATGAATTTACATGGAGGCCCTAGTGCCTATCATAAATATGCAAGCACAAACGGTTTACTTATACAGTGGGGCACACAGTACCCCACTGTGTATGCTGGCTAGGGTTAACAATTGTGCATGGAACATGGTTATCTAGCTCGCAACTGACAGCGATCAATATGGCCTAACATTAACAACTGGAGTTAACAATCTTAGTTTGAGACTATTTTTCTCAATTTTCTCCTTGGGAAGGTCTGTACCCTCCCACCCCCACTGGTGGGCCATGGTAGTAAAGGAATGTTTAAAGTGGTCTATGAACAACCAAAGCTTGGAAAGCACTGTCTTACATAATAATGGTTCACATCCCATGGAACATGGTAAATCTGTGGCGCAGTAAAATCTTAGCTCTCCTTGTGCCATTAAATTAGTTATTTTTGTGTTATGCCATATTTTCATTAGTGTGGTATGACTTTCACCCAGTCCCCTTGTGCCATTAAACGTGGTGACGTTTTTGATCGTGACTTTTGAGTTACAGGTGAATTTGGACGAGGACAACGAAGGAGAGGGCGTCGTTGCTCATTTTCCAGCCCATGCCAATGAACCTGTAGCTGCCATGTCGTTCGATCCCAGTGGACTACTTTTGCTTACGTGTTGTTGTCTGGGCCATAACTTCAATGTGTTTAGGATATACCCACACCCTGCTAGTTCCTCATTGGGTGCTGTCCATCATTTGTACACACTTCATCGTGGAGACACAACTGCAAAGGTTAGTACCTACATTTTGAGCTTTGTATAGCATGACTTTTGCATCACCTGCTTGGTAAAACACAAGTTCCAAGTGGTTTTATGTGGTTGCAATTAGATGTGAGCTGTGTAAATTGTAACTGGCTTGCTGATCTATAATAATAGTTTAACCTTTTTACTGAGTTTTTTTCTCTTCGGTGTTTGACAGAATGTTAGCAACCAGTTCTTATTCTCAAAGATATCGGGTTGGCCAAAAAACAATGCAATTTTTAAGTTTTTTGTGAAAGTTATAAAGTATTAAATAATGTATTAACCATTTTGATTCACAACCTTTAACTATCTATTGGGTAACTTCATAATTCCATCCTCCCAAGACTTTTCTTGGCAAAAAATCTTAATCGGTATGGCCCTTCAGTAGTACAGTGGTAACACATTTTCCTAGCATGGTGTTTCCCAACATGGGGGTCTACGTCCTATGTGGGGGGGGGTAATTCGAAAATTTGTAATATATAACAGATGCTATAAATAATTATCATAATATATGATTAATATAATTCTATATTTAATGTGTTTTCTTTACTTTGTTAAAAATGCTTTTATTATGCAAATGTGGCGGCGGCGGACAGAGGGGTCGCAGATCTTTTGGTTACTATAAAGGGGGTCGCGAATTACTTGGTTACTATAAAAGTGGGTAGTAGTAGCTTGAAATAGGTTGGGAACCACTGTCCTAGCATGTTGTTGACCTTGGTTTGGCTCCCAAAGGTGCCAAAAAAGAATACCTACAAAATACTTGCTCACTGTTTAGGAGTTGTTTCCCTAAGCCTTGAGAGGTTCAAGTTCCTCGGAACAATAAGTCCCAGCACAGCATGGCCTTTGCTGTAAACATGAACAGTGGTATTTCCTACAGTAATTTTGACACATGCTTTAGCTCAAACTAGAGCTTTTAGGGATAGGAGAAAAAAAGGAATCTCCCCCGACATAGATTTGAACTAGTCTTCCCGTTGTGACTAGAATGCCTTAACCGCTAGGCCATCATGGACAGGAACAAAGCTCCTTTTCTCCATATCAGAGTGTATGGTCATATTACCCTTTGCAAAGCTAACACAACAGCGTGGATGTCAAAGTTATTGTAAAATAAATTCCCCCACAAGAAACTCTCCGGGGCTTTGTGTTAACCAATATTTGGCAATTGTGGTAGCCCTGTAAAGGGTAAAATCTTACGACCTTACATATGGAGAAGAGCTTCATTCTTGCCCTCAATGGTCAAGCAGTTAAAGTGCTCCAGGCTCAACTGAGAGACCTTAGCTGGAATCTAGATGAGAGGTGATACCTTTTTTTTTCTCCTGTACCTAAAAACTCTAGTTTGAGCTAAAACGTGGCTGTCAAAATTATTGCATAATAAATTCTCATAAATAACGAAAACTCACCCCAGTGGCTTTGTATTTACCAATATTTGGCATATCGTGTTAGCCCTGCGAAGGGTAATATCTTACAATGGTATGAATGGTATTTGTTTTAATAAATGCATTTCTCAGGCGTCTTTAGACTAGAAATTATCAAGCAAGTTTTACAAAGATTGAAACTAAGGGTAAAATAAAAAATTACATATGTGTGTGTGTATAATTTTTTTCTTTTGTGGTGTTTTCTTGTGTGGAAAGCATTTGGAGAGACCTTCATCCAGCAGTGGATAGATAATGGTTGAATATGATGATGATGATGATATATAATTTTTGCTTTACATTATTGTAGGTCCAGGACATTGCATTTTCCTTAGACAGTCGTTGGGTGGCTGTCAGCACGTTAAGAGGAACGACACATATCTTTCCCATTACACCTTACGGGGGTGAGTATCTTCCATGTGTAGATGCATGCTGGACTAAAATCTATTGACCATAGGACATTCTTTTATGGGGCCTTACAATAGCACAGTGTGGTAATGTGTTCGCCTAGCTCGCTGTTTATCCAGGTTCAACTCCCAACAGTGCAAAAAATGCTTACTCAAAGATCTCATAAAGATCACACTGCTCACCATAGTCCGGGGTTTTGCTCCCTAGGCCTTAAGAGGTTCAGATTCCTCGGAAAACAGTAGGTCCCGACGCAGGATGACCATTGCTGTTGTCTTTGAGTCTTAAAACCACAAACATTCTTTCATGGTCAACATTAGAAAAAATATAGGCAAATTCAGTAATTTAATATGGAAAGGGAAAAAGTTTCCACATCAAGGGCACTCTCCCCTTTTCCATTTTGGAAAGGATTTTGTGAGGGATTAAATCAGACTTCTTCCACGATTTTAAATTAAAACTGGAATTTAACAATTGATCAACCAAAAACCTTTTGATGAACGAATGGCCAGCTCTATAATGGTAACCTATCCATTCAGTGTGCTATTTTGCTGTCGTCATGCCATAAAAATACAACCAATCATTTTGCTATTGACAGGGTTCTCATGCTCCTTAAAAAGTCCTTGCTAAAGCGATTTACTAAACATGTTCTGCTCTCCCATCCTGGAAGCCATAAAGTTCCCTAACCCATCTACAAACTATTCTTGACTTTTTTACTGATGACTACTTTCTGTGGTTGGCATCTCTGCTAATGTCATCGTAGAATGCTTACCATTTTTTTGCCCATGCCGGAGCTTTGGTTCGTTTAGCAACAAGGGGTTGGATGTGTGGGGAAAACCGTTGTTCCCAGTTGTGCTGTTAGATTGCAAAAAAAAAAAATCTTGAGTTGCTAAGTACTTGTCATTCTCCGTACGATTCTATATTTAGGGTTTTGTTTCTCCTGGTAGCAAATTTTCGTTTCCAGCAAGTCTTGGAACAGTATGCACATGATTCTCAAGGTCCTTGAAAAATGTGGTTGGTCCTTGATTTTTTTTTTTCCCCCTCATAAATCGTTTTTCAAGTTTCGGCAAAAGAGAAAAGTGTATTTCTCCTTATTTCCTGAACAAAGCCACTCCTCCGTCTACTGAACACGGCTAATACAAGGCACACTGCTAGCAAAAGCTACCCCTTTTGCATCCCAAGTTAAAAAGGAATAACATAATTAAACTCTCAATTTTAATATTATGCTTATAATCTCTTGCATTTTTAATTTTTATTATATTGCGATTGATAATGTAAAGTCCTTGAAAGACATTATTTGGTCCTTGAATTTCATCAGGACAAAGGAGTGGGAACTATGATGCACTTGGCTCTCCTCCACTGTTAAACAACTTGAGCCTGCAGTGGAAATTCGTTCAATTTGCTGTTTTCCTGGGTTTGACACCCAATGATGAAAATCCTAAAAGCGAATGTTCAGACTAACTACTCGTTGTGGTCTGGAGGTCAGCTGTCTGACTTAAGACACTCGGAATCCTTGGAAAACTCTATGCCTTGTGTATCATGACACTTGCTATCCTTGCATCATAGAACTTCCAAATGAACATAAAATGACATGTTTAATAGATTTTAAAATATGTGCATATTTTTTTTATTTCAGGACAAATAACCGTCAGGACGCACACTTCGCCCCGTGTTGTGAATCGTCTGAGTCGTTTCCATCGAAGTGCAGGTCTCGAAGATATTCAACAGTCTTCGCAAACAGGTCGAAGCAGTCCAATTCCTTCTGGGAGTCCTGTAACTTCAGGTAAACAGTTTAACATTTTTTCCGAAGCTAATAACAGTGGGTTTGTAACTTACTTCTCCATAGGAGCAATGTTTTATTAGAAAGGTGGATGTGAAAATTCTTTATATTTTTTGATTAAATCTGGAATTCGTCTTCACATTTCGATTAGTGATCATTTCCCATAAGTTTGAGTTGATGCCTTGTGATGGTTGTGCTATCGGCTTCTGAAAGAAACAGCTGACATTTCATTACACCCTTGCCTGATACCTCCCCCTAATTAGATATGTCAGGTTTCACTTTATTGAACTCGCATTTGAATTTAAATAAGATAAATGTGTCCATGCATTAGAAAGATGGACTGTGTAATGAATATTTTCATTATTCTAAACAGTTTGGAAATGGAGAAGTTATATTCCTAGCATGTTTAGTGTTTTTGCTCTAATTTAATGGATTTGCTATTAGATTTTTGTATCATCCTAGATGACTGTTGAAGAGGGGAAGTTGCCTTGGATGACTGTGGAGGAGGGGGAAGTTTCCTTGGATGACTGTGGAGGAGGGGGGAAGTTGCCTTGGATGACTGGAGGAGGGGGGAAGTTGCCTTGGATGACTGTGGAGGAGGGGGGAAGTTGCCTTGGATGACTAGAAGCCATGTTGAAATGTAATATTCTAAAATTTTGTGCAACATGCATTCTAGAACTTTGTGGGATATTCCACACGATTTTTTAAAAACACTTAATGTTCTACTCAGTGCTATGCAGAGCATCCTCAGAAGAAACACCTGATCAAGTTTATCTCCACAAAATGCCAGACTTTCACGGTTGTTCGGCAAAAATTTTTTTCTTCTGAGCAACCAAGTGGAAGTCTGTCATTTTGCTGAAGAAAACTTGGTTGGCTGTTTCTTCTGAGGATGCTCCACATAGCAGAGTGAAATTTTTTTTTTAAAAAACAGACACGGTGGAATATCCCTCAAAGCTCTATAATGTATTGAGTTGACATAACTGTTACTGTCGTTTCTCATAGTTAAATGTCACATTCTGTGACTACAAATTTGCACTGTGGTAGTGTGTTCATCTAGCTTTCCATTATCGCAGATTTCTCTCAACGATGCCAAAAAACCTTATTGTTCATTGCAGTCCGTTCCTGAGGCCTTAAGAGGTTCAGATTCATGGAAAAATTGTAGGTCCCGACACGTGACTTTTGCGGTCCTTGCAACATAAAATGAACAGAATAAGGCCAGAAATTAATGACATAACAAACTTTTAATTTAAAACAGGCCATCTATAGACTGGAGAAGTCCTAGATTTTACCCCCTCTGAAGTCTTAGAATCCTGAAAGTAGTCAATTGTCTCTGATGGCTGTAAATACCTACTATGGTCCCATTGGATGGAGTTCAACTGCCTGTAAACTGAATTCTTTGTAAATGTTTTGTGCTTTTGAAGCAATTTTAAGCATTCATTTGGATGACTGATGGCCCAATCTTCAGTTCCAAAACTCGCTTTTAAAATAAAGTATTTTCTGAAGTTCTTAGAATGCATATTGGCGACTTCTAAAACTGTTTAGAATTCCTAGAATTTTTTTAAATTAATTTTATTTTCTCTTTTAGGTAGCTCTACAACACGAGGTTACGATTCCCACCCTAGTATGCCTTACTCATCGAATTCCCTTAACCGCATGGGCAATTCTAGGCTCCCACCATATCCTCATCCTATCACCATTAATCCTATATATCAACTTAAACAGGCCGTCGCAAATCCACTTACAACAGCAGGGAAACCAAAAAGCCCAGGAAAAGACCGTTTCAGTAAGAGGAACCCTCCGTCTGCAGAAAATATCTGTGTTGCTGCTGCATTTGCACCACCAAGAGCATGGCTAGCAGGAAGCCCCAGCTTAGCACGAGACAAAAGAGGTCTGTATCCAAAGCTTTGCATAGACTACACAATGTTGATTTGCTAGATAACCATTAGGGACAAACAGTGATTTCATTTTCTTTTTATAGAAAAGTTGCCAATGGATAACCTCTTCATTATCGATTGGCACGGGAACTTGTTTGAATACATCCTCAACCCTCGGCCTGCCGCAACCTCCTCAAAAACGGATGATTCACCCATCGAACTCGATGTCACATCGCACGCTCGATGGAACATCCTGAGGTCATTGAACACACATTTTATTCATACCATAACCAAATAATCTTCTACATTTACTCTCATGCATTATCCATTAATTTTGGGTACCAGTATATACTCATACACCAGTTTTTCTTAAATTTACTTGCGCTTCTGTTTTCAGACCAATGTCATCGAGCGAGATCCAGCCACCGTTACCATCTTATAATCCACTAGTATTTTTTCCTCAATCGTTTTGTGCTGGGAAAGACCATAAAAAAGGTAAGTTCTTGTGTTTACCAAGACATGGTTCCTATAGTCCTTGAGTCCTCAATTTTTTTGCCCCCTTTAAAAGTACTTGAACCGCCAAAAGTGTGGTTGGTCCTTGAAAAGTTCTAAATTTTTCTCAACCTTTCAAGTTTTGGCAGAAGAAAAATGGTATTTCACCTGATTTCCGGAACAAAGCCAGTAGTGCTTTGGACATGTCCCCTTCCTCTCCTGCCCTCTGAATGCAGCTGATGCAAGGGATGAAAAAAAAAGGGTGGCTTTGCTGGCAGTGTGCCAAATTGAAAAGGAGCAACATAATTAAATACTAATTTTAATATTATACTTATAATGTCTTGCATCTTCAATTACGTATATCGCAGTTGACAATATAAAGTCTTTGAAAATTACTCGGTCCGTGAATTTCATCAGGACAAAAGAGCGAGAACCATGCAAGAGAGTGTAAATTACGAGCATGCTCTGCCACAGGTGTCAAAGATGGATGTTGCCTCTCTTTGGAAAATACATACACTGCTCAACACTGAAGTCACTCTAACTACGTAAGCAGATTCTAAAACAGATTTGTTCTAAGTACCGCAGTGGCGATAAATTATAGACTGGCAAAATCGTCCATTGATCGAATCAATCAACGAATGATTCTGCCCGTCTCTAAGAGACAGAAAGAATAGTCACACTGATTCGGTTAGTGACAGGTTTTGCACATCCCTATGATAAATGTTACCTGCAGGCTAACTGGGCTGAGTACTCGATGCCCAATAAGTGTGGTTGTGTATAAACGTAGTGTGGTTCAGTTGTGTTAAGACTTCGGGGGCCCCCTTTCTCAATGACCCATAGCCCAATTTTGAATTTTGAGGGTGTTAAGCATACAGATTCGTCCTGAAACTTCATCTCTTGCTTTTTTATATCTGGCTGAAAATGAAATGGATTGTCTACCTCTGCAGAAATCAATAATCTAATAGCTTCTTGTGCAAGAAATTTTCAATGCCAAACATGACTTTGCCAATCATCGGCACCGATGACATTGAAATGTTGTTGGGGGAGGGGGACAATATACCAGTAGAAGGCATTTTGTTTGAAATCGAAGGGGATATAGAACCTTATTACCAACATTGGGGGGGAATGGGTCCCTGGCTCACCCCCTCTAAGGGTACCAGTGTTGCCAATTTACAATTGAGTACAACAAAGGAAAGAGACTTAAATGCAGGACAAATTATTTATTTTAACAGATTGATATACCATGGACCAATTACCATAACTTTATATCAAGGATCCCGAACCATGTCAAAGTTGCAGAACACTATTAAATAATAATTATGAAACCCTGGAATTGTTTGTGAGGTAATACTCTTAAAACTAACAAAAAATATACATAGTTATTGACACTCCTTATTACATATTATCTAGTAGTGAGCAAGGAAACACTTAAAATATTTTCTTAGTGTGCCGGGTTCGACTCCCAACTCGACTCCAGTGCAAAGAACGCTTACTCAGAGATCTCCGAAAGATTGCATCGCCATGCTCACTGTAGTCATGGCCTAAGGAACCAAACCCTGAAGAGGTTCGGATTCCTCAGAGAACAGTATGTCCTGGTGCAGCATGACCATTGTAGTTCTTGAGCCGTAAAATCACGAACAAAATATTTCCTTATGTACAACCAATTGTGAAATTGACAGAATATTGAGACTTGTTAATTAGATCTAATTACGGTAGAACCTGCCTAAAATGACCACCTTTGGGATTGGACTGCAATGGTCACAATAGACAGGTGGTCACTATACAAAACAAACTTTGGTATAGACAATAATTAAATCGCTATCAGTTCTCTTATAAAAAGTGGTCACTTTACCAGGTTCCACTGTATGTATATTTTACAAAATGCCATACAAGGCGGCTTTGTACAGTAACGTATGGTACTTCTGTTACTATGTAATGAGTTTTTAAATTGTATCAGTTATTTTTATTGCTTTCCAGAGCACTTCATAGGCTAATCAAGTACTAGTTAAGAAGCACTATTGCACCTTAGTCCAAGGGTTGGGTTCCCTGGGCCTTAAGAAGTTCAAAGCAGACTTGGGAACGATTATAATCAGTTCATGCGATTATGATTACTGTAGTAGAATTGATTTTGATTATGATTAGTTAATTTTTATTTTTTGACTACAATTATGAATACACATAAAAACAAACATGGTTACAAATACAGTTTATAATCACGATTACTTGCAAGCAATCAGAAATAATCAGTTCGATTATAATAGTAGCAATTAAGGTTATAATCATAGTAATTACTTAAGAAATTAAAAATTATTACAATTAAATGAAATTTAAAAATGTGATTATGATTATATTGCAGATTACAGCTACTTCAAAACATTCGATTAAAATTACAGATGTGATTACGCGAAAATGTAATCAACGCAATTGATTATATTTGTTAATCAATTGATTGTATAATGAGTGATTGTATAATAATCAAATTCAATAGTGATTGTATAATAATAATCAAATTCAATAGTGATTGTATAATAATCAAATTCAATAGTGATTGTATAATAATAATCAAATTCAATAGTGATTGTATAATAATAATCAAATTCAATAGTGATTGTATAATATGATCGAGTGATTATGATTACTGGGAGTTCAGATTTCTCTGGAAACAGTTGGACCCAGCGTAGCATGACCTTTGTTGTCCTTGTCCCTTAAAATAAGCTGAATTAAGAACACCACTTTGCAACAGGCTCTGTTAATTAGGAGCATATTTTATGCTTTTGTATCAGACATATGTCTTTTCCTTCGCAACCCTGTGGTAGTGCAGTAACAACACATTCACTTGTCTTGCGGTTAATCAAGGATCAGTTCTGGAGTGTGTGTGTTCCTTGAGAAAACTAATTACTTGCTGTAGTTTGGGAGTTGGTTCCCTAAGCCTTACGAGGTTTAAATTTCTCAAAAAATAGCCATAGGTTCTGGCACAGCTTGACTTTTGCCATCCTTGTGCCATAAGAACACAAATGCTTTCTTCCTTGCTCCAGAAACATACCTTAAAGCACATTTACTGGCAGATGTGACGTAAATGTGTTCAATGTATCACATTAAGCAAGAAACCTGTCTTCATAAATGTCAATTATGTGTATTAATATCAATGTTTTCCACAATTTTGTTACCTTGAAGTTATATTGATAAGGTTATTAATCAGTAAACCAAAATATTGAAAATAAAATCTTACTCCTTGTCCTGAATAGGCACTGAAGTGGCGCAGTGTGGTAACATGTTCACCTAGTGCACCGTTAACTCAGGTTTGACTCGCAACGGTGCGAAGAACGCTTACTCGGAGATGTCATAAAACATTGCACCTCTCACTGTAGTCCAGGGTTTGGTTCTCTAGGCCTTAAGAGGTTCAGATTCCTTGGAAAGTTGTAGGTTCAGAGGTTTGGATTCCTCTGAAAACAGTAGGTCCTTGTGCCGCATGACCATTGTAGCCCTTAAGCAATAAAACCACAAACGATTGACCCGAATACTCTTTTCTGTGTGTTAGTATGTTTTAAACATCAAAATAATGCCATAGCAATGTGTAAACAGTAGCTTCCTTGCTCACTGGACTGTAAATCTCATTGAACTTTGTATTTCTACATATCTGCAGATTCCATCTCTCCCATCTTAGATGCACTTAAAAAGCTTTCCGACATGAACCCTACAAAAATCTTCGTAATCAAAATACATGTAATGCAGAACTAGAAAATCTGAACTTCATTATTTCGTTTTAGGTGACATAGAGTTTACGGCTACAAGTGAAGAAAAGCCTGATGACTTAGAGGAGAGTTGGTTATCGCAGGTAATTTACATCTTCCATAAGAATCAGTTGTCTGTTCTAGGTAACTGTAGAAATTATATCCATAATTGTCTTCGTTGTGCAGGTGGAAATCATCACGCATGCTGGTCCTCATCGACGCCTTTGGATGGGACCACAGTTTTCATTCCAGACATTTCAACATCACTCCAACACGACTCTTTTGTCTTCGACTTCATCAGCTCTTCTCTCCCAAAGTCCAGAGGGAAAGCCAGCCACAATGACTGAGATTTTTACTGAGGAGTTGGATGTTCAAAGTTTAGGGTATGTTTATAATTAAAAAAAAACCTTTAGTTAATAGTTAAGACAATTTGTGAGAATAGAAATAAATGCAAAACAATTTTTATGGTGCAGTTCGATAAAATCATTAACACGATAACACTGCTGATAGCTATTTCGATAGCGTTAACCAGCTACCGTCGTCAGAGCGAATGGCGGCTTCTGTTTATGTCCGTGCTGTTGGTCGGTGTTGCCATCACGTCGGTTGGAAACTTGATTGGGCGGAGGAGTAAAGCGTATTTGTGGAGACGTCTTCAGCCGTAAAGGTGTTTTCGAAGTGGATGATATAGAGTTACTAAGGAGTTGATCATTAACTGAAATGTTTATGTTTGATAGAATGTGAGATGCCTCAAAGAAACTGAAATCAAGTGTTGAGTTGACTTTTTTATTAATACGTGCATTGGAGAATAGAAACTGATGTCCGAATTCCCATGAATGTTTTGCCAGAGCCGATTTATGAAATTCTTGCTTTCTTACATAAGCTTCGTGTTCATTTAGTCTGAGGCGCAGTGCTATTCGTGTTTGACCGATATAAATTTGGCCACACTGGCACGGAATGGAATATATGCCCCAGCTGTCAGAATCCGGGATGTTATCCTTAAGATGAGAAAAGCCTATTTTGTTGATCGGAGTGAAGGTAACGCGAAAGTTGAATTTGTGCAGGACAGCAGCGATCCTAGTAGAAATTTTCGGAACATAAGGAATGCAGACAATGTTCGTAGGAGCTGAAGAATCACTGGAGAGAGAGAAGAGGCCGGTTTAGGTTTAGTGAGTTTCTTAAAGTTTGAAAGGTTTTTTTTAAGAAACTCACACAGGATACATAGCTATTGAAGTATTTCCGAAGCTTTTAATACCTTAATGAATCGGAATTTATAAAAAAGGGGATATGTGCCATTTATTTTACACATAGCATATTATCCCCTTTTTACAAATTTCGATTCAATTATCACGTACAAATGCTTAGTGATTCAATATATATGTTATGATTCATACAGGGTGATTCAAGAATCAGTCCCCCCTCCTCCCCTGTTGAAAAGGAAATAATTTTTGTTCTGTGTCGCGACTCACCCTCAGCACCAGGGGGCGCCCCACGGGGGCCAACTCCAAAATTTCAAATGGCAAATACGAACGAGTAATACCTTCTTTTGAAGGTCTCATCGATAAAAAAAAGACTTTTACAGTATGGCGCTAGGACGCCTATAGCACCAACGATCTGTTCGCAAAGTTCAAAATCAATCTTTATTCTCGTGGCTTTTGCTCACGCTAGTAAGGTCGTAGGCAAATAACGAAAATTGTAGAATGTAAAGCAATGTGTGTTCTATCAGTAACAATTTTAAATTTCGTATTAATCCAATATGTAAAGTTTCAAGGATCGTTTAAAAATATCAATATTTTAATCCTCAAAAACTCAAATAAAAATATTTAAAAAGAAAGTAGTAAAAGATTAAAGAAAATAGAAAAAAGAAAAGAAGTTACCTTTAATGTATTAGCTGCTCAAACCGCAGGCCTTTCACTTCTTAGCAGTTATGAAGCTGGGCCTCAAAGCTTTCTCTAACATTTTGAAAAGTGTGTGAAGTAATTTTATGACACTCATCCGATATTATTTGGTGCAGCACATTTATATTTTCAGGTGGTGGTTTGTAAACTGCTGATTTCAAATGACCCCAAAGAAAAAATCCAAGGATTTCATATCTGGGCTATGAGGTGACAGTCCACCTTTTTGGAAACTTGTTATATAGAAAGGTTCAAACATCTGTAGAAAAGTGTGGGGGAGCACCATCCTGTTGAAAAATAATGTTGGCAACTGCGTTTGTGTAATTTTCAACAATTTCAGCTATATCTGTCACAATTTCATCCTGCAATATTTCTAATTACCGCTGTCCTGTTAATGTTTTGGTAAGGAAAAAGGCCTGACAACGCAATCACCCAAAATACAGGCCCACACATTCACTTTCTTTGGATATTGCGTATTTCCTTGCCTGAACTCATTAGGGTTGGTATCGTGCCAGTACTGGCAATTGTGACAATTAAGAGTTCCATTTATATGGAAACACCTTTCATCGCTGAAGCAGATTCGTCGCAAGATGTCATGGTCATCTTCAATTAACTGTAGCATTTGTTCTCAAAATTGCACTTTGCGGTCTGGATCGTCCTCATTTAATTCTTGATGGATTTGTATTTTATAAGGGTGAAACTTATTTCTCTTTATAATTCTGTATGTTCTTGAGTATGAAATTTCATGGACATCTGCAACTTCTCGAATACTCTAGATTGGGTTCACAACGAAGTTTGCTAATACGTTCACTTGCAGCTCCTCAGAATGGACGGACGACCAGATCTGGGGGCTTCATTGATGCTGCCAGTGTTAAAAAAAACTACTTGACAGTTTTCCATATGTATTTTCGGTCAACAGGTCTCTCAGGGTGTTCTTCATTAAATAATCGGACAGTTTCATGGAACTTTCATTCAGCCTGGCCATAAAAAAGAATGACATCCGTTGGGTGTCTAAGTTGACGAACCATTTCTTCGAAGTGTGTTCATATAAAAAGGAATACTTTTTGTGAGGACACGTGTCATTTCAAACAACTATTGTTGCTATGGAAATATTTTTAGGGTTAGAATATTGATATTTTTAAACTATACTTGAAACTTTCCCCATTGGGTTAACACGAAATCTAAAATTTTCACTAATAGAACACATATTGCTTTATACTCCACAATTTTCGTCATTTTCTTATGGCCTTACTAGCGTGAGCAAAAGCCAGAAGAATAAAGGTCGATTTTGAACTTTGCAAACACGTCGTTGGTGCTATGGGTGTCATAGCGCCATACTGTAAATGTCATTATTTTTTTCTTGACGAGACATTAAAAACAAGGTATTACTCGATGTGGGTTGCCATTTGAAATTTTCGAGTTGCCCCCCGTAGGGCGCCTCCTGGTGCTGGAGGTGAGTAGCGACACAGGGCAAAAGTTATTTCCTTTTCAACAAGTAACTGGGGGGAGACTGACTTTTGAATCACCCCGTATGTTATAATATTATGTTATATGATATCAATACATTAGTTTAGTAGCATGTAATTAAACTAGTTTTTTGGATAAATGCTCTAATTTCTTTGCACTTTACACTGGAAATTGAATACCTGGATTACCCGAAAATTGCTTATCTAAAATAGTCCACACACACACTTCTGGAGTAATCAGCCTTTTATTGTAAATAGAAAACATATATGTTTGCATGTAAACTTTGATTGAATATCACATATATCCTGTAAAGTACTTTGAGCAAAGGCGTTTTGGAAAGTTACCTTGGAATACACTATAAGAAAACATAATATAGTAAAACCAAGGGCATGGTGCTACGTTATGGGCAGACAAGGACGAAAAAAAGTACCAGCATGGCTTTTCCTGTTAATGCATCTTCACTGATCTTTACTAATGAACTTTCATTAGCTACAATAAAGTCTTAAGTTCTTGATTTCTTAAACTGTTTGGAGTTATTAAAAGAATTAAGTATGCTAAAGTACGTTTTGTGAAAATGCCAAAGCTTAATTTTAAGATCAAAATTATATTTTGTATTGGATCATTCTAGTGTGCGGCCAGCCCGTTCGAATCCTGTCGCCATGCCAGGGTGCCATCAGGCTGGATCAGAGTTTCCAAGATCTCCATTACTAATCGAAGCTAGTTCAGGTATTACCTTTCGTTTGTAAACGAACTTTTACTTTTTTCAGTTTTTGGTAAATGTGTCGCAAGAGTAGTTCAGATTCGTCATAAAGGTGCAGGTCTTGTTGTAAAATGGTTTTAGCTGCCTTTAATTACTATTTTCTGTGTTCAGCATCATTCTCGATTACTTAAAGTTCGGAATTTTTAATTCCAAACTGGATGTAGCAAGCATTGGCGTTAGTCACAAGCTCCTCATTATATATATATGGGTCCTGTGTTTTAACTCAAATTTTCGAGTGTTAGACAATTTAACTCACCTGATTAAGGAATTAGGCAACACACACACTAATACAGTAAAACTTCCCTAAGGTGACCATCGTTGTTTCTACGAAAGTCAGGCACTCTGAGGTCTCTGAATAGGGATAAATTTAGCATTGGGTCTATGGTGGGGAGGGAAATCAGTTTCCAGAAAAGATATACAGTTAAACCTTTCTTAACGACTAAGGAAACAGGGT
>QLNU02015270.1:83860499-83871431 GCA_006491805.2 Dysdera silvatica
TTTTCGTGGTAAAGGCAAACAAGCAAAATCCGCCACTTCACTCCAAAGCGTTAAGAAACTGCCGATTCATTTATTTGCCAACCCGCCCATAAACAGCATCGGCGACCTTTTACCATTGAAAACAGCAGTTGTTTCGAATACTCAATTTAAATTGACTTATCTAACATAATTAATCGAACCAGCTTAATTAACTTAGCCAATGTAATTAACATAGTTATTTTAACCAATATAATTAACACAGTTATATTAACCAATATAATTAACACAATTAACCAATTCAATTAACTTGATTAAAAGATTTATTTTGAACGTTTTATTTGAAATTTTGAAATGCTCTTAAAGTTGGAAGAGGGCGTGACAAAACAAATTAAAAAACAGTTATAACAAATGAAATTTACAGATGAGGGACAAACAAAAGAACGTTGTGTAATATGTACAGGAAAGTCCAGTAATGGAAAGGAGATAGTGTAGAGGTAATTTGTAGTTTGTTCTACGGTGGCAAAATAAAAATGTCAGATAATATAGAGGTAAAACGACAATAACTTATAACGGTACAGGGAGAAAGAGAGAGAGCTTGTTGGTGAAAGAATGATTTGTTGGTAGAGTGACATGAATTTTTGAGAATCCGACATTCGATGAAAAATCTCTGACTACGCGAAGAAATTTCCCTCCGGTCGTCCTGTATATCATTGAACGCAAAAAATCTGAATGCAAGTGTTAACATGATTTAAAATTTACAGATTTGCAGCCATCTAAAAAATGTGTGTTGTCCGGAAAAAAAAAAAATTCAGTCTGTTTTAGTTTACTAAAAATATCGGCGTGTTTCAGTTCGACTCAGCTTTCCTGTGAGGCTTACCAATATTTGTTTATGGTATAGGTTGCACTGAAAAAACAAAATCCAGTTGCCAGAGTATCCACTCTACATATTACATTTCATATGCAAATTTCAGTAAATGCAGGGCCGCCTTAGACATCTGACGACTCTTTCCGTCTATCGCGCTGTGAATCGCCTTCGACAACGCACAGGGATTTACACCCCCCCCCCAGATTATTTGATACACCCCCTAAAAATCTTGAACACACAATGTGTTTAATGAAAATAACTTAATGAAATCTAGTCCACACCCTAAAAGTCTTGAACAACCCCCCTCCCCCAGTTTATGAATCCTGGGTAAACCTCTAACAACGCATTTATATATAGTACAGTTAATCCGGGTTTGACTCCAAAGAGTATCGTGTAACGCGTGCCGTTTTCTACCGACCGTAGTTCGAGGTTTGATTCTTTTGGTAGAAGACGTTCTGATGCCTCGGGAAAATGTAGGGCTCGTCGCAGCATGACCTATGTTGCCTTGTCATAAAAACACACAAAAAAAAATTATTGTGATTTTATGTATTGATTGAAATTCTTATTGAGTTTTTTTTTGTTTTTTTTTTTCGTTTTGATTAAAATTTTTATCGAATTTTTTGTGATTACCTTTTTTGTCAAATTTTTCTGGTTAATTTCAATTTTTTACTGCGTTTTTCGTGTTTATTAATGAAGTAATTATTATGAATAAGTTTATTAATACAGTTTTTTAATGAATTTTTCTTGTGCATTGCATGCTTGTGCGCAATCTTAAAAAATGAAGTAGCTTAATGCAATAATTATTTAGGAAACGAAGTACATGCTTGGAGCACCACAATTTTTAGACCGTATACCTATCGAAGCCTGAATTATCAACTCCTTCGTTTGTTTTGTATAAATGATTATATTTGTCTATTACACTGGCGTACGCAGTGGGGGTTGTTTGGGGTTGTAATCCCCCATCGCGATGAAATTTTGTATATATATACATATTATTATATGGAGTTATACGTCTGTAAACCCTTAATGAGCCTGTAACCCTCTTTATTAACTTTTTGTAAGCAACTCCATAGCAGTAGATTGCCCTTATAATGGTTATATAGACGATGTAATACAGACAGATGTTTATGGTTTGCATTTTCATTCTGATGGTTCAATAAATAAATTATTTCATTTTAACTTAATCCCATTTGATGATTAACTGCAGGGGTTAATGGAAACTTTCTGATAACATCCTCGTTATGTTTCCTGCCCAATGTGAAATGGCAGCAATTGTCACATTAATTTTGTTATTTTTCAATTAATTAACAAAATTAATTATAAAAATTAACTCATAGACTTAACATGGGAATTTTAAACCTAATATGCAGGAAGATGATGAACTAATTGCCCTATTCTATAGACTCTCTAAAGTGATGCGGAAAAAAATATCGTCACGAAATATTGTAGTTAGTGTAAATTGCACATGGGACATCAATTTAAATTTAGTTCAAATTTTGAAACCAGGGGGAGAAATAATTGTTGTTTCCAGTTAGTGTAGTATTCCGCACTTTACAGGGAGATTTAATTTTGCATACGAAACATATTTTTGTGTAAGTGAATCTAGATTTACATACCGGGCTTGCAATTTTCGCTCCTAGTAGCAAAATTTGGACAGCATTTTTTGTTTAATAAATTGCTCCCCCATGCCATAATTAAGCTACCTACAAAATTTTGGGGCAATATTTCTTTTCCTCATCGCTCTAGAGCAGTGGTTCCCAACTGATGGTCTGCGAAGGAGTCCCAAGTAGTCCGTGGGATGGATCACTACTTAAAAAAAATAATTAAAACACTTCAAAAAGATTAAATATAAAAATGAAATTGATAGTACTTGGGCAGTATCCTACAATCGGGCGAAACTTAAAAAACTTCATATTAAAAGTACTTCGTCTTACCGAGGTTTGACTGTATTATTAGATTTTATTATTTCTTTTTCTATTTTACTAAAGAACGATGGCGCAGTATAGCCCAGATGCTCTTGCGCCATAAAAAAGCCAAACAATCAATCAATCACTAAAGAAAGATTTTACAAACACATTTCCCCCAAAAAAGGACCCGGGTCCCTTTTTTTTATTAAGGTCTTGCAGCCAACTCGTAAGAATTTTTCAAAGTGGTCAGCGGGTACAATTGAAGTGGAAAAGTGGTCCGCGGCTTAAATTGAGTTGGGAACCAGTGGTCTAGAGAGTCAAGAACAGGGTTACTTTTTTCTTAACCACACTGTATCTAAAAATCTGGGAGTGGGAGGAGTTAGCGACCGTTGAACTCAAAATTCCTGTCGATTAGGAACAATAATTCAAAAATCCCAGAATCAATTCTGGTAAGGTTTCCTTGTGAGAAATAAATGATACCATCGTGTCCCTACATAGGGTCACGAGTATGATGCCCCGGCATGGGGACACTGTTTTTTTTTTAAATTTTATTATTAATCTTGCGTCTTCAAACGTTTTTTGAAACATTTGCGAACTTTGTGTCAGCTTCAAATGGTCTTTTTTCCCCCACTTAAACATGGTGTACCAAGTAAAAATTGTGGCATGTCACGAAGCAACATTTTGAAATGTTGAGGACAAATTTTGAAAACACACTTCTGCTTTTAACCCCTTAGATAACACATAAAACATAATAACACACCAAGCTTGTGTGTTCAACAATATTGTGTAAACAATGTATGTTACCTTTACTTTTTCTTACAAGTATACAATTTGATGACGTCGCTCTGTTAACTGCTGCCATCGCATATTGTCTTTTAAAGATTTAAGATATGCCGTGATACAAAAATCTAAGAGTTTGATGGTTTTTCCAACAAGTAAAAAGTTTTTGAACGTCCTACGTACAACAAATTGTATAAAAAGAATTTAAGGTTTAAATTATTCGTAAAGTAAGCATATTCATTTGATCCAGTCCTTGAAAATCTAAATGTACTTTGACAATCAACTCTCATCTTAGAAAATGTTGGTAGGTTAGTTGAATTTTTATGGTGCAAGTGTCGTTTTGCACCGAACAAGGTGCCATTTTAAAAAAAATTACATGAAATTGACAGAATACCATATCAAAAAACAAATTTTATTTACAAATTATGATTTTATACTGTACACTTAGTAAAACAAAAGCTAAGCAAAGTAAGTGTTGCATATAATCCATTTGGTTCAATACAAAGCATTTCTCTTACATAAAAAGTATAACTACATCATCCTTATATGAAAATTTATTTTACAAAAATGGATAAAGGAGTTTTGATACATTATCACTGTTAACAAATTGTATCACACTTCACGTTTTTGAACTCCTTACGAACTAAATACACTTAGTCTTGAAAAAGAAATCTACAATTATTTTGACAATCAGCTCTCATCTTATAAAAACTAAATGAATTGGCAAAATACATTATAAAAAAACAAAAACTACTGAATAATAAATCAGGGTGTCAATGATTTTAATCATGTGATTTAAATTATATAATTAAAAATCAATGCTTTAAATTTACTGTTTAAAATAAGTTTAACCCCTTACCCGTAGAGTATATTTCAGAAAAATGTGTTAAAATTGATTTTTTTTTTTACTTTTTAACTTTGTGCATCATAACAAAAACATTTACATACGTTTATTTCGTAAAAAACAAATTTTTACATGAAATAACTACTATATTTAATATTTTGACATACATGTGAAAAACTAATGGATTACAGTCTTTTACTCAAAATCAGGAGGAAGATTATACAAAATCAACTGCATCCAAATTCAACATGAAAAAGAGTCACCCTCATTATCACTTTCGAAAAATTCATATTCTTCAGTAGAAATGTCAGTACCCGAGCCTTAAGAAGCTAAAAGGTATTATTCACTGACGTCTGAATCAAACTTTACGAAAAAAAAAAAAACCCATTTTTTTTGTATAAAATTTGCAAAAAATGGCAATAGGATATTAAAAATCCGACTGTACGAAAAAATCACTGCCAACGCAATGAGTAGTACCTTTATAGCTAATCCCACCCAACTTCCAAACCAATGTGGAACAGGTATCTCCATATATTGAAAAAACAGTGAATGACATTATATTAAGCATTTCATAAAGGAAAATTACCTCAGTTTGGGCTTTACGGAAAAGAAACACTGATTTTTAACCTGTCCGAAATTAGTTCGGGCATTCCAAATTTGGCACGATTGGGCTGCCCGAACTGGATTCGGGTGACACTGGTAAGGGGTTGAACTGATGTTTTAAATAAATCAATGGTTTAAATTTGATTTAATGAAAAATGATGATTTAAATTAATTTTTCAATGCCCAAGAAAAAATAATTTAAAACACAGTACAAGCAAAAACAACTCATCTAATATGTTTGCTACACTCAATGACATACGATTCATGGTCAACTATTCTTAAAAGTCAGAGTAGTGTGTGTTTATTAAGTATTTCCTTAGTCTAACATAAATGAACATTATTCAAATCGCCAAATATTTTCAACATCGTTTTACTTGGGCCAAATACAATGAATTACGTGTCACAGGACTGAATTATGGGTCACCATATAACTTGAAATCAGAAGCGGTATAATATTGGAATGTCTCTATGGGTTTTTTCTGAATATGTTCTTGGCCAAATAATGATGAGATGTTATTAACTTCAAATAACAACAGAATAATATTAGAACTAAAATAACAAGGTTACAACAAAAATGAAAGAATCAACGTTGATTAGCTTGTCCAGTTAAAATCAAACGCAGCTAAACTACGGCATTGGAATTGGACGTAATCAGAAACTAACAAGCCACAGAAGATGAGCTATGCTTTTCGCACTGGCTTTCTATTGCAGTATCACAAAAAGGAATGGGCTGTATGACATAGTCTCGTAACTATTCACTTGAGAAAGTCAGATGCATTATTCAGCTAAAGAATCTACCAAGAAAAGTGCATTGGAATTCTAGGTGTGATTGTTTGGGGAATTATACTAAAAACCGGCCAATTTTCACGCAGATAGTTGAAGAAAATAGAGATGTAATAGATACAAAAATAATTGTTTGTTTGTGGTTTTACGGCTCAAGTACTACAATGACTATGCTGCGCCGGGACTCGCTGTTTTCCGAGGAATCCGAACCTCTTAAGGCCTAGGGAACCAAACCCCAGACTATAGTGTGATCTTCGTGAAATCTCTGAGTAAGTGTTCTTTGCACTGTTGGGAGTCGAACCCGGGTTAACAGCGCACTGGGCAAACACGTTACCACACCGTGCCGCCCCAGGGCTGGTCGCAAAAATAAACTTGAAAGTGATAAACATGGGCATAAAGAGGAATGCTGGAAACCTTCTCCTTCAGTTGAAACTGATTTCGGTTGGTTTAGATATAGTTAAAAAAACGGTTTCGGTATTTCAAAACTAAGAGAAGTTTGGACAAATCTCGAGGACAGTATGAAAGACCTTGCTTGTGATACACCTTTGTACGTTAAGATAATTAAAATATACCATGAGCAAGCTGTATCTCCGGCTCACTATTTGGTACATTTATTATTCCCAAATTTCAAAGCAGAATGATTAGTAAGGAGCAAGTAATAGATTTTCTGTAAAGGAAATACATCATTATTGAGCATTGTTTTTACATTTATTGTCCATGCACTTATTATCAATATGGTAGAAATCACTGGTCCTCACAAAAGAATGTGTTGGCTAAAAGGAATTCGATGATGGTGAGGAACTATGCACAGCTTAGGGAACCTCTACTGGAGTTGAAAGGATGTTTTCCACATCTGAACTTGTGAATAGAAATCAATTGGGAGTTGAGAAGGCAGCAAAGTTGGCATTTTTATTTAAATTCATGTATGTTATTTTTTAATAATATCATAATTGAGATCTCTAATGTATATTGTAGTCTCGATAAACAAGAAATCAAGACGTTGAATATTTGTTTTTTATATTATTAAATACGTTATTTAGATATTCAATCAAAGAATACTGATTTTGTTAGGAAGCTATAATGTTAAGCACTTTTTTGAGCTAATGATATTAAGGAATTTCCACTATTTTCTTCCTGCTCATGTGACAATTTAGATCACATGTACATTTGATGAAGCATATAAACTGGCATATGATGTTGAATTATTGCCTGATTGAGTTTACTTTTTTCCCTTATTTGATTAATTTCTATGAGATTACCATTATTCATAGGATCAAGCAAATTTCACAAGCGTCTGCAATAGGAAAATCACCTTTTCGAATCTTATACGGGGCAACAGAAATAGGTTTTAAGAGCTGCAACAAGTATTTTTACATCTCTATTAGAAAAGATGAGTTGCCAAAAAACGCTGAACCTAGGGTATTTTGTACATTAAATCTGGCTCTGGGAGAGTGGTGTTGTATTAGTCATTCCTGCTCCAAAGGAATGCCCTAACATGCCCACAGGAAAAAAAAATTTTTTTCAATGCACGTTCCCATTGTCCACAAAAGCCATGTTACAAGATGTGTGGTTTAAATTCTATATTTGTCCATGTTGATTCATGCTGTGAACGGCAGAAATAAAAAATTAAATGAAAGCGTGCCGTAGAGAAATAGACGGGATTGGCAAAGCAAGTATTAAAGACTTTTTGCATGTTTAATGTTACCTTACGGCTTTTAAAAATAGCCCAAGAATGAAAGTCGAACCCTTAAGACTCTCTGACTAGCATGCAATGTTTTATGACTGCTTAAATTTCCTTTCACACTAAAAAGTCTTCCTTCATACATTTTCTCATGAGTATTTGAAAACAAGCTACAAGAAAAGCACTTAATGATAGCCAACCTTTCACAGACGTTCAGATTTCTTTTTACAAACCTCATTCAAGATACTTTTCGCCAGCATGCAATCTTTTGTTTAAATCACCCCTTTCATAGGTTTTTGCTTTAAACCAATCTCACATTTATTAGGCTTCAACATGCAACCTTTAATAGTCATTTAAATGATTACTTTAAGACTTCACATTCGAAAGACTTTTTGCTAGTATGTAATTTTGCATGATTATGTAAGCTTCTCCTGACAGAAAATTTCATTTGACAAACCTCACACTCAAATGGCTTTTCTCCCGTATGCAACCTTTTATGATTATATAAACCACTACTTTGCGAAAAGGTTTTAAGACAAACCTCACATTTGAAAGACTTTTCACCAGTATGCAACCTTTTATGATTACTTAAATTGCTGCTTTGGGAAAAAGTTTTAAGACAAACTTCGCATCTGAAGGGCTTTTCGCCAGTATGCACCTTTTCATGCTTATATAGATTTCTCCTGTCAACAAATTTTTTTTGACACACCTGACACTCAAAAAGCTTTTCCCCAGTATGCAACCTTTCATGATCGTATAAACTACTACTTCGAGAAAAGGTTTTACAACATACCTCACATTCAAAGGGCTTTTCACCAGTATGCGACCGTCTATGAATTTTTAAATAGTTATTTTGCGAAAAAATTTTAAAACAGATCTCACATTTGAAAGACTTTTCACCAGTATTCAATTTTTTATGGGCATTTAAATCGTTACATTGAGAAAAAGTTTGAAGAGAGACTTCAGGTTTGAAAAGCTTCTCACCCGTATGCAATCTCTTATGATTAATTAAATGGCTACTTTGAGAAAACATCTTAAGACAGATCTCACATTTGAAAGGTTTTTCACCAGTATGCAACCTTTTATGATTAATTAAATGACCACTTTGAGAAAATGTTTTAAGGCACAACTCACAGTTGAAAGGTTTTTCTCCAGTATGCAATCTTTCATGTTTGTTTAAATCACACCTTTCGGAAAATTTTTTTTTACAAACCTCACACTCAAACCGTTTTTCACCAGTATGCAACCTTATATGTCTGTGTAAATAACTTCTGTGAGAAAATTTTTTTAGACACACTTCACACTTAAAAGGCTTTTCATTTGTATGTGTTTTTTGATGGTGGAGCAAATTTTCTTTTTGAGAGAAGACTTCATGGCAAACCTTACATTCAAACAGGTTTTCAGCTGCGTATATTCTTTTGCCACCAATTAAGCTTCTATTATAGAGATAATATAACACTTAGCAAGTATTATGTGCCTCCTGGTTTCTTCTCAAGATCTTCATGGAACATACCATAACGTGGGGGCGATACAAACTGCAAAGCAAAAAAAGAATACAATATAACTGTTTCTGAAGTTGTAATTTTCAATGCTTCTAATCTATATATTACCATAAATATGAAGAATCAGCCATTGTTATATAATGGCTAGTCAATACACTATGCACATCGACTAGTCATTATATAACTAGTCAATGAGTACAGTAGCATAGCTAGGGGGGGCAAGGGCGGCAGTTGCCCTGGGAACCACATTCCAGAGCGCGGCAATTTGCCTTTAAAAAGCAATGACAGTCACTTGCCCAGGGCAGCAAAATATCTGGCTATGCCACTGAATGTACACCATGTAAATAAATTATAAATTTACAAAACACAAATAACTGCAATAAGCGTTTGATATAAATTTATGCAAATAATGTACCAATGGTGATAACACACATTGTGAAATTAGCCAACAATGCTTGTCTATTTACGTTTATGCTTTTTTTTTACTTAGCACGATGTGTGAGAGGAATGTGAAGAAAGGAAAAAAATGCTTTATTCTCGATCTGATGAGTCAGTTTTGATGTTTCTGCTTTGGATAATCAATACTTCCTTTTTTATCTGTAATATAATATTAAAGGTATATTGCTGTTTTCTTCTTCTTTTTGCAAGGGTTTCATTGGGAAGGGTGGCCGCCGGGGGCGGCGCTATAATCCCAGATATTGTTGTTTTACCCGTTTCTGAAGCGTTCCTTGAACGAATCATAGATCGATGATCTCTAGTAGTGTAATGAGAATCTTTGCAATAAGTTCCTAATATTCCTAGTTATCTGAGTAAGTTTCTATACAAATTCATTAAGTCAAACGAACCACATGCTAGCTCCTGATACTTTTTAGGAAGTTCACATAAAATGAAAATTGTGAAACGATCTGCATAAAGATCGTAAGTTTATTAGACATCTAGTGCTCAGAACATTGACTATAATTTGAATTACAGTATGGAATACTGCAAATTGAAAAGAATAGTTATGAGAAGTGGATTTTCAAAGGCAGCAATAGGTTACAAGCAGCACTGGATAAAGATATGGGGGAAATAGCTGTGTTGTATAGCGAGATCGAAAGTGAATGGCTGAAGTTGGAGGAAATAGAACAAGATGGACCGGAAAAGATTTTAAATGAAGTTAAGGAGATAATTTATGCAGAGGAGTTTGAAGGAATGGCAGAATATGAGAGTAGATACATTTGATTAACCCGTGAATTGAAAAAATTTTGAAAAAAAAAAAGAAGTAGAAGAACAGAATATGTTTACCGAGAATCAACAAAAGCAAAGAAACAGTTGTAAGTTGCCCAAAATTGAGCTTAGAAAGTTTGATGGTAATCCACAGAATGGATAACGTTTTGGAGTCTTTTTAAAAAGATCGATCTTGATGAGAATATTGTTAAAGAAGGTAAGATGCAACGTCTCTTGCAATCAATGATATCTGGAATAAAGACCAGATAAATGGTGGAGAGCTACCCTCCTTCGGCAATGAACTACGGAAGTGTTGGAAGCATTGAAAGAACGATTTGGAAAGGGGGACACTCTTATTGAAATGCAGGGTTTCTAGGAAAGTTCAAATGCGGCCAATACCTTTTGAACCAAAACAGACATTGCAACAAAAGTTAGGTATTGGTAAGTAAAATAATTATGCACTCAGTGGCGGATTTTCGCACAGGTGCATGAGGCACGCGCCTGGGGTCTCAAAATCGGAAGGGCCACAAAAAAAAAAAAAAAGTTTTAAATTTTCACATGTTACTAAATATGTTTTTAACGATTTCATACTGCAAACAATTTTTTAAATACAATGTGTGCTTGCTCTGAATTCATAATTTTCGCCGAAACATTTATAAATTATACTTTTATGGCTTGCAAGTTACACGATGTATCGTAATGTCTTCGATTAAACGTTTCTGTTGAGTTTAAATACAGACAAATGTTGGGAACTGAATGAAAGGGAGTCACAGTAATTTCCA
>QLNU02015270.1:83884006-83899274 GCA_006491805.2 Dysdera silvatica
CTGCGATTGATATACGTAGTTGATTGACAATGACAGCTGTTGAAGTTTTTTTTTTTAAATTTTTAAAATGCCTTAAAATACAAAGCATCTACTGATTGAAGTCCCCTGATACTTCCGATAATAGGTGGCACTGATCCATAAAATAATTCTCTTAGGGTTTCAAATATTTTTATAACCAACCTATAATTATTCAAAGTGCATTTAACATCTATCGTCATAATTACACTATAATTCTATACAAATGTACCGCAAAACATTCTGCAAATAAATGCATTATTGTGTTCGAGTACAGCAAATAAAATATTAAAGTTATAGTGTGCCGATAAAGTATAGTATATACAGGGTGTCTCAGCACCAGGGTTGCAAACATCTAGGAGGGTTAGGGTATACCTAGACGAACAATATTTGTCATAGAACCTAGGGTCGCAAACCACTCACAGTACTAGTTCTAAAACCGTCCAGCATGCACAAATAGTGACAACCAGTGCATGAGAGGGGCAGAATGCGATGTCCTAATCATCTATGCACTTGTGCAGCTGACAACAAATAGTGACAATTAGTACATGAAAAGCGCCAGATATATGTCACTATTTGTGCATGCTGGACGGTATTAAAGCTAGAGTTGTGAGTGGTTTGCGACCCTAGGTTCTATGACAAATATTGTTCGTCTAGGTGTAACCTAGCTCTCCTAGAGGTTTTTTAACCCTGGTGCTGAGACATCCTGTATATGATAATGAAAAAGTTATAGTTTTTCAGTTATTTAATTAATGAAATCAGAATTTCCATTTGAAATATGAGGGAAAAGAATTGGAATTTACATTTTTCAAATGTCTCTTTAAAGGCTAATGCCTATGGGTTTCGTAGTAACTATATTATAAAACCTGTCTTTGGGTCGATTGGACTGGGTTTGTCTCCCGTGATTATGTGCAAATGCACAAGATGTCTTAACATGACCTCTAAGCTACTATGAGGTAAAGTTAAGCCATCAGTCACATCCTGGTTTACCCATGACATCCTTTTAGAATGTTAAACATATAAATGTAAAAATGTTCACGGTATGAAGAGACAACACATTAAGAAATCTTTAAAATGAGAACGAGACTAACTTCGGACCTTTTCTAGAATCCAAGATATAAGGCAAAGACAGTCGAATAACGGCCCACTAATTTATTTAGCGTGGCCCCTACATCACCCATAATTTATTCAAGTAAATTCATTGTACTCGTCATTACAGATGAAGTTATAATCATTTACATCGAATCGAGGTTATAATCAATTGATAACATCTCCATTTCTAGTATTGAAGTCTAAAGAACAGTTATAACAAATAAAAAGGTACTTTGATGGTAAACTTCATGATTTCGTTGCTCTCGGTAAATTTTAATTAGATATCACTGATATAATGTAATAGAACAATATACAGGTATGATTCTAGAAAACCTTTAAGCCACAATTTCGTGCTTCAAGCCTTTTCATGTTTTGTGAGTATCCGGCACTCTTTCATTTCATTTTTTTATTCAATTCCTTCTATTAGCTCACACTCTCCCTATATATATCTTGTTCAAATTTTCAATCGTTAATAAAATACTTTCTATCCATCCAATCAAGTTCAAATAAATTTTTTTAAACTTGTAGTGGATGACACTTGATGTTAATACAGTTTTTTCAAATATTAATTCATTAATTAAATTTAAATGATTTTTTTTTTGCTTTCCTTTGGTGTATTTGGCGATTAATGCTTGCATAAATGCCATGCAAAATTGCTTTTCGCAATTCTTCCCTTTTATTTGAGCAGCGCATTGAAGGAATTCACTTAAAAATTTTTTAATTATGCTTGTTCATGATATAATCCCTGGCTCATGAGTGAGCAATCGCTCCCATCACCCCTCCTTTGTATCCGCAGGTGATAGGCGATCAAATCTTTTGTAGAATAGAAAGCACTAAAAACTTTTTCAAAATATAAACATTTTGAAACACATAAGACAATTTCAGTAGTCAACATTCTATGAAAAAAATATATTATTGAAGAAATGCAATAAAATGGGGAAAAAAAACGTTAAAGAAAAGGTAAAAAAAAATATGTATTTTCTTTTATCAAAAAATTATCCAAAGATTTCGGAGATGGCATATGCCCAGTGTGCCACCCCTGTCAATGCCGGTGGATGGATAAATGCATCATCATTATGCCATTGTAGGATAGTGGACCTACATTTTTCTGAGGGGAATCCAAAGCTTTTAAAGCCTAGGAAACCTACCCCTGGACCCCATATGGGAGCTTGAGCCCCTTTAGCCGTTTAAAAATTTTATTTGCCCGAACCTGCTATGCATTTACTTTCAAAAGTTTTACAGTCACATTTTAAAATAAGGTACTTTTTAGCTCATTACTAATTGTCAAGCAGTATCAATTATTTTTGTAGCGTTTTGCTATCTTGCACATTGATTAAAATTATCGACAACTCTGAGAAGAAGGGGGTAATTTTTCTCAGCCCATCCCCACCCAGAAGTACACGTATGGGTGCCCATGCCAGACTCCAGTAAGAAGTTAGTCTGTAAACATTTTTTTTTTTAGCACCATTGGGTGTCAAATCCGGGTCAATGGTAAGTTAGGTGAATGCAATGCATTACCACTGTTCGTTTGTTTGTTTTTTGGTTTTACGGCTCAAAGACTACAGTGGTCATGCTGCGCCGGGACCTACTGTTTTCCGAGGAATCCGAACCTCTTAAGGCCTAGGGAACCAAACCCCGGACTACAGTGAGCAGTGCGATCTTTATGAGATCTCTGAGTAAGCGTTCTTTTTGCACTGCTGGGAGTCGAACCCGGATTAGCCGCGCAATAGGAGAACGCGTTACCACACTGCGCCACCGCAGGGCCGCATTACAACTGTAGGGCTTGGTAAAACAAATACATATTAATGATAAGTATGGGAAAAAATATGAATGAAAATGCTAATAGGTAACAAGCAAGATAATCACAGAACTGGATTTAATATTTAATAAATCCTATTTTACACATTAATACAAAATTTGAAAGGCACAATAGGTAGATATTATATACAAATATACATATGATTTACATACACTCAATCATATACATTGTGGACTGCCTTAATTACAATAACAATAATTAAAGTAAAATTGTAAATTAGTTTTCAATATAGATGTAAACGAATATAAAATTTACTCTTTTCTTTCACAAAAAAAAGCAATAAAATACATAACTGAACATTAAATTGAAAAAATAAAATAAAAAAACTCGTTTTGATCTTGGAAATTTCCATTTGAAATAGAATTCTAAAAATATAAATCAAAATAGGATAAATATAAGAACCAACATTACACGATGTCCTATAATTTTATAAGAATATATTTTATAGAAAAGGCATGTGTTTTACTTCTGTAACAGTATTCAAATGCCCATATTACTTCTGTAACAGTATTCAAATGTCATATGCTTGTAACAAACCCATTCAAATGTCCATATTAAGCTACTGTAAACGATGACCAAATGCCGGCAGCTAATACACCCAAAAAAAAAAAAAAATATATATATATATATATGGCGAAATTAACTACCAAAATAAGATATTTTAAATTATGACTTTAAAATAGCTAAAAGCTCTTAAATATCATTAAAAAGGTTAGAGTAAGACATTTGATGGTGGTTAGTAACATCCTTTAGTGACGACTTGCTTTATGTTAACGCATTAAATCTGACAACTAGTTTGTCATAGCTCGGATATAGAATTTAATTTATTTGTACAAAAGAATTTAAGTTCTCTATTTTGGCTAAGAATTATTTCTATGGGGCAGACAGTGTCAGGGGGAGTTCTTGTGGTAGACAGACCATAGGATGATGTCTGTATGTATATGTATAATGAAGGACGATACCTGTATGCATACGTATCATGTAAGATGATTGATGGATTGATTAAGCCAGTCATCTGACACACTGACAGACTACCAACTCCTCACATAATATACAAGTCTACTGGCCATTCAACATCAGGTAGCATTATGGGAAAAATTATCCCCCCATTACTGTGAGAGTGGTCGTTTCTATAACATCCAAAAAAAGGACATTCCCCTCCTCTTTTAATTTTGCCTAACGGTGTCGTTAAAACACGAGAGTGATGAGGCTACAATTTTTTTTAAAGAAATAAATGTAGATATGTATCTAAACTGTATAGATGTGAACAACATATTTTTCATTGCTCCACAATCTCATAAAGGTTAAGCTAAAATATCAGAATCCCGTTTGAGGAAAAGAGCATATAAGTATACAATAACATACGTGTTTTTTATAGTTTAATGTCAATAACGTTTACTATTATAGAGGTTGAGTGACATGTAAATACAAAGACGGATGCTTCTTCGAACCAAAATTACAAACTCAAAATTTAATATCGTAATAACTCTTTTGTGGGGCATGCAATTGGAGCACTGTAATCGACAGGAATTGTAAAAAAATTGTTGAAATAATTGGCAGAATAGGCAAAAATTACAAAAGTACAATTTTTAAAACAGGAACAATACTTCCATGGAACAAACACCAAAAACAAATTATAGATTATTTTTTTAATCAAAGCTCATGTACAATTTCAGTAACTTCGATAAAAAAATATTCATCTGATAAAAAAAAAATGAGCAGATGATTTGGTAGCCAAATTGTAAATATTAAAATATAAAAAGTAGCTCATGTGAAATTTTTTTATAAAAGTAATGAATTAACCTAGTTTTAATAATTACTACAGCTTGTTCTCTAATATTAATCCATCTTGCATAACATAAGATTAACGAATAATTTTTTTGTGAAGGGGGGGGTAACAAAATTTAAAGTATTTTTTGTAATAGCAGGTACAAATTTGTCAATAATTATATGTATACTATATGATCAAATGTATCCAGACACCGCTTCTTTAAATATTGGATTTGTCCATATACGCTACAGGGTGAGTTCACACAGACACAAAAAGACATAGGTGAGTTCACACAGACATAAAAAGATATCGGTAAGTCTGCAAACCTCAGACCACAAAGAAGTTATAGTCGCATGGAACGTATAGAGGAGTCCAGTGACTTTGAATGTAAAGTGAGTGGATGCTACCATTATGTGAAATTTTGTCTACGTTGCATGTGCCCTGTTCCATCATAAATGATGTCATCATGAAATGAAAATGTGCAGGTGCTATACTACAGTACAACCTAGTCGATCACCTTAGTTGACACAAGAGTCACAGAATGCTGAAAAAAACAAAACAAAACTGCATCTCATTGGCAGCAAAAACTTGTAACGAATTTTAAAATGCCTCCAGATGTGACACCAACGCTAAGACAGTTCTTCGAGAATTACAGAAACTGGGTTTTCATGGCCAAATCTGCACATAAATAGAAAATTAGCAATGACAAGGGTTGATGACAGTGGTACAATATCAATGGATGGCTCAATATCAATGGATTCGTAAGCAATAACAACATGTGTTATGGAATGATGAATAATCCCGTAAAATTTTCTGACATTTCCAGGATTTTCTGGTAAAATTCCCTGATCAATTGCAAACAAAGCCTTCAACTCAGCATCATTTTCAGGAAAAGCTGTTTCATGTTTGCAGGAGACGTAACTTTTCAAAACAGTAGTTGGAAAGGTGTTCTCTGACCCCTCACCCCACCAGGTTTGAGCAAAAAATGTCATTTTTCCCTTTTACAGACAACTTAAAATTCCCTGACAATTCCAGGTGAATGGGAACCCTAGTATGTCGTTTAGCAGTCTAATGGATAATTCCAGGCGAATGGGAATCCTGGTATGCCATCCAGCAGTCGGATGTATAATTCCAGGTGAATGGGAACCCTGGTATGCCATCTAGCAGTCTTATGAATAATTCCAGGTGAACTGGAACCCTGGTATGCTATCTAGCAGTCTGATGGATAATTCAAGGTGAATGGGAACCCTGGTATGGCATCTAGCAGTCCGATGGGTAATTCCAGGTGAATGGGAACCCTGGTATGCCATCCAGCAGTCCGATGGATAATTCCAGGTGAATGGGAACCCTGGTATGCCATTCAGCAGTCTGACGGATAATTCCAGGTGAATGGGAACCCTGATATGCCATCTAGCAGTCGGATGGACAATTTCCAATGAACATCATCTAGTTGACTGTATTGTACCAAGTGAAAAGTTTAGTAGAGAAGGCACATTAACTCTTTTTTGTGACTTGAATTGAGTGATTTAAGTTTAATTAAGTGACTGAGTTTTGTGACTCAAATTCCAGTGATGGAAACTATGAAAATGTAAGTTTATTTTGATATTTCGAGCAATTGTGCACTGTTAATATTGTGGCAACATTTTTGGTGAGGACTCCATCCCGTCTCAACATGACCATGCACCAGTCCATAAAGTACAGTACTGGTTTGATAATACAAATGTTGATTAACTGGATGACTTTGCTCAAAGTTTGGGCTTGAATTCCAGAGAACACCTTTGGAATAAATTGGAATGGCAGCTACAAGATAGGCCATGATACCCAAAATCGGTGAAGGAACTGAAGCCCATGTTCTTTTGCAAGAATGGCGGGCAACTCCAATTTAAACGCTTCAAAATTTGATGGGTAGCCTTCCAACAGAGTAGTATCTGTAATCGCAAATGATGGGGCCCACGTTATTACATATCAGTTTCTTATTTCTTCGTAAAAGAAGTAAGATATAGGCTTTCCAATACCCAGCTGTTTGGATATTTTGATCATACAGTATATACATAACTGCATCAGTAAAGAATTCCTACCTTTACAGCAATTTTGAGGCAGTACCATAACATAAACGGGAGTTAAAACAAACACTGCTTTTCATTCATACTCGTTACACGTTTCATTCATACTCGTTACACGTTTCATGTGCATAGGGTATTTACAGTAAAAAGTAAAGTTAACAAACAATATATTGCAATAAACTGAAAATAAAAAAAAGGAACTAAGAATTTCACATCTGATTGAATAAAAGGAACTTTTATTTTAAAAAGTAAATAGCTGTCGAAATCAGATCACAGTGAATAAAAAAAATCAATTTCAAATTTCAATTTCTTGACGGCTGCAGATGGCATATTTTCTAACTAACTTCAAAATACATTTCTTCATTATTTTCACGCTTTAATATAATTTATACCAGCCCTGTGGTGGCGTAGTCACAATGCATTTGGCTATCGTATAAACACAGGGTACAATTCTAGAAGGCACCTAGGGACTGTTATTTCTTTTTTTTTTTCCTTTACAGATACATAGTCCAGTTTGATTCCATGGGTGAAAGGAGTTTGGATTGATCGGAAAAGATGTAGAGTCTGAGTGCAGAGTACAATCTTAGCTGCTCTTGTACCGTAAGATATGATATAAAAGAATATGAGGATCCTCCAAGATAGGTATAGCAACTCAATGTGATCACAAAACCCTGGAGACCAAGGAATGCCATCATCGTATAGGCTTTCACAGACATGGCATCATCAATTTACAACATCCTCTGCAGTACAACCTCAGATGCCCTTGCACCGTAAGACATAAATTACTTAGATCGTCCAAGAAGGGTATAGCAACTCAATGTGATCACAAAATCCTGGAGACCAAGGAATGCCATCATCGTATAGGCTCTCACAGACATGGCATCATCAATTTACAACGTCCTCTGCAGTACAACCTTAGATGCCCTTGCACCGTAAGACATAAATTACTTAGATCGTCCAAGAAGGGTATAGCAACTCAATGTGATCACAGAATCCTGGAGACCAAGGAATGCCATCATCGTATAGGCTTTCACAGACATGGCATCATCAATTAACAACGTCCTCTGCAGTACAACCTCAGATGCCCTTGCACCGTAAGACATAAATTACTTAGATCGTCCAAGAAGGGTATAGTAGCTTAATGTGACCACAGGGCCCCTGAAAAAAGGTCAAGGAATACCATCATCACATAGGCTTTCACAGATATGGCATCATCATCAATTTACGAAGTCCTATGCAGTACAACTTTAGATGTCCTTGCATCATAGGTCATAAAGAATAACTTAGATCCTCCGAGAAGGATATAGCAGCTTAATGTGACCACAGGACCTTGAAGATCGAGGAATGCTATCACCATATAGGCTCTCACAGACATATCATCAATTTAAGAAGTCCTAAAACCAGGGTGGGGAGGCTGCTCTGCACAGAAATTTGAATTTTTATGTTTTATGGCACAAAAGAAGTCTAGATTATCTTACTCTGCGACTCAACGTTCTCCAAGAAATTCAAACTTCTGGGAGGGGCCAAGGGAATCAAACCATGGACTGCTGTAGATCAGTAGGAAAACTGGCAGGGATCCAGTAGTATTGGCATATGCAGAGGGGTGTTGATGGAACTTTTACCCTCCTGCAATGAAATTTTGTATATTTAACATAGGAATATGTGAGTTGTAGCTCTGTAACCCCTCATTGAGTATATAACCCTACTTATGAACTTCCTGCGTAAGCCTATGTCTAGCAGCATTTGAATTTAAGCTCATATTGCCTTTATGGCAGACAAATCTCTTAGCAATATTATTATTCCCACAGGGAATAGAACATGTCGAAGGAACATGATTGTGTTGCTGCTACGAACTCCATCAACAGCCTAACAAAACAAATGAAGTATTCGGAAATGAAATATAAACAAACATGAAAAAATATGCTCCCTTTTGGCAGTTGATGAGTGAAGCAGTTCACCATGTTTTTCAGAGGAATAGAGTTTGCACATGGGCCACAACAGTGATATGACTCGAAAAGAAGTCGAGTTACAGGAATGCACCATAGTAATATGAAATCAATACAGCTATCTATGGCACTAACGAAGGTGCAATTTTGAGCTATATTTATGAAGTGTCTTTCGTATTAAAATTATACATTTTGCTCTTAATGAAATAGAAATTTGTTCCACTCCCGTCGTGGCTTTCACCACAGGAATGTGGATTGATTAGTTCATGACATGAGGATGGCGACCGTCAGATTTCAATAATTACACAAGCCAAAAAAAAACAAATCTCTTCTGACTGACATATGACACTTGTTTTTAGCTAATTTTGGTATGCTGATTTCAAACTACCATATTTCGTGTTTATTGCTATAATGTTATATGAATCAAACTTTTGATCCCGCAATTCACGAAGGATTTGCTGATAAAAATCTGAAAAAATTAGTAATATACTGCATTAGGAAAATTGTATTAAAAATTACGTTTTGTGATTGATATATTTGGATTACGACCAGGCACTGCGACATTGGAGCAAATAGCCATGTGTTTGTTGAACTTGGCATCATGTTTGGTAAACGAAATTGTTTAAACAGCCCAGATTCATTTTGCTATATGTCTGTTAGATAGTAATTGTTACATTTTTAAAACTTCTCTATCATAGGATTCTGAATATACCATTCCTTTACCACAAACCATACACAAAGAGAGTACCTACTTTTTGTTCATTTGTAGACGTTCAAAGTACTTCAGAGAAAAAACTTGATGTGATATACAAAAGCTAATATGATTTTTGATTTCATCGCATCAAAATACCTTAAAATCAACTCTCAACTGTAAGTCAACAAAAATTGTGTTGGCTTGTGTTATAATCATCGTTAAAAGCAACAGGAGGACGATGTGAGGAAAGGATTATTAACGCTGATCCCTTCGGCCATTTTCGATTACATGTATATATAATAAGTAGGGCTCGGATGTTGATGACATTCCCATTTTTTAGCATTTTTCTGTTTTTAGGTGAGTTTTCCTTATTTTAGGTAATTTGCCAATTTTTTCATAAAAATTAAATTTTTGTAAGAATTACAAACGAGTTGCAATAACTAAAACTAGGATTTCTAGGTAAAAAAGTTTTAACAGCTTTCATTTTCAGTCAACCATATATATCAATCATAGCCTTTTTAACTTTTCCTTTAGCGCTATTCCCAACTTTTATTTCAACCCTGCGATCACATTTCCCACTGTTACCTTATATTAAGTATTTTTATTGAATTTCGAGGTACTTGAAAAATTAATCATTCAACCATCTGTCAGCTATTGGAGAAATCTTTTATGGCCAAACGGAGTGGAACGTAACAATGTTTTACCCTTTTTAAAGAATGCTGCACCAAACATAGTAAAAGCTGGGAAAACAAATGTTTTTATCCAAAGCTAGTGCATGTCACTTGCCTTGATCACACCTTACATTAGGGTTGCTGAGGAAATTCAGGCAAATTATCTGGATGTAGATAGATTTGTTTCTAATGTTACAAAAATGTTTTCTTGAAATCTCTTTATCGTACAGAAGTCTTTAAAACGCAAGCTCGTAGTTTAACTTTGCTGCCAAATTCTTTGACAATGCATTAGGGAACATGGTTGGATGCATATTTGTTACAGAGAAAATTTTGATGCTGTAAAGGCGACAGTAAATGAGTTTCAGCCGGAGTACGTAGCATTTATTCAAATTGCGCGATGTCTGTTCTCTCAGGAAAAAATAGAAGGAAATTTGGCATTTACAGATCAAACTTCAGCATTTTACCTTATATTATTAAGGGTTCAGAAGTACAAAATGGAACTCATTGACTCAATTGGTTTCATCAATAAATAAAGCAAAGTACTAAAAAGGCCACGTGAAAATTGGACACAAAATTAAACTATGTCCTAGGGGAAAAAAAAAACACTTTTCGTTTCAGACTTTAAAAAAATTTCTGGTATCTTGACTGGAGAGGCAGAAACGTCGGTAATCGATGAAGAATTTTTCATAAAAATGAATTTGTTTTCTTCAAATATGCTCCAACAACATATGTAAGTTTCATTCTGTGAGTCATTGTAATAACATATGTAAGTATTGAGAAGAGCTTTTCAAGGTATATGAATTTGCTTTCGGAAAATAAAATAGACTTTTGACATTGTTAGAAAACGTATAATTATTCAATGCAATTTTGATGTTCTTGCAAATGATTATAGATTACACATTATTAAAATTCATTTATGAAAGAATGAAAATTCTAATCTATTGATTGTCCAAAGTTGAAATCATTTAATTTACAACTTAGAAAAATATAACACAAATTGTTTTAGGATGATATTTTTTTTAAATCTTAAGGACACTTTTTAGACTTTTTAGGTCATTTCTCCATCTTTTTTTTTTAAGGAATCTTTAGGTCATCAAGATCCGGGTCCTAATAATAGTTATGTGTATCACATAAGCAATTATATCGGCCTAATATTGGCTATCGAAGTTACATTGTCAAAATTTTCACCAAATAGTTGATGTTTTACACCATCACAGTTTAAAACCTTTTTTTCATGTTGCTAGTTTCCTGAATAGTATTGCCTGAATTTTGAGACTTTTTTAAAACTATTTCTATGGCTTTTGAGATTTTCTGAATAAGGTTATCGGATATTTTGCCCACTAGTAACTACCATGAATCAATGAACCAGTGATTGCCCAGTTGTGGGATAAGAGGGGCACCCCCAGCTGTATGATTGGCATTGAACTTTTGCACAGAATCCTCTTGAATCAATGTTCTTTAAACAGTACTACCTAATTTCCGAAGGTTTTTTTTTTTCATTATTCTAATGCCTTTTTGGATAATTATTTCATGTAGATATATTTCTTATTTACAATATATTATATAAATTACATGTATTTCTTATTTGTATTATTATTTTATATTACAGTATTCCTAGTGATTTCTTAGCGGCAAAATTTTCTCAATCCTTTTTGAAGGTTGAAGAAAATTCAAGTGTATAAACATAGTTCCCACTCTTTTATCCTGATGAAATTCAATGACTTTTTAAGGAATTTTCAAGGACCAAATGACGTTTTTCAAAGACCTCACATTGTCAATCGCAATGTACATAAAAATTAAAAATGCAAGACATTATAAGCATAACACTGAAATTAGAGTGTTTAATTATGTTGTTCCTTTTCAACTTGGCACACTGCCAGCAAAAGCTACCCTTTTTGCATCCCTTGTATTAGCCATGCAATGCCGTTGGGTGGGGGGAGGAAGGGGGCATGTCCGAAGCATTACTGACTTTATTCTGTAAACAAGGAGGAATACTTTTTTTTTTCTTTTGCCAAAACTTAAAAAAGATTTTTGAGAAAAATTCAAGGACTTTTCTAGGGTCCCCTACTTGGTAAAAAATTTCAAGGACTTTTCAAGGACCATGGGAACTACGTAAAGGTATTCTGCAATATTTTTAAAATAGCTGGAACTATCCGCAGTGATCATTACTAAAAATGTATTTTTTTCTTAAAATTCCATAAAATTTTATGTTTTTACCATTTGTATTTTATTATTTACTATGTAAAATGCAAAATACTGCCTATTTTGCAAAAATGATGCTAATGATGATGGTTATTCCTGGCGAGAATTGTTTTGGCATTAGGTAAAAATTTTGGAAGTGTAACTCAGATATGCAATATTAGCCTTATATCCAAATTTAGTGTATAAATTGTGTTAATGCAGGAGATGCTTTGTGTTTGTACCTTAGTTGGTTCTTTAACAAAACTTCCACTTGGCTCTAAATGAGCAGTAAAGACGAACGCTAATTTCAATGTAAAACAATGCGAGTCCTGATGTTAGAACCTACCCTTTGTAAGATGTACCAAAAAGGAATCGAACTATTTACCATACCGAGGGAGTCATCTGCATCTTATATACATATATCAATAACATGGTGCATATTGTATTTGTAATTTCAGGTTACAAACTCTTAGCCTTTGGTTCTTTGCTCCTGCGTACATATACGCATGCATTTGATCACAACAGAATAAATAAAAGGAAAACTTGGTGATTTTTTTAAATGCACACTTTAACTTCAGACTCGATACCTGTGTGATTCAGAAATGGAAGAAGCTCTGGGACCGTAAAAGCTTTTCTCTGTAGAGGGAGACGGCGGACAACTCCCATCATAGTTTTCTTCGGAACAATGGCTGCGTGGTGTTGGAGGCGGAGGACTAAATGGATCTGAGTCATAACACGACTCCACGTCTGTACCACACTCAGTTGGAGGTGGTGGTTTGTTTCGGGATAAATAATGTTGATATGGGTGTACAGCTGAATGGAGAGGTTTATAATATGGAGAACCACACCGCGAACTAAGATTTACCAAACTCGGTGGCGGATTCAGCGTTTCTACGGGATAAGTTCCACTTGAGCTGCTAGATGAAGAAGTGGCAGCGACACTGTGATTGTATCTTTGGCAATTGCTGCTGTTGCAATAAGGTACGCTGGAAGCAACATCAGAGACACTATGGTGAGATTGAGCAAGTGATGTTCTTGAATGTGGGTTGCTTACATAGTTTGAGGAAGGATTTGGAAATTTTATGGCTGTGTTGGATGATGTGAGCCAGGAGGCTCGTCCCATTGATTTGCATTCACTTTTGGGAGCAATCAACATATGCTGCTGTAGCGATTCTGCCTCACACAAGTCTGTGACAACACTTGGAGGAGGAGGACTTGGTGTCTTCATGGCATATGTTATGGCAGAACTACTGGACGATGAAGCTCCCGTGACCCTATTTCTATCATAACTTTCCCACAAGTTGTTAACATATGGAGATGGAGCATTTGTAGAAATTTCCGAATTGTTAGACTGAGGTGGAATAATCCTCGAACCATTATTATCCACAAAGGGGACACGAGGATTCAGTGGACTGGTAGACATCATCATGTTCAAGCCATTTTCATTTTCCTTATTCTCTTTCCTCTTCCATATCAAAATACCGACTATTACAAAAACGACGATAAAAGCAACTAAAACGAGTAGAACAACATTAACAGCAGAATAGGTTGGTTTACTTTTATACATGGTATGGTTTTGCGCATGTAGAAATTCACAGTGCCCATCATCATCATCAGAACCATCCTCGCAATCCTTCTTTCCATCACACTGAAAAAATGAATTGATGCACTGATCGGCATTTGAGCAGAAGAATTCATTCACGTGGCAACACTCTTCATCAGTGTAGTCTTGGCATTCTGGCGATCCATCGCATCGCAGCTTCATGTCAATGCAATCGCCATTCCGACATCGGAATTGATGTTCTTTGCATGTTGGACAATTCATTTCATCAGACATATCCTCGCATTCGGCAACACCATCACAACGCCAGGTGTCAGGGATACATGTAACTCCGGATACACAGCGGAATTCGTTAACGGGGCAAATGGGGATCTCCACACATGTAGTTTCATCTGTTGACAAGACGAGATTCACCGGGCATGAACAGCGTTTTTTTCCAATGCCTAAGGCAATACAGAGATGTGAACAACCACCATTTTTTAACACACAGGGATGATTGCTGAATTGTTGTTCGTTGAATTTGTTGACAGCAATGACATCCGTCAACAAAGACACACGAATTTGAATGTGTTGACGGTTCTCCCCAGACAATTTGTTGATTTTTTCAACCACTTGCTGATCTGGATCAACCCAGTACAATGCATTACCCAAAACTGTCAGTGAAAGTGGATGTAGCAACTCGCTTGAAATTATGATTTTCCTATAACAGAAGAACATAACAATTTAACATAAAGCAATATTGACCATTTCCATATGGACACATTTATCTTCTAATTTGTTTGTGTTTTTAAAAAGCAAGGAAAGAAAAGATTATACTACATAAAGATCTACAGATTTTGGAGGAAGGTGAATGCATGCTGGTAATAGAGTTCCAGAGGTATTGTCTACGCTTACAAGAAATTCCGCCAAACTTCAAAAATATTGCTAATACTTGAACGCCTCTAAAGAACTAAACCTTCAATAATCATTAGACCAGGGGTCTTCAACCTTTTTCAGTCCAAGGGCCAATTTTGCTTATTCTTGCAGGCCCATGGGCCGCACTACTGTATCAGCAATATTAGGACTGAACAAAAGCGGCTCAAGGGGTGCCACCCCCCGCTGGATCAGCCTTTATTGATTTTTTTTTTTTATTTATAGGTCTATATTAGTTTTGCATGCCCACCCAAAAATATTTTCTGGTTCCGCCTCTGGAACTAAATATAAAAATTACAATGTAAAATACGTATGGAAGCAAAAAACATTTACAATACTTTTTGTTATTAATATGTAAAGCGAAATCAAACCTTTTAGTGATATTTTTGGCACTGCTTATTTTTAACAATCCTGTCAATATCCGGTCTTATTTTTGATATTGCAATCCTAAGAATGTTTCCAAGGTGGACGTCAGTTATTCTGGTCCTAACTTTTCATTTTATCAACTTCATTTTTGAAAACAGTTGTTTACAGATGCATTGG
>QLNU02015270.1:83899374-83911160 GCA_006491805.2 Dysdera silvatica
GACAATCTTAATTTGTCTTTATGCAGGGGGGGTCTATTAAAAATAAGAAATCCATTTCCTTGACTATTTTTGTACATTCCTTGACTTTACGAAAGTTCCTCAACCCTCTTTTTTTATGATTAATAAATTGGCTACATAAAAAATAATTAAAAATCCCAAAAAGTATTGCCAAAGCATGACAAAAAGTATCTGGAAAGCACTAAAAATTGTCAAGTATTGACAAAAATAGCTGAACATAACTAAATTAGTAAAAAAACGTTAAAATATTGTACGAGAATTACAATTCAATGCACACATATAACTGAGAAAGTCTGATATAACCATGACCTACAACATTGATTTAGTGACCTTTTCTCGACTTCTGTGCCCTTTTTCTTATTTCTTAACCTTTCCTTGACTTCCGTGACTTTCATGACCTGGTAGACACCCTGCTTTATGCCACAATATGGCAGTTATCAAAAGGACGACGAAAACACAGTGCCGCCTTCATTAGCCACCTTTTTCAATGTTTCTACAGAATTTACTACTCAGCTGCTGATTGACACAAGTTTAAATGACCTTCCAAACTTAAGACCAAGGCAGTGTTCATTCTAAGCATTTTTCGAAGAGTGCTGCGCCCTGTCCACCCTCGAAAGCAAAAATCCCACCCTACATGCCTTTAAAATGAAAAATTGCCACCCTTTTTGCCTGTAACACAACAAGATAACATCCTGTGTGATTGGTCCCTTTGTACATGACTGGATTCCTGGAAAGAACACCTCTCACTAACATTAGAGATGAGTCGTTCATGAACGAACAGGTGTTTTTGAACTATTAACAGAAATGACACGTTCGTACAGATTTTTTTTTTTTGTGAACCATGGTTTTTCGTCATAGTTCGTAATCATCGTTCGCAGTTTGCGATTTTAGTTTGCGGTTACCGCTTTTCGTTCGTAGTTTGCGATCACCGTTCATAGGTTGTGGTCTTCGTTCGTAGTTCGCGATAGCACATGTAGTTCATAGTTCACAGATTATGGTCTTAGTTCAAAGTCACCACCAAGCAATCAAGGACGTATCAGGGAAGGAATCCGTAGTAAAATGTTTATGAAGTAACAGCAGTTGAAATTAATGTGCATGTAGTAATAAAAAGGAGCATGTTAAATCTTTTACCCCAGGCAATGATTATGTTAAACAATTTAATTATATTAATATTAAATACTTAATTATATTAATATTAAGTGCTTAATTATATTAATATTAAGTATAATTATATTAATATTAAGTACTTAATTATATTAATCCAGGTACTTATTATATTAATATTAAATAATTATTTTATATTAATATTGAATGATTATTTATATTAATATTGAATGAGTCCAATTATATTATCTGACTAAACAATTTAATTAAAACATTGTAGTGTCTTATGACTTACATAATTAATGACATTGTAATGCTAATACCTGCTCATTTACTTGTTTCTGAGTGCCCTTGAAATATACAGTACAGTGTCTTTTTGTTTCTGATGTGCCCTTGAAAGTTCAAAATGCCCTTTTCTTTAGACCAGCACCCTGCACGCTTTTCAACCCCAGGATGATCTCTGCTTAAGACCAAGGTCCAGCCAATTTGAGGATCCAAAAACCGGAGTCCAGACTTCCGTCATTTAATTAAAAGAAATAATAGGAAGCTAAAATTACCTATTAGAACCATCAATTGATGAACTCTCGATTCTTTTCAAGGTACTGTCGGCCCAGAACAAGAGATTGTCCGTCATGTCAACGGCAAGAGCGGTAGGGTGCTCCAAATTGGTTGCAAATAATACCCGTCTTCGCTTGCCATCCAGAGCAGAAACTTCAATTCGTGGCGAATGAACCATATTTGTCCAAAAGAGTAACCTAAAGAAAAACAGGTAAAAAATAAATTAGTGGTGTTTAATGAATAAGAGAGAGATTTATTTCTCCCTTCTTTCCAAATTTGAAGGTTTTAATTTTTGGGGATTTTCAATAACTGAAGATATTTAAAGGGATCCTCGGTAAAAAAAAAGGCTAAGAACTGTGGCAGCAAACAAATATGTGAACATTGCTAGGATCTTAAAATTATTAAAAGTTTGAATACAAGTGCATATATTCTAAGGATCTTACATACATTTAAAGCAATTAAAGGGTTGAATGAAGATGTGTGTGAATATTCCCCAAATTCGACAAACACTTCAGAAATTAAAGGATTAAATGGAGATTGGAACATTTTTCTGGACGTCACAAATACTTAAAGATGATCTAAAGTGGAGTGAAAATGTGCATATTCACAGGACCTTGTAAACTTTTAAAGGGCTAACTAAAAATGTGAATATTTTCCCAAGATTTTACAAACATTTAAAGATCTTAAAAGATTCAGTGAAAATATAAAGTCTTTTGAGGTGAAAAATACATTTATTTTTAAAAATAAAATTTGTGTGAAATATAACAACGCTAAATCAAGTTGTTCAGATTTAAAAGCGATATACATATGTCAACCCATGTCTCTCTCTACAGACACACAGCACTGTAGGAAAATTTGCATGTTAATTTGTATTAGTCCAAATACTGTCACTTCGTTCATTATTTTTCAGCCTTTGCCTCAAATATCAAAAGATAAACTTGTGCAGAAAATTGCAAATGCCACTACTGGATTTCAACTAATGTCCACCTGCCACCTACATGCCATACCTTCATTTTGGCACAAACTGCAATGGAGACGACTATGAATATAAAACTTTTCGATAGAACATTCCTATCCAAAGAACAATGACTGAAAACAAACTTTAAATTTCAAGAAATAAGTAAATAAAACTAAACCTTTAATAATTGACTAAACTTTTTCTTCTTTCTTTGCAACAAATATAAAAATAAATTAAACATTTCGAAGTCAAACTCTAAAAAAATACGTATCTACAGTAATCGTAATGCGAAAATAATAGTTTTATCTTCATTTAAATGAAATGATTGATATTACAAATATGAAGAAGTATTTTTGATATACGTTTTGTTTTGAACATAATTTTCTCTTACATATTAATGATCTAATAATGTTACTAATTCTTATCACGCTGAGTCACTAATAGTAATTAGATCATTTCTATAATTAAAATTTTATTAATCCACAATTATTAATACTTTTACCTAAAATCACACCTTAATATTTAGCACTTTGAAGGTTTTAATTAATTTTTATTAACCTATTCTTACATACACGAGCCCTGCTTTAAAGCATACATGTATTTCATTTCAGTGATAAATTTCCTTCACACTATTTCAAAGTTACATGTGTTCATCTGTTTCATAAAATGCCTGCAACTCTTAACTTCAATATTAAGCTATCTTCTGCTCTTAATGTCAACAACCGGGTTCAAGAATGCATTTCTCTCTTATCTACTTTGTCTCTGGGATAATTAAAACAATGCTAGATATACTTTAAAATTAGATCTCTCTTCATAGAAAATTACCCATTGACAAGTCCAATGACAGCTGCAAACAATAAATTCTCTCCACCTTTTATATACAACTGCAAAACTATATTTGAAGATAATGCTGTCATAATAAATTACCCACCATTGCACTCTGAAATGAAATAATCAACATGTGTTTTATCTCGCCAAAGTTTGGCTATATTCCTTCTGTATGAAGTGAAATAAGCCATATTTATGACTAAATAATAATGATTGGCGATAATAATATATGATTGTAAGATGCTATTATCCTTCTCAGGACTAACACAACTGCCAAATAATGGTCAACAAGCAAAGCCACTAGGGCGAGTTCGTGATTTTTTCGTGAGGAATTTATAACAGTTAATAATTTGGACACACACACACGTTTCAGCTCAAACTAGATCTTTTTAGGTATAAGAGAAAAAGAGACATTGTTCCCAACCTACAGTTGAACTAAGGTCCCTCCGTTCAGCCAAGTGCCTTAACCGCTAAGCCACCGAGGATAGGAACAACGCTCTCTTTCTCTCCGTATATAAGGTTGCAACATATTATTACCCTTCACAGGGTTAACACAATTTTCAATTAGTGGTCAACATACAAAGCCAAAGGGGCAAGTTTTTTTTACGATTTTTCGTAGGGAATTTATTATAGCTCATTTCGACACCCAAATTCGAGGTCAAACACGAGTTTTTTGGGTATAGGAGAAAAAGAGATATACTATATATATATATATAAACTATAGTATATGGTTTAGGCATCATTCTAATCATAGAGTCCAGAATCTTCTGATAACTTCGGAGTCTCTTCGGATACTAGGCATCAAGACTCCCAGATAAGATGATATTTAGGAGTATGGGGTTTGTTGCACTTCCTCTTCGTAATATAACGTAAATCACAATTATTCTTTTCTTTTAAATATTTTCCCTCCCTCTCGGTAGTCCCCTACATACTTAAATTAATTTCTAAAATAATGTTTTTAGTAAATGTTTAAGCAAAGGCTGAAATGGGAATTTCTCGTTATTTTATAACACGTTGTAGACAGTTTTTATAACATTGATATAAGTTCGAATGTTTCCAAAAGATACTAAGAATTAAGTATAACTTGTAAAAAAATATTTTCGGCCTTAGGGACTAAATGTTTGTACTATTCCTTACAGTAATTCTTGTTTATGTCTGTAATCTTTAAACATTCATCGAGGGGTTTTCTTTACACAAAAGGTTTATATCAATCTTGAATTTTTTTTTTTTACACACTGTAGTTCAAATAAATACTCCCCTTATGCTAATTATTTTGTTACCTATTTTTGTATCTGCCCTGGTAAGTTTAAACCTAGGGACCATTTATATAAATTAAGGATTAAATAATCAATGAAGATTTATCAAATATAGGAAAGAAAAAAAATGGAGTTACCCTTGGAGCGTATGAAGGGCAATATGGCGTGGTCTGTCGTTGGGAAATCCAACCACAGTCCCGATCGAGTAACCTTCGATCGTTGTTGCATTTATGACATTGCTTTGCGAGCACGACCAATACAAAACCCTTGAGTAGGTGTCGAGCGCCATGTCATAGGGATGAAACATGTCCTTTTGGTTCAGGACCACTGATACCTGTAATCAAATTTCCAGATTGAAGCATAATACATTTAGAAATATCGGTTCAGTCAAAAATGCAAATTAACAGCTTGGAAATAACCTCACTCTCTGTCTCTAGGAGTCACACAGGAAACATTGAGACATATCTGAAATACATTCAATGCTCAAAATTGAGTTCATCATGTTTTAAAGGTGATGGAGTTTCACATTGGAATAAAAGAGAGCTTTAATGACACATTTTTTAAAATGATTTCTAAGTTAAAATAACATTTTAATTAGTTTTCCCACTGGAAAAAAAAAAAGTATAGTCACAATGCATCTTGTAAATACACATTTGATTTTAGCATGGAAATCAATATATTATTGAAGCATAAATAACTGAAAGATATTCATGCTAGAATATATAACACATTTAGAGGAAATTATAAAAAATTATGGTCAGTATGTTGCATATCTCTGAGATGAAATGAATGAAACCATAAATCTAATAAGTGGAAGGACAACTGCATGCCGGGGAGGAAATACTGAAAAGAAAAGATATAATGTAGAGGTGTAGTTAGACCCCTTCCTGCTTACCACGAACTGGCTGCATTCCTTTTAAACAGCCAAGTTTAGTCCATTCACCAAAAGAAGTCCGATGGTACAGTTAGATCATTTGTGGTTTTACGGCTCAAGGTCTACAGTGGTCATGCTGTGCAGCGACCAACTGTTTTCCGAGGAATCTGAACCTCTGGACCTACAATTTTCCGAGGAATCTGAACTTCTTGGACCTACAGTTTTCCGAGGAATCCGAACCTCTTAAGGCCTAGGGAACCAAACCCCGGACTACAGTGAGCAGTGCGATCTTTATGAGATCTCTGAGTAAGCGTTCTTTGCCCTATTAGGAGTTGAACATGGGTTAACAACGCACTAGGTGAATATGTTACCACACTGTGCACCAGCAGGGCGGTACCGTTAGAAAATAATGGGAGTTGACTGCACAAACGGCCTAGCCAATTATAGCAGACGGGAGGACGTCAACTCCTCCCATTCCGAAGTGGTTTTTCACACAGACAAACGCTCGCTAAAAACCAGTTCTGAAGTGACACCCTCACCTCTACTGGACTAGGCTGTTTGTGAGATTAGTTCCCCACATTTTCTAACGGTACCATCAGACAATTTTCCACGAACGAACTATATATCTATCAAATAATATACTCTACCCCCCCCCACCTCTTTTTTTTTTAATGCTAGAACTTTTGAGTCCGCAAACAGAAAAAGACCATAAAGAAAACTGCTCAAAGAAGGTGTCTTTTTTTTTATATTTTATGATCAGACCATCCCTTTAAGCAGGTTGGTAACCAAGCAACTTTTAGATAATGATCTTTACTACATACTTATAATAGAAAATTTTAAATTTCAGTCCTTATAGGGTAGGTAAGAGGGGGGGGCAGGATATCAACACGGTAAAAGAATTTATTTTCATTCTCCATGTTTTGGTTTATACTAGAGCATTATTTGACTCACAAATGCCAGGGAAAAAAATAATTCCTTAGATTTATTTTCCCAGCTTCAGCTTTAAAGAACAATTTTAAAGTTTAAAATCATCACTTACCCGTTTGCCGTTTTCCGAGCTCTTTTTTATGGTTTTGGCACGGCCATCAATCCAGTATATCATCCGCTCGAGAGGATCATATTCCAACTCCTTAACGTTCTTCAAACCGTGAATTGGAAGTGTGAAATCAGGCGAATAATCACCATCGATGGAAACCCTGCTAATTAAGTTCTTTTGGCTGTACAGCAGGAAACGAGTAGGTGCTGCAATTAAAAAAAAAGATTAGATAAAAGAGGAATAAGGAAGAAACAAAAGAAATATATTTGGTCACAATTTATGTTCATCCGCTGTTATTGTTATTAAATGATATAGTTATTAACTGAAAAATAAATAATTTATAATTTCCGATAATTACGTCCACTCGACTTGGAGAAAAAAAATTCCCCAACTTCAAAGGTTGTTCTCCTGACCTCTTCAGCAAAATTCCCTGACCAATTATAAAACTCTCAACTAAACTTCGATTGCAGGAAAAATGGTTTCACATTCGTGGGAGATTTGGCTGTTCAAAATAGAAGTTAAGGAAGTTTTCCCTGACTTTTCCAGGTCTTGTCCAAAAATTTTGTTTTCCCTGACTTTTCCAGATTTTGTCCAAAAAAAATCTTGTTTCCCCACCCCCGACTTTTTCAGGTTTTGTTGAAAAATCTTGTTTTCCCTGACTTTCCAAGGTTTTGTCCAAAAATCTTGCCCCCCCCCCCCTTTTTCAGGTTTTGTTGAAAAATCTTGTTTTCCCCTGGCTTTTCCTGGTTTTTCTGTCCAAAAACCTTGTTTTCCATGGCTTTTCGGGACGATTTCAAACTCCCTGATAATTTCAGCAGTTTTTTATACTAACTGTAAAAAATATTTTTGGTCTCAGGGATTAAAATGTTTACAATATTCCTTACAGTAGTTCTTGCTCATCTTTGTAATCTTTTAACGTTCATCGAGAGGTTTTCTTTACATAAAATGCTTTATGCCAATTTTGAATTTTTTATTATTATTACTATTTTTTTTTTTACATACTGTAGTTCAAATAAATGTTCCCTTTATGCTACTTATTTTGTTGCATATATTTTGTATCTGTCCTGGTAAGTTCAAACCTGGGGACCATTTATATAAATTATAATGAATAAAATTTATTTGTTTATAATTTAAATATAAATTATAAATAAATAAATTACATTGCTACTTAAAAATTCAACTTAACAAGTCCCAAGGCATTAAAGGGTTAATGCAATATAGATGATGCAATTTTTCGTAGTTTTATAACTCAAGCATTTATTATGGATGTTGTATCGAACATGCTTTTGCGACCAAGACACATTTGCACACACACACACATACAACCAAGTTTATTACAAGCTGCGCAGATTAAGACTGAAAATTGAGGTACGCTGACGATGAAAAGTCTGGCTTTATCGGCCAGTTGCGTGAGAATTATCTATATACATGTAATTCATATAGGCATCAGAAAATATACTTCTCCAGGCTGAGTGGGAACTCTAGTAAAAATTATACTCACGAGTGCATGTTGTATTATCAGGTTTCAGGTCATAGTGTGTAGGACAGGAACACATGTGCGTTTGGGACTTATGTTGAACTGATGACGGAAGTGCAAGACACAGATGGTGACAGCCACCATTATTGACAGCACATGGATTCCAACCTAGCATTAATTAAAAGAAAATAGTTACAAAATGAATCAATTATTAAATTGAACTTAACCTGGAATAACATACACCGAAGAGCCAAAACATTAAAACCACCTGTGCGTTATGCAAATGAAGATGTCTGAGGTACCAATCAAATGGAAGGGGTGGGTTTTAGGTTGGTATATAAAAATATGGGACTGTGTTCTGTCGATCAGTAGTTTTTATCTCTGCAAGGTGGGTAAAGATAAGGATTTATCGGACTTTGACAAAGGACATATTATGATGGCAAAACGGCTGGGTAAGGGCATTTCGGAAACTGCAAATCTAACCAGCTGTTCATGATATGTAGTAGTTAGTACGTATCAGAGATGATTGCAAACAGGTGAAACAACTGGTCGAAGACAATGTGTTGGCCAACCAAGGACCATTGATGGCAGAAGGGAGCGGAGACTTCATCGGCTGGTTCGAGCATATAGACATGCTACTGTGTCAGAAATTAACAAGAAATTTAACAGTGGTGATGTACAAAATGTGCGGAAACACACTGTTCACCGTACATTGCTGTCTGTGGGACTATGAAGTCATCGCCTAATTTGTGTGCTTATGCTCACTGCAACCCATCATCATCATAAACGCATGCTGTGGACCCGTAGCCATGCCCATTGGACATCAGAAGAGTGGAGGAGGGTCACATGGACAGATGAATTTCGTTTTTGTTTACATCATGTGGCTGGATGCATTCGTGCGTGACGTTTAACGGGGGGAAACGTTCTTACCTGGCTGCACTGCTGGAAGGAAGCAAGGTGATGGCGGGAGTGTTATAGTGTAGGCGAGTTTTTCATGGAACCAGCTTAGTTCCATTGTCATTGTTCAACGCAATCTCAATGCTTCCGCCCTGCGGTGGCGCAGTGTGGTAACGCGTTCGCCTAGTACGCCGTTAATCCGGGTTCGACTCCCAACAGTGTACAAAGAACGCTTACTCAGAGATCTCATAAAAAGATCGCACTGCTCACTGTAGTCCGGGGTTTGGTTCCCTAGGCCATAAGAGGTTCGGATTCCTCGGAAAACAGTAGGTCCCGGCGCAGCATGACCATTGTAGTCTTTGAGCCGTAAAACCACAAAACAAAGCTTCCACATACTTAAACATCCTGGAGACCAGTTACACCCCTTCATGTCCACCGTCTTTCCAGACGGCAATGGCATCGTACAACAGGATAATGCTCCCTGTCACAAAACGTACGGTTCTAGAATGGTTCGAGGAACGTGAGAATGAGTTTTCTTTATTACCATGGCCTCCAAATTCTCTAGACATCAATCCTATTCATCACCTGTGGTTTCACTTAGAACAACGTATCAGAGCATTAACATCACAACCACGGAATTTACAAAAGTTTGGCCAACTTCTGTTGCAATTATGGTATGATATCCCACGTGTAACCTATCAACATCTAATTGAAGGCATGGCACGCCGCCTTCAGGCTTTTCTACGCTCCAAAGGTGGACCTACACGTTATTAGGTTAAGTGGTTTTAATGTTTTGGCTCTTCGGTGTATTTGAAAAATAAAAATCAACATAACAATTAAGCCACAACTAACACAAAGAATACCCCCCATGAAACATCTGTACCATGGAATTTAGCTTGTTAATATATTAATTATGTTAATATTTAGATTGTCAACGGATACAAAACATCGCTTCCGGCTATTGATAACTTGCTCAAATTTCTCTGCCACAGCCGAACTGTAGAAAGGATTGTAAAAGAGGTCACAGCTGCATCAAATCAGGTGTTTTAACATTCAGACAGCGACAGCTTTATAAGAGTAAGGCTTCTTGACAGGCAGATTATGCTAAAATTTGGAACAAAATCTGATTTCCATTGCTAAATGTGAGTTGTGAATGCAGGAATAAACATGTAAGTTACAACAATTCTTCTGTACCTTTCTTCACTATCGCATTCTTCCTAAGGTAATATTTTCTTATAAGTAGTCTAAACTAAAAAAATCGATCGATGCTTTAATCAAACTACGATCTGATCAACGTTATTGGGCGTAGTGATACCAACGCCGATGTTATGGCGTGATTAGATGGTGAAACGTTCGAAAGAAATGTTTTTTGCGTTCGGTGGGACCTGAACCCACGACCTTCCACTCACCATCTAATCACGCCATAACATCGGCGCTGGTATCACTATGCCAATAAACGTTGATTAAAATTGTTGTTTAATTTAATCTGCGTAGTGTTCGATTTATATAAATACCATGCTTTAATATTCGAAATATTACATTTTCATTGTAATATGGTCTAAAACACGAAACTTAGGACTAATTTCACAACCTAAAAATATTGTTACAGAATAATATTTCAGATACATCATACGGGAACACAACCACAACTTTTGCCACCTAGCCCATTTCCATAGCTACATTCGTTTTTTTTTGATACACCCTCCTGCAGGTCTAGGGAACCAACTCAAGGGTCCAAAACAGCAGTTTGTCAGCAAGTATCCTATTCTGGCACCGTTGGCAGTCTAACCTGAGTTAACGGTACGCTAGGAGGAGATATTATCACTGCACTATCACAAGACCTTAACTTGAAAGAATGTCCGCATGGAAGTTCTTTTTTAACATTGTCGCCAGAAAAGTCAATCTGTCCCCACCCAGGGCCGGCCTTATGAGAGGGTTGGGGTCTCCCCCCCCCCAATTGGAAAATCAAGTTCCAAGTTGGGAAATTCCGGTTAAAATCGGGGAAAAAAAAAAGGATGAGTAATTAATTCTTTGGGTAGTCAGTACAATTTAAATTACCACCTTGGCAAAAATTTAGACTTTCTGTGTAGGGGGGGGGGAAATAATTTATTTTTTTCTTTTTTCATACTCTTCAACTTTAGACAATTGGAAAATTTTATAATGTTGGTAAAATCGAAAGTTACTTGAAAAAGGTAGTTTTGCTTTCGTTAGTCGGAAAAATCTGCGATTATAATTGCTCATTTTGTTATGAACAATTTGTTATTAAACAAATTTGTTATTACACATTTTGTTATTAAACAATTATATTAATTTTTCCATATAACGTTACTTCAATTTCTAAAGGGAAAAGGGTGATAATATACTTTTTTTTTTTTCATTTTAGTTGGAAATTTTTGTGCCCAATGCAGGTATGCTCAGGCCATGCCTCCACTCCCAAATGCAATGAAAGATCACACAAAACGTGGGGATGGGGCTTATTGGGAATTTTATGCTAAACGAAATAAGCAAAATTCCGTTAATCTGTCTCTTTAAGTGCGATAGAAAATCACAAAAGTGAAGGGAGGGGACTATTAGATATTCTGACCGTTAGATGTGCGAGGGTTCTGTAGCTGGAGATGTGGCAAGAAAAGGGCCCTGTAGAATTTAAAGTTTAAGCATCATTATTTTAAGGCATGAGGACAGTTGAGATCATCTAATGGTTGGAACATACAGTTTTTCGAGAAATCTGAACTACTGATACATGAGGGAATTGAAACCAGCACATATTACTCAGCACCCAT
>QLNU02015270.1:83920577-83934819 GCA_006491805.2 Dysdera silvatica
CTCTTAATGAATACCTAATTATGAAATGTGTGTGTGTGTGATGGGACAAAGGACTTGAAATATTACTACGCCCAGGGCATGTCACGTCACACCCTAAGTCTGAGATTGCAAGGCCTACTTGGCCTATATGTGAATCCAGAACTGGTCTAATAGCTTAATATGATCTCTGAACGACAACGTTTCCAAACAACCAAGTTTACTGGTTAAACTCAGCCCACTGGGATCAGATTACTTAGTTGTGTTGTTGTTGTCAGATTGCTTAGTTGTCATTACATTGTTGTCGGATTACTTAGTTGTTGTTTTATGGCACAAGGACAATAAAGATCCTGTTGTGTCAAACGAGGTGTACAGGCCTTACAAGAAACTATGAAACATGCTACAGGAGAATTTAATCCAAATGCATCTCTCCTGTCTTTAATTACATTTATGTTTCGCATTATCCTGTTGCACACAGAATTATTATTTGACTACTACGTTCCCAATTTCCAAAGGCGTTAAGAACTATCATTAAATAGAAATATTACCATGAATACGATTCACGTTGATGGCCTTTAGTCCCATGAGATCCGGTAATTGATCAATAATGACTTCTCGATTCAAGCCTGTAATTTTATTAACACGTTCGATGGATCGCCTTTGCCAATCAGTCCAATAAATGTGGGAACCTAAGAAACAAACGTCTCATAAACTAACGCAATTTTCAAAACTATTATAAACAGGCATATTTCATGATATAGCTCACATACGACTTGCATGCCCTATGCATCTTACATGAGCTGTTTTACAATAAATCTTTTACATACAACAGGGATTATTCAAGTATTACGTAAGCAATATTTTGGCCATTTCAACCCCCCTCCCCTAATAAGCAAAAATTAACATTGGCTAACATAGGAAAATAAGACAAAAGACAACCTCTCCCTCCAAGGTGCTTACATAATATTTGAAAGCATCCATAGAAGTACATGCAATTATAATTACATGCTCTGTTCAGTTATTTGAATTTTTAGTGATGCACGAACAGCGAGAGACATACTTTGCCAAACGAGATGAATAAAATTTTATAGGTAAGAGGTATAAAAACGAAAGCTTGTAGAAAAGGGAAAAAGAATATGATGAAATCATATGCTTTTGTCATAAACAAACAAAATATCAGCCAATCATCTAAAAACAATTTTGCAATCAAAAGAATCTCATAAAATATCTCTTAGGTCAGCCACTCCTTTTAAAAGCAGATAAATACGGCCAATTAAAATTTTTCCATGCCCTTCTATGAGCATTTGTTGGCATGAAATGTGGGGTTGGTGTCAACCCAGTGCCGTTAATTTATAATAATGTTGCTGATAGCTATTTCAATAGCATGCACAGAACTATCATCGTTGAAGCATGGTGACTTCTGTTTGTGTCCGTGACATCGGTTCATGTTGCTATCACGTTGGCTGAAAGTTCGATCAGGTCAACGAGAAATTACATGCATTGCTGGAGTCGTTTCCAGCCATGAGACGCAACAGGGTTTTCAAGATGGGCGAGATGAAGTTACACCAGAGTTGGCCGTTGACCAGAACATTGATGTTTGATAAGGTATGAAATGCTTCAAAAAAAAGCTGAGACCAAGTCTTGAGTTGGCATTTCTCCCTTCACATGTCACAAACGTTTTAAACGCTGTTAACCTTAACATCCAATTTACTTTTGAAGAAGAAAATAACTGTTTACTTCCTTTTCTCGATGTTTTAGTCTATAGAACAGCTACTGGTTATCATATATCTAACTCTGTTAGTCTTCTTCCTCATGCCGTTTGTGCTCATCCACAAAGACAGGAAGTGAGCTCATTTTATTGGCTGGTGCCATCAAATTTTAATTCTAAGTGATGCAGTAACTAATGGACTTCGCTACACTGGAACAATTGTCTCACATTGCAGCTATAATCTGATAATTATTGATCATGTCCTTAGGAAATTTAATAGTTAACCTGCTGCTGCTTCTCTCTCCAGATATTCCAGAAATTTCTACTAAGATAAATGCTGTTCTGGATAGATTCAACTTTCATTTTACTTTCACACCAATTAACAAAATGCGTTTTTCTCATTTTAAAGTTACCAACCCGGACTCAGACAGCTAGGGCATTAGGGGGTTTAAATTTAAATTTCAGCTGGAAGAGAGTCTACCCTCCATCGTTTGTAAATGGAGAGATTACAAAATTTTAGTAGGGAGGGATTTTACTACGCAAAGGAGTATACTCAATATTTGGTAGAATAGGGGAAAGAGTAAAACTGACTGCACACTTGGTTAAAAGCAAGTCACAGTAAATTTCTCAATATACATTGAGGCACATAAATAAATGCAAAGAAATGGATAAAATATTAGCAACTTTATTTATAGGAAAAAAATAAAAAGGGTTACAGAAAATTTCGCCTATCTTTCATGTTCTGCCATAAGTCACATGCATTTAAATCAGTTTTTCAAACAGTTTATTAGAATCGTTCTCTGATATATGCATCAGATTATTTAAATTTTTATTGTTCAATGTGCTTATAAATTTATGCTTTATATGATTTTGTGTACTGCATCTACATTCACATGGCACATTTGTACAGGGCAAAACAAGACTTGCTTTACATTTGGAAAATTGTCTCTATGGCTGATTAAAAATTATTCACAAAATTTAGGGAATGGCGATGAATATTTACTGCCTTTGGCAGCAACATGCTTGAACAGAGAGTACTCGCAGCAGCATCTAAATCTGTTTCAGAAAAAAAACTGATTCTATATGTTTTTAAAAGCATCCACCCCAAAGTTTGCAAAACTATGTACATGTGGACACTTCGCCAAAGAAAGTTTCTACCGATTTCATTTTGCATTGTCTTTGTGATCAAAAATGGATAGTAAATTAAAAAACGGAAATGAGCTTGAAACAAGAATGAATCCAGAGATCTTCCCGTGGGTGGGGAAGTTCAGATTTCTATTTTTAGCCAAGTGTCCAGTACCTTTCATTTCATTTTCCATGATATAATTCTGGCTCAAGCTCCCCTTGGATCCACCGATAGCATGAAGCAAAAAATGTCGCAAAATGCAAACTAAATGTGAAGAACTTCCTTACAAGGAGAAAAGGCTATGTTGAGATGCTAGTAGAGGGAATTGAGGAACCATAGTTCACCACAGCCCACTAGATTACAGACCATGGCTTTCTCCACTAACGAGAGCAACAACAATTCTGATCTTGCAACGTGCGTCGGTGAGATCGGTAGAAGGAAAAATAAAGGATTGAGCAATCGAAATTTGCATTATATAAACAATAAAAATAAAGTTAGGTGCCAAAAATAACGACAAGGTCTAAAATCTTGGTCGTCAAAACAAAATTTATAGGTGCAAAATATGACTAATGACCACTAATTTCGAACCCTGCTCAATATCATCGTCAACATCACTATACCCATCTTCAGTTTCCTTCCTTTTCAAAACAGTTAGATATTTCAGCAGTATTAATCAGAGAAATAGGTATTAAGATGAAAGAAATGATAACTTTGAGGAAAAGGTTATATACTACGAGTTTAAACACAATCTATTGGAAAGATACGGCTACTTCCAAAGACTGCCTAACTCTCATTGGTTCTTGACCTCTGTCACATTTCAGGCCTCCCAAAGATCAGGGCCATGTGTTTGCAAGGCCTCCTCTCCCCCCCACCCCCCTTAATCTTTCTGCATCGCCCCAAAAAAGCAGTTTCGTTTACACGCAACTGGAGAATCGGGTGTAGGCGACCATGTTAACTGATCGATGCTTTCGGTTCAACGATTTAAGGCTCACGAAAATCGAAAACTCATCAGGCGGTAAAGCTTTTTTTCCCTTTTCTTTGAAGTTTCCTTTGCAATTTAAGTTGCCCCCAGAGTTTCAACAATAGCAGATGTATTTGGATTTGGCCTTGCGATGGGACGCTCCCGTCATGTAAATTTATTTATCAGGCAGTCGGAGACTTTTCAAGGTAATCCCGTCCTCAATTTGAACCCTTGGGCATATACTACTTCATTCAATGCCAGTTTGACAAATTTATATTGCCCAAGCATGAAGAGCACTACGTCTTAGATTAAAAGAACATGAAGCTTATGTAAGAAAGCAAGAATTTCATAAATCGGCTTTGGAAAAACACTCATGGGAATTCGAACACAAGTTCTTATTCTCTAATGCACAAATCTTTAGAAGTCAACTCAACACTTAATTTCATCCTTTTGAAGCATTTCATATCCTATCAAACATCAATGTTACGGTCAATTACCAACTCCTGGGTAACGCCATCTCACCCATCCGGAAAAACCTGTAGCGTCTCACCGCCAGAAACGACTCCACCAATGCATTAAATTTCTTATCGACCCAATCGAGTTTTCAACCAGTGTGATGGCAACACCAACCAACATCACAGACATAAACAGGAGCTATCATGCCAGGTCAGAAGCTAACGACGATAGCCATGTGCATGCTATCGAAATAGCTATCAGCTACGTTTTTTATTAACATTTTTATAAATTAACAGCACCAATAAATGTTTGTGTAATTTTTGCTTCCACGACTAGTGCAGTGTGTCGCCATTGTACCGAAAGAAAAGCATATTGTTGTTTTCTCATAACTTATCGTTTTGATTTAAAGCAAAGTTTTGAATCTCCCGAAAACTTGCATGAACATGGGAATATGTTTTGATACTAGAATTCCGTCGCTGTGTCATACTCTTTTCTACATATTCTCATCCCTTTTCCTCATATTCGCTATCAATTCCTACATGGCATCATAGGTAGCAGAAGCTGCCAGATTTCTGTCCCCAGATTTTGCTTTATATCGTTGACACTTTGGGATGAAAATAAATTTAAAAAGTGCATTTAGATGGCTGTTAAAAACTTTTTCATGACGTTTATAAGTGGCCGCTGTTTGAAATTCACCGTTCACAGGTCAACTATAGTGTTAATCCCATAGAAGGTGTTGGGCTCCATTATTATATGGCCAGTATTTGGAGGTTACCGTAGTTTAGGGATGGCCATTAAAAAAGGTTTTACTCTACAAGTAAATAGTTTTATTTGGCTCTTTATTTGTTCTCTGTACTCGCTGCTTTGATGTCTGCAAGTATGCGTGGGCCAACTGTGCTCACCCGATATTACACTGCTCGATTTCTTCCTGTGGGGATACAAGCGAGACCATTGTGAGATCTTTTGGTAAAATAAAAACAAGAACCTTTGTTGTAACAGACACGGAGAAACCCACAGGGGAAAAATTATGGCTCGGAAATTTTCATGCCATAAAATGTACATGTTAAAACTGTTTGGCAGTTAAAACTGTTCAGCAGTGAACTATCGATACAAAATGACAGATCTGTGCCAGTAAAACTTTTTGAATTACACTATGGCTCTGTAAGCAGTTTTATTTCACAGCCACACTACTGTATATATATATAGGCAACCCTTTGCAATAACTCAAAACTACCCTGTATAATAATTTCCAGAATATTTCAAATATGAAGCTTATTTTTAAACTAGTTAATAAACATAATCTTCCCCCGCCCCTCCCAAGTATCTGATTTATCAGTGGTCTTGCTAAGGACAAATAATCAGGACCCTACTGTACATAAATCAATTCCAACTCACCCAGTACAGTACATCCAAAAATATGAGGTAACTGATCAGAAATCAACTCCAATCGATCGCTTCCATCAAAATTTGCCATTTCTATTTTGTCTTTCTTGGCATCACCCCAATACAACTTTCTTTCTTCGAAATCGATCGCTAGTCCATTTGGCCATCCAAGGTTCGTGTCGATAAGCACAGTACGCTGTGAACCATCAAGAGCAGCCTTCTCGATCTTTGGAATTCGACCCCAGTCCGTCCAGTACATGTACCTGAAACAAAAACAGTTTGGCCTCACGTCGCACCGACAGATAACGATAACTTAACATAGAAAACAAAATGTAATATAAAAAATAAAGTTGATGTCAGACGACTGGTTTAATGCAATAACAGCCATGATCACGTTTAATGATTCAAAGAAAGTTGTGACTATGATGTACAAAAATGAACATAGCATTTAAAAAAAGCTTCTGCCAGAAATAGTCAAATATCAGGTTAAGCCTCATATTAAGAAAACAGCTTAATATCATACGCAGAACTTGATGTAAAAAAACGAATAGCTATACACCAGGAATAAAGCTCAGTACGGGAAATAAAACTTAACATTTTTATCTGCACAAAGGACAGCCAGGATCCAGCTGTACCAGAAACCTCAGTTTGAGGAATAAACATTGCTTTCGTTTAAGGAATTAAACCTGGATTATGTGATGGTCGCCAATGTGTTACCGTTATGCAAGTAACTACTATATAAGTAACTAGTACTATATATATATATAGTAGTAACTAGTAACTATATAAGTAACTAGTATAAGAAAGACAGTTTAACATGCGAAAAAAAAGTACCCTTCCTCGGGGTCCAGGACAATGGCTCTTGGTTCATCAAGATTTTCGTTAATTAAGATCCTTCGTGACGAACCGTTTAACCGTGATACTTCGATTCGGTCAGTTCCGGTATCGGTCCAGTACAGATTCCGGGCAATCCAATCAACAGCAATACCATCCGGATGGTGAACTTCCGTCATTATTAAATTCTTTTGCCCTAAAGGTGTTTTAAACATTAATTAAACAGTACATACCAATACTACAATACAGTCTCGTTAATCCGAACCACGCTAATCCAATTTTTTTTTAAATTTTACGAAGAAAATTTATTTTGATCAGCTTACAAATATAATAAAAAAAAAAAAAACCACAATATTCTACAGTATGTAATTGCAATAATTAATTGTGTGAAATGTTCACAAAATCAGTCAGTTTCTTTTATCATAATGAAGAGAATCTGTTGGCTAACGTAATATTGTGCCACCGTCATGGCATTAGATGGTACGGTGATGGCTTGTTGCTTCATGTAGCGTAGGGCAAGGTCCGCTACTGGATCTGTGTGGAACACTAGCTGCTCCTAATCACTACTATCATCACCACCTTTTTTCTCGTCCCTTTGCTCAGTAATAGCTACAATGATGTCCTCATCAGTTAAATTTTTATATGTTCTACCATCTGCTATCATCTATTCATTGACGGCAGTTTGGTTAGATTCTTCACATCCAGGAATATGTTAACATACTGTAGTAGATTTTGGGACTCATTTTACTGATCTGGAATGCCAATGGAGCTAAGGGAAGGTCACTTTTTGTCCAAGATTTTTTCAAGCACTCACATTTAAACGGTTCCACGATTCGGCAGCCCAATATACCACATCCTTAGTATTTGATTCTTAAATTTTTTGAAGAATGGAAAGCGAACCATCTCTTCTAGGAGGGTCCTGAGAAATCTTTTTTCTATGTGCAAGTTTTATAGTTTGCAAGACTCCCTGACTGATTGGCGACAATAATGCAAACTACGACAATAATGGCAGCCAACTTACAAGATACAGCAAAACCTCTCTACAAATTTATTATACATACCAAGAAAAACTATCCTCGCAGAGGGATTTATTATTTAAGGGAGGGTTCATTATACAGTAAAACCTCTCTGCAACACTATTATACGGACCGAGAAAAATTATCGTTGTAGAGGGATTTATCGTTATGTTGGATATCGTTGTTGGGATGCTTTACTGTATAAACAAACAGCACGGTGTGGGTTGCCAACCAATCGAAATTTCCAGTCACCCATACATTCTCTGTTATGTGTGCGCTCTACAACACATACACACCAATCAATTATAGTTCACAGTAAATTCTGTAGCAAAGATTTCGGTTAATGCAAACCGGTATCGATCCCAATTAGTTCAGATTAACAACACTCTATTCTATATCGATAATAAAATAATTCCAAAAATTGGTACTTAATAATGTATTAGTAATTAATGAAATATGGAAACGGACATTCTTTCAACAAGCCTCCTCACACGTATATAACTGAACATTATTTGATTTAAATTCAGTATCAAATTTATTTGCATGGCAACCCAAAATGCGTTATCCGCTATAGCACCGGAGCTAACGTTCATCAATTAAGAGCAATTTCAAGTAATATATCAAGTTAGAGATTTAAGATCACAAACACTTACATTCAAACCCACATTCCCAACTAAACACAACAGCAATCTCTCCCATTAGTCACTTTCAAGGGAGCGAGAAAAAACATCGTTACATGAAAAAGACATTAAGCGAACATGTGTAATTCTACAAAACATTTATCATGACTGCAACAGATCACCATTAAACAGAAATTCTCGGTAATTAAAATGATGTTAATGAGAGCGAGAGTAATTACTGTAGTTTACTGTAGTTAGTCCCAGAATTGAGCTCACGTCTGGCAACTTTAAATTCATAATTAAACAGGAAATAACAAACATATCAATTACCAGTGCCATTGAGGAAAGCTCGTCGAATGGCTAGTGCTTCGTCATCCGTCCAATATATCATTTTCCCAACAGGATCGTAATCTATGGCAATAGCGTGCTTGATGTTATCAAGTTCTAACACAACGTCTGTGTAGTCGGGAGTGTCCAGAGAAATTCTACGCAGGTCTGATCTTCGCACAAGCAGGAGAATCTCTTCAGGTCCTGAAGCATGTCATCAATAACAAGAAACTATATTACTTTCTCATGGTAAATAGAAAGTTTCAATTAAAGCTGCAGTAGAATAACGAAATCACATACACACATCATCATCCTATTCAACTATTATCTGTCCATTGCTGGATGAATGTCTCTCCAAATGCTTTCCACACGTCTATCCTGAGCAATTCGCTTCCATGTCACTTCAACCTGTTTTCTTATCTCATCCGCCCATCTAGTTTGAGGATGTTTTCTATGGTCCTTGGGAATCTAATTGAGAATTTCAGTTGTCTATCGTTGATCAGTTCTTCTTGTGATATGCCCAGCCCATCATCATTTCAGCCTTTTTACTTTAATAATGATGTCCTCTACTCCAGTTTGTTCTCTCTCACTCAAGTGTTTCCTTTTTAATCTCTACTATTTATTCCAAGCATGCACCTCTCCATGCTCCTTTGGGTTGTCTTTAACTTCCGTATTATTACTAATAAATTTGACATCCACGTATTATTAGCTCAATCTAGAGCTATTTTTGTTTAGGAGAAAAGGAGACGCCATCTCTTTTTCACCTAACGTTTTCTTTATACAGTAAAGGGGGAATACACAGAATTAAGTGGATTTTGTTGTTTTCGGAGAATGAAAATATAACGAAGGGGATTAAAAGAACAGACTCTTTTTTTTTAATATATATAATAAGGATAGAACATACGGAAATAAAAGAACTTTCAACACGTAAATTTGGAACACAAGGAATTAAAGGGACTGTTTCATACAAAAGGAGTGACTCACTCACACGACAATAAAGAACATTGAACTTTTTACTAGCTAGAAGTAGAACAAGCAGGAATAAAGGTTCTTCGAGTTTTTTAAATGGAACACACGGAATTAAAAGGAGCTTGAATTTTTTCAGAGAATATAATAAGAACACACGGGGCTAAGAGAAAACTTTTCTTTATAAAATAAAAGGGAATGTAGGAATTAAATAGACTTCGTCGTTTTCGGAGGACAAAAATAGAACAAAAGGTAATAAAAGGACCAACTTTTTTATACAATAAGGATAGACTACACAGAAATAAAAAAAAAATTTGAACTTGTAAATTGGAATACAATGGATTAAAAGAATGACTTTCTTCGGAAAATATAATAAGAACACACACAGGATTAAAGGGAAACTTTTCTTTATGAAATAAAAGCAAATACACGGAATTAAACTCACTTCATCGTTTCCGGAGAACAAAAATTATTAAAAGACTGACTTTTTTTTATACAAAAAGTATAGAACATATGGAAATAAAAGAACTTTGAACTTGTAAATAGGAACACAAAGAATTAAAGGGCCTGTTTCATAAAAAAAAGGAGTGACTCACAAGATAATAATGGGCGTTTAACTTTTTAGTGGTTAAAAACATGGGAATAAAGGTTCTTTGATTTTTTTTTAAATGGAACACACAGAATTAAAAGGAATTTTTTGGAAAATATTATAAGAACACACAAGATTAAGTAGAACTTTTCTTTATATAGTAAAAGGGAATACAAGGAATTAAAATGGCTTTGTCATTTTTGGAGGCCAAAAATAGAACGAAAGGGATTAAAAAGACCACCTTTTTAAATAAGGATAGAACACTTAGAAATAAAAAACTTTGAACTCGTAAATTAGAATACATGGAATTAAAAGGACAATTTTTTTCAGACAATATAATAACACATGGGAATGAGGAGAAACTTTTCTTTATAAAATAGAAAGGAACACATGGAATTAAATGGATTTCATTATTTTCACGCGCCAAAAATATGAACAAAATGGATTAAAAGGACTTTTTTTTTTATACTATAAGGACAGAATACAAGGAATTAAAAGGACAAATTTTTCAAAGAATATAATAAGAACACACAGGAATATGGGCAAAATTCTTTATAAAATGGAATATACGGAATTAAATGGATTTTGCCGTTTTTGGAGGCCAAAAATAGAACAAAAGGGATTAAAAGGACCGACTGTTATACAATAAGGATAGAACACACAGAAATAAAAGAACTTTGAACTTGTAAATTGGAACACAATGAATTAAAAGGATTAGCTGTTTCATACAAAAGGAGCGATTCACAGGACAATAAAGAACATTTAACTTTTTACTGGCTGAAAGTAGAACATGTGGGAATAAAGGTTCTTTGACTTTTTTTTTTTTAAATAGAACATACAGAATTAAAAGGACCATGGATATTTTGGGAGAATATAATAAGAATACAAGGGATTAAGGGGAAACTTAATAAAATGAAGGGGAATATACAGAATTAAATGGACTTTGTAGTTTTCAGAGGACAAAAATAGAACATAAAGGGTTAAAAGGACTGACTTTTTTTTAATACAATAAGCATAGAACACATGGAAATAAAAGAACTTTGAACTTGTAAATTGGACAGGATGTCTCCCCAAATTCTGTTTCAAACTTCCCTGACTTTTCCAGGTTTCCAGACCAAATCTTAATCGATTTCCAGTCACTAATTACAGTAAACAACACACAATGCACTAAAATTTGTGCAGTAAAAGTAAGTTTCAAAGTCATGAGATCGATTAATGCAAACCCCAAAGCCATTTATAATTAAATTATAGTGAATTTACAAATTCAAAAGCTGTATTAAAAAGTGTATTTCTTTACACTAAAAACTTGCACTAATTAAATATTTACAGCAACATTTCCATTTGGCCCTTTTTGAGTTCATTATAAAAGAGTTTAACTATATAATCGCAAAGCTGATGCTTCATCTTCTATTCCATTTAAAATGTGTATGACTATATATAACAAAAAGGAGATTGGTATGATCAAAATCCCTTACAGATTAAATAATTTAGCTAAAAACTTTTTTTTTCCAAGTTTTAGTTATATATTTGGCAAACATTTTCTTCTGAAAAATATATGGGCTTAATAATTTTATATAAATTATATTAGTTTTGGTGCAAAATGGTACCTTTTGGAAGAAGTTTAGTCAAAAGTACAAGTTTTTCAAATTTTTCAGTAGGTAATGTGGTATGAAAAGCACAGTTCAGGAAAATTATTTTAATAAGTTATTTATTATAACAATGAATTTCCAATTTTCCTGACTTTGGCCTTTGTATTTCAATAATTGTATATCAGTGTATTTCAGTTATTGTAGTTCATTTGTATTTCATGTTTCTTCTGACTGACTTTTCCAGTCAGAAGAAACTTCCCTAACTTTTTCAGGTATTCCAGATGAGTAGACACCCGGTAAAGCATATCAGCATACTCCTTCTATTAACACAACGTTGCTGATACACTTCTCTACTGATTGGTCTCTAGCATTTGTAACTGATTCACTCAGCTCGATAAACAGATAAACTACACATCATTGCAATCGGCTTGAAGGCACTTTTTTTTAATGTCCAGTTATAATGAGCGATGTACTCTTTCTTATATGCTAAGGCTACAATGTCCTAAAATTCAATGAAGCCGTCCGGTGCAGATCCCCAATAATTTTTCAAGTCGGCGCCTTAGGTATGTAATCTCAGCGAATTGCGATCAATAGATCCCAGATTATACACAAATGCATATGTACATATGCATATTTTAGCCCTTTTTAGCGTTAATGCATATAAATGCATATAAATGCATAAAAAAGATTAATTTTCAGAATCGTATTATTCCTTTATCGGAAAAATTTCCCCTACAGCCCTAAAGCTAAATTTTTTTCTTTCTTCTTATCTGAGCAGAAAGGCAAAGGAATTTGCAAGCCTTTAATTATATCCTAGGCCACCAAACTGTAGTAGAAGCTAAATTATAGCCACTATCCTTATTAGGGTAACCGAAGATTTAGTTTTATTGTGCTAGATTAGCAGTTGGTTGAAGGTTGGATTAAAACAAACATTTGCATAGGGTAAAATTCCACATTACATCAACGATAGACGTGGATGATAGTCCATCATGGATAAAGTTTCCATGGTAGACAACCCGCAAAATTTTATAAGTGCTGTCCATTAATTTCTGTAACTCTAGAAAGGGTAGCTTCGGCCATCAAAATGTTATTGCAGGATAAAAGAAAAAGCTTAGCTGTTCAGTAAGACTGGACGATATCAGTATTTTTACATCGCGGTATATTGTCCAGCAAAAATCACGATATATCGCTATATTAGCATACTGGTATTTAAATCGCTGTCGTAAAATTAATTTGGTGTGCTTTATGATTTTAAATTCATGCACGTTTAAACCATTTTATGAAATATAACTTATTTTACGAATATACATATGCGCATATAATAAAATATGAACCTAAAAATACATATAATAAAAACAGGTACACATACTTACATGTAACATAACTAATTGTTAGTTCCCTATATTTTTCAATTGATATTTTGTAAATTTCGGCAGATTTACGAAGTATTTTTAATGTAAATTCCCTAAACATGTTGTAAAGCTTTCGTTACATGTAATTGAGAACTTGCAAAATAATTACATGTAACGCTAAATATTTTAATATTATTATTTATATATATTTGTTTTGTGCAAGAAACACCTGCATTTTGCATCTTTTGATAAAAATAATGCTCTGTGTATAGATACGATCTTATCACATCCTACTAAAAATTCATTCTGAAGGAACACTTGTTCCTTGAATTGCTGAAAAAATTTTGCTAAGGTTTTTAACTCTGGAAAAGAGCTTTCATGCAATTTCCACCATATTAAAGGATTTGTTTCTCACTTTCAGCATTATCAAATAGTTATTTAATTCTACTTCAGCTGTTCTCTTTGAATTCATCACTGACTCATTCAAATAATCATCTTCATCTTTCAATAACTTTGATAAGCCCTTCCTAGTAATTACAATAGACCCTAATAGACAATAGTCAATACGGCCCTGACATGCGACATTTCAATTGCTCTCATGTACACTCTGAATACGGAATTACCGTGGTCGTAACTACAATAGCAGCCTAGAAAAAGGATGGGGGCTCCTGGGCCCTTCCTCCCGCGATACACCCTTCACATGTGACATTATTATTATTATATACCTATATTATATACCTAAGGGGCCCCGAAAAAGTAATCCAAATCAGACCCTGCACCAGAAAAATCCGTATCTGTGTTCAGTAAATGCAAACCGATTTCACTAAAAAAAAAATGCTGATGCGCAGAAATCACCAATGACATGCGGAATGGAAAGCTCCGATATTAAAATCAGAATGGAAAGTGCCTATATTAACATCGGAATGGAAATCAGCGATATTGACGTCGGAATGGGAAGTCCCGATATTGACATCGGAATGGAGAGTGCCGATATTGACATCGGGATGGAAATCGCCGATATTGACATCGGAATGGAGAGTGTCGATATTGACATCGGAATGAAAAGTGCTGATATTGACATCGGAATACATCGGTTAAGTAATATCGGTTTGATACCGTGCATGCGCGTTCAATCAACACCACGATATATCGCCGAATTGAAAATCGGGAAATCGGTATCACGATGTGTGTTTTATATCGATATTTCACGATATATCGATACGCCCAGTCCTACTGTTCAGAATATCGAGAGAAACACACTGTGATATGCCATTATAGAAATTGTGAAGATAGAAATTATAAAGCATATCGTTTTATGTATGTAGAATATTCATGAACA
>QLNU02015270.1:83934919-83977985 GCA_006491805.2 Dysdera silvatica
CTGCTCCTGAGTTGAGAATGAAGCTGGTCTCTGTTGATGATGGATTTAAGGATGGCTCCTGTGACCCAATGCTTCCTTGGGGTGTGTGTGTGTGTGTGTGTGTGTGTATAAGATTTATTTGTTAGAGATTGGAATTTGTTAGAGCCTCAGAAATCTCTTTTGTGAAAATGTCTTTAGTCTCATTGGAGTCGGAGCTGTTATTATACATAACGTCAAGCTAGGTTGCGCTGTTGAGCGGTGAGAAAACTTTTCGCGATTGTATAAAATTTTAGGAGAAATTTTGAGATCTGAGGTATGCCTTGATAGTAGATTAGACACTTTAATGTACACGGGAAGACGATTGGAGGTTCCGTTTCCGATTACTCCTGACTGAGTTATATAATCAGCGATGTTGGAATAAATATGATCCAGCAGTGTTTTAGAAATATCGGTAACCCTAGTCGCTTTGTTAATAAAGGGAATGCAGCCATGGGTGAGACTGTTACACAAAGAACGGATGATTGAGGTGTCCCCAAGTAAATTAATATTAAAGTCACTGCGAAGTATTAAGTTAGATTTGAAAAGTTTTTGAAAAGGAGAAACTTCAAGTGCCCTGAGAAAATCGGATGCATGATTACTTGGTGAGCGATAAACAATACCCACTGAAACAGTATTCAGAGGGGAATGAGTATTAATCTCTAGAAATTATGATTCGCAACACTCAATGGGGCCGACATTTTTTATTTTGCAGTTGACCGTTTCGTGTACGTAAATTGCTACACCCCCTAAGAGTTATCCGGCCTAGAAAAGTGTTCTAAAGGGTAATTATCTAAGTTCAAAAATTTAGCGTCGAGTTGAGAAAGAGTTCTGATTTCGGTTAATGCAATTATTTTGAAATGAATTTTAGAGGTCATAAGTAGTTCCGAGATTAAATTTAAGTTTCCGCGAAGGCTACGAATATTAATATGTAGGATATTAAGATCGCCCTGGCAATTACCTAAAATGCTTCGTAAATCACTGGCACAGTGTATTTTTCACTTTGTAAGTATTCTGCCTAAACAAATAAAGTTTTAACCTACAGTGATAGTTGCAGTTGACAGGGGAGAAAAAATGGAACCCGGAATTCATAGCGAAAGCAGGGGGAGATAGAGGAAACAAAACAAAAGAAAAGGCTTATCTGTTAAAAACAGGAAGCACTCCGCACCGATCAGTGATGCCAGAAAGATGAGTTTGAAGGCGATTCAGCAAGGTTGAAATGCTTTTAAGTCGTCACGACACGTTATTTGGATAATGTCACTCCCAGCTGTAAACCGGCTGAGGATTTTTCCGTTGAAGATGCACAGAGGTTTCCAACCGTATGTCCGTTTAGTTTCGAGGGCCGCTTCAAATAATTGTTTACGTCTTGGCGTTGATTTTTCGCTAATGAAGATTGGTTGCACTTTCCCAGTGAATTCAAGATCCTTCGATGTTATTCCTTTTTTCCTGGCTCTGGCGATGAGAGCTTCTTTGGTATGGCGGTTCTCACTCCTTGCAAAGATAGGGTTGATTTTTTTGGGACAGGGTTCTGGTCACAGATTACGTTCCGGGGGGAAAACAAGTTGTAGAAGGCTTTGAGAGCAATCTTGTTTCCTATGAATATGTTGTTGGTAGCGCTGGACCGCACAGTCAGCCGAATGAGGTTTTACAGTCAAATGTAAGTTCCAAGAAGAAAAAGTCTGCTCGGCGCTGGATAATAAAAAAATTTAACGAAGTCAGAATTCGTTTTCGATCCTTGTTTTTTAAATAACCACTTCGTTATAATGCAAGAAAATATATCATTACTTTATCCTTTCTCGAGATTTCAAATGATCAAGAATGATTTTCTTTCATCGCTTTTAATTTTAATTTAACAATAGCCATTAGATTGAGAGTAATATGTATTTTATTTGTTCCAAGGAATGATATTAGCTCTTTAAATAACTGTGATCGAAATTGGCTTCCTTGATCACTAGAGATTGTTGCTGGACAGTCCAATCAAGGAATCCATTCAGTGAATATCATTATGCGCGTAGTTTCTGTTGAGTAATCGGATAAAGGATAATTGCTTAATTTCCTTTTTTTTGTTCCCCCATATTCCCCGCTTTCTATTCCAACGGTTTTTTTCTTGCAATGGCCGTATGTCTGCTTCCAAAGAATGCATCGAAGTGTTTGACGGTGTTTTCCTTTCCCGAGTCCGTGGGCGCCTTGTTCGCCTCTTTTGTCTCGTGTTCGTCCTTGCCGTGCCAATTAAAACCGACTCATCGATGCAGGGTAAAACCAGGAGCAATAACCTTGGAGCTAAAAAAAAAAGTGGAAAATGGTTGTTCGTTTGTTTGTTTGAATTTTTTATGGCGCAAGAGCATCTGGGCTATAGTGCGCCAAAAAATGAAGGAAAAGGTACAGCAATGTGTCAAGGGTCCCCTTCCACCGAGAACCATTTACGTTGTGCATCGTTCAGTTTTGTTGAAAGGAATGCAATAGGTTGCCATATTTTATTGCATTGCTGCATGAGCGTTGCTCTAACTGCAATATCTGATGCGTCGACATATAAACTTAAAGTCGGGGAATTTTTTTTTTAGCGATTTTTAGTCGATCTGGAAATTGTTTTCGGGATTTAGCATGTACAGGTGGTCCTTGTGTTTTTATGCGATGAACTGCCGAATGTCTTATGGGTTGATCGGGTTGAGGAGGTATGGCAATCATTGGAAAATTTTTTAGTAGATCATGATATTTACTATCACCATTTACCAGTTTTATAGAATGTACTTTAGTATATTGAAATTTGCACTGAGTTAGAAGTTCTTTTTGACATGTCATGAAAACATCGTCTTCGTAAATCAAGTGATAGATCAAAATGGTATAGAAAATTGTCACCGATTATTATAGGTGTTGATACGTTACTAACTAAAATTGATCAGGTGAATGAATGTTCTATGAAGATGAATTTCTGAGAATAACGTTTCGTTTTCTGTAAATGTTGATTGACTAAGTATTCGTTGCCGATAATGTCATAGTTCGTTGTTTTCGTTTTTATAAAGCTGTGGCAGGAAGAATAGAAACATCTGAACCAGCATCTATTAGAAATAAAGCTTTTGGTTTTATGTTTCTTATGAACAAGTGATGAGATATTGATAACAAAGAGCACATTGCATGTACTCCTTGCTCTTCGTGTTCTTTGTAAAATTGCAGCATGTGGTGCATTTCTTTGCTTTGGCAGCAAACTTGTTGTGAGATTAGTATGTACCCATTGAATGACTTGAATTTCTATTTCCATAAGGAGATGATCCTGTTGAGGTTCGTCGGGTGCACAGTAGTTGGGTCACGCACCTCAGTTTTAGAACTTTTGATTTAGCGAATTAAATACGTCAGTGCAATCCATTGCCTCAGAAAAGCATCGTAAAAAATTGAATAAAATTGTATATAATAAAACGTTTGAATAAAAATTGAATAAAATTATAAATTCCTTAATACGCATTCTAAAAGGAGTGAAAGTTCTTATAAGTTTTCCAGTTTCAATTGCTAGAAGTTTTGTTTTGCAAACAGTTTGCCTCAGTTAAAAACAAATCCTCGATCACTGATCTTTTTAATCCTCAAATTTTGATTTTTTGTTCAGAAATTTCCACCTTTTGTTAAAAATATTTTGAAAATTTTTAGATGGTACTCATCGATGGTAAATATATTAAATATCGATGGTACTCATCGCTGTTAAATCTCGGTGGTACCCATAGATATTAAATATCGGTGGTAGGCATCGATGTTAAATATCGATGTTAAATAACGATATTAAATATCGATGGTACTCATCGATGTTTTGATATCGATGCTCATACTTAGTATTCTATATATAGTATATACTATAATCTAAAACCCCCGGAATGTAATTGATCCTGTAATGCCATCAAATCTAAAAAAAACCAAAAAAAAACCAACACAGTAAAGTTAAATAAATCCTAACGCAATCTTTCAAATGTAATAATATGTGAAATAACGGGACTGTTCTTATAGGTGTGGAAAAAAATTCTTCTTCCGCGATTTCAGCGTCCACCGTCGTTCAGAATGATAGCCTTAATCTGGCGGAGGCAAGGTGGGGCAGTTCCCCCCAGTTTTCTTAGAAAAAAGGCAAAATCGTACTCCCCCCCCCACATACAATTTGGAGTTTTTCAGTTTTTTTTGCCCTCAGTTTACGCTATATTTAACCCCCCAAGTTACGCCTATGTTCAGAACCATAGCTGACAGCCCAAATGATGTCATAGCTGACGGCAGAAATCCCAGGAGCCAACATCAGAAGGTCACTTAAATTTAGTTATGCCAAAAAGTTTATGCTGAACTAAAAATAATTGAATTGTTTTATGCAAAGCTCAAATGCTTTTAGCAAAAATTCCTACAGAAATATATATTCGAATTATTTTTATATTTTAAATATCTTTGTATTGTGCATCTCAAAATGGCGCTATGTAGAACATCTGAGATGGGACAGGCAGTTTAACACAACTTCCGATCCACGATACATTTACACAGAGCAAAAAGGACAAATTAAGGAAAAATATAACAAAAAATACAACTTCGAAGGAAGGATTTTCTCAGATCCGATCTCGACCCTTAAAAAAAAAAAAAGAGATTGGGACGACACTTCTTTAGAAGATGATGAAACTTCCTTTACCGAAATGGAGGATGAAATAATACCCTCCATTTCTACAAAAGATCCATTTTCTCCGATCAGCAAACAAGCTGATTCGGGGAGTAAAACTGGGGATTGGCAAACTATCATTTATCCATAATGGCTTTTTCTGTATTATACAATGGAACTGTTGTGGTTTCCGATGCAACATCGAGGATATTAAACACCTCATTAACACCTATCAACCTGTCTGCTTTGCATTTCAGGAGACCTTGCTTAAAAATAACAAGGCGGCTTCAATACGAAATTTCATTGTTATTGGAAAAGACAATGTAGACAATAATAGAGCTTGTGGAGGCGTTGTGATTATTGTCAATAACCGATTTCCCTTTACAAAAATTAACCTCAATACACCACCACAAGCAATAGCCATTCGTCTCTCAATAACAGCTGAAATCACGTATGTTCTTTATATTGAGGCGCACGCATTGTACTTCGGCTGTGATGGCGTTTGACACTTTAGAACTGAAGTGAAGTGAATGTGTGTTCGCGCATGAGCGTTTGTGCTGGGATTCTATCAGTCAGATAGATTTGTTCCATATCATCGGACCGAGCGGTCGCGTATAACGTTCATCGTTGTTTTAATATAATATGCATTTCTTTTTTTAGTTTTAAATCGCAATGTTTTGGGTTTGTTATAAATAAATTTTCTTTTGTGGATTTGGTGTCGTCTCAATATCTTCCACCAAATCAAAATATTAATTCGAACTTCCTCTCTGATTTGGTTAATCAGCTGCCTACCCCATTCCTCATCCTTGATTATTTTAATTCTCACAATAGTTTATGGGGATATGAGAACACCAATCATAGAGGACGCACAACGGAAGCCTTTGTTTACAACCAATCACTTATAATAATGAATACAGGAACACTAAAACACATACACTCTGCAAACCAAAGTTTCTCAGCCATGGACCTTTCAATTTGTTCGCCATCACTTCTCCCAGCATGGACATAGGACGTCAAACAAGATCCACTTGGAAGCGATCATTTCATTACATTGAACTATACTGGGCGGGGTTTCTGTACGCCATCACGGGACCCAAAATGGTTAATTGAAAAGGCTAACTGGGAACTTTTTTGTAGCCTAACAAACGTCAATAGTACTATGGTAAACAACCCTAACATTAATGAAGCAGTTAAAATGGTCATCGATCACATGCTGCAGGCAGCAAAGCGTTCAATTCCGAAAACCTTTACACATCTTCTAAAAATACCCAAACCCTGGTGGAACCACGAGTGCAAAGTTGATTCTAAAGAACAAAAAACAAAAAAAAAAGTATGGGCAGGGCTGCTCCCAAAGTGTACGCGCTGTGTGCGCCTCATTGATTGTTTGATTGTTTGGCTTTTTTATGGCGCAAGAGCATCTGGGCTATACTGCGCCACAAGGTGTGCGCCTCGTACTCTCAAGAATTTTGAAAAATAGAGAGTACGCTCCGCGTATTCTCAATGTCTCAATCAAGTTCTAGTACTTTTTTTTTTTTGTTATTTTTATTTTTGGTTTTTGGACAACTTTCAACAAAGTTCAGCCTTTTCCTTTGCTAGTCATTTACAAACTTGAATGAAAACAAATGAGGAAGCCCCCTGAATCCACCAAGCCTCAAAATAATATCCTGCGTATGACCAGAAGAGGAATGAAAAACTGATGAAAGTGGCAAGTGCCACCTTGGGCTTGGATAGACGACCAGTCAAATGCGTGTTAGCAAGACGCGGTAACGTCACCAAGTCCAATATAACCCCGCAATTTCAATACTCTTTAATTAAGACAGCACCGCATACTCTCAATAATTTTCTTCAGAACAGCCCTGGGCAAGGGGTATATTTCGCCGATACCACACGCAAACAAATCTAATTACATACGAAAAAGTCAGAGCCAAGATGAGATCCATCCGACAACAATCAAAGAAGGATTCTTGGAAAATATTTATTTCTAGCATAACATCTACAACAAATTCAAAGGTAATTTGGGAAAAAATAAAAAAATAATAAATGGAAATTACATCTCATTTCTACTCTCTATCTGGGAGTGCAATGGGATGGAAATCAGTGATGTCCAGGGAATAGCCAATTCATTGGCTACTGCTTGTTCTAATATCTTAAGCAGTACCAACTACATTCCCTCATTCTAGTCCATAAAAAGACATCAAGAAAAACAAATTCTCAATTTCCGTGAAAATACAACATCTCTCTATAATATCCCATTTATCTTCTTTGAATTGAAATATGCATTAGATTAGTCTAAACATACCTCCCCTGGACCGGATCAAATCCATTATGCAATGATCAGGAAACTGTCTATCAAATCCTTTGAAAATATTCTAATTTTATTCAATAGGATTTGAAGCGAACAGTTTTTTTTCAGAGGCATAGCATGAAGCCATTATCATACCTTTTCCCAAACCAGGCAACGATCCAAAGAATCATTCGAATTACCGACTTGTCGCTTCTACAAGTTGCTTTTGTAAACTAATGGAAAGGATGGTCTGCAATAAGTTGATGTGTTATCTAGGAATTGGAAACCATTTACTACCATGCCAGAGTGGTTTCCATCGAATGAGATCAACACTAGACATCCTTTTAAATTTAGAAACTGCTATAAGAGAGGCTTTTGTTAAAAGGGAACACCTTATATATATATATATATATTCTTCAATATAGAAAAAGCATACGATCGAACTTGGAAACATGGCATCCTCAGAGAACTCCACCAATGTGGTCTTAGGGCCAAATTTTATAAAAACAATTCTGAACCACAGAACTTTCCAAGTCCGTATCGCTTCTGCACTTTCACATACTGTCCCGCGTGACCAAAGTGTTCCCTACAGTTGCGTTCTATTATTTGCATCTTGAGATTCGGTTGCGTGATTACGAAATTTCCCGTCACGCTAAAAACTTCGTTGTACGTTGATAACCTGAAAATTTCTTACAAAGCAGACAATATGAACCTAGTTGAGAGAAAACTTCAGTTGGCTCTAAACAAAATAATGGAATGGACAGTTAATAACGAATTCAATTCCTCAGCACAAAAAAAAAAAAACAACCGTTCGCGTACATTTTTGTTGCAAACGTAGTTTACATTTAGATCCGGAGCTCCGAATGGGAAATGATATTGTTATGGTGGTTCAGGAGATAAAATTCCTGGGGGGTTATATTCGACCACTCCCTGACTTTCCATTCCCATATCAAACAACTGCTGGACAAATGCTTTAAAGCCCATCAGAGTTCTTTCTTATACACCCTAAGGAGCAGACAGATCTTCATTTCTGAGATTGTATAAAGCATTAATTCGTTCCAAATTAGATTATAGCTGTCCTATATACGGCTCAACTTGCTAGTCGTTACTTGAACAACTTGACCCCATACATCGTTAGGATCTACGACTATGCATTGGGGGCCTTTTGGACTTCTCCGGTCGCTAGTTTATATGCTGAAGCCATGGAACCTTCATAAATTTTATGTCGCCAAATTTGTCTCTCAACTACTATTTTAAAGCACTATCACTCAAAGACCATGCTACATCGCCATCACTTCATCAATCCCGTTTTATTTCACTTTTCAATTTTCGTCCCTCATATATTCCAACTTTTGGCATGAGGATGGAAAAAAGTTGCTAGTGAATTGGGCATTTCAAAAACCATGGTAGTGGAATCTGTGCCAAACATCATTCCTCCATGGTTTGATATTGGCACAGACATCTGTTTGAACTTATCCGTCTATCCAAAAGACAATACCCCAGACATTGCCTATCGGCAGGCATTCGCTGATCTGTCTAGTAAGTATGAAAGCTACTCTCTCATTTACACGGATGGATCAAAAGCAGATGAATATGTTGGTGTAGCATTTGTCTGTGGAGATGTCATATAGAGTCAGCAACTGCCAAAATTCTGTTGAATTTTCACAACAGAAATCCATGTCATTCGATTAGCCCTACAATACATCGTGGATAATTCATTAAGCCCAACTGTCATCTGTACAGATTCACTCAGTGTTCTCCAAAACCTAGCTCCTACAAAACCTCGTAGCACGCTGGAATCCACGGAGTTCACAAACAACTTGTGGATGCAAAAAACACAGTATGTTGCGAAATTCTGTTGAGTTCCGAGCCATATCGAAATTTCCAGTGATGAACAGGCTGACATTGCTGTGAAAACAGCAACTGCAAAACCTGAGTGTAGAGTGAATCGGGGGAAGATGCTTATTTTTTCATAGTTTCCAATTTTAGTCACATATGGCAGAAGGGGCTTTTCCCCATTGAAGACGATAGGCACCTTGTGAAATAATTTGTAAAAGGAAGGTCGCGATCTTATGTGTCCGGATTTATAGGAAAAATCATTTATAAGTTTAAGATTTGGACTGCCCAAATTATTTCAATGTGATATATTCAGTCATTATAGATTAAAAAGTATAATGTGAAGTTGTACTTTTCCATACTATTTGTATAGTAGAGGTTTTATTGTTAACGTACTGATATATAACAGCTTTAGTTTTCGCAATCGTCGTCACGTGACTAACATGGCGTCTTACCCCGACTCTAGGGAAAGATGCCTATTTTTTTTCGGGGTGAGATGGCAGATTTAAAAAAATATATATTTTTCATTATTTTAAGTAAATATGCCTCGTACACATGTCCGAACGTCAAATAGAGTACAATGGAGCAAAGAATATCTGCAATTTGCCATGAAGCATGTACGAAGATCCAGACATGCTGGAAATAGCTACAAACAATGATGTGATCATGTTTTGTTTACCTCCTCATTCTACTCATTATCTACAACCTCTTGACAGATATGTTTTTAAATCTTTGAAACTTTTTTTACAACGCTGTGACAACATGGATGAAAACACATCCAGGTAGAAAATTATCCAAGGCTCAATTTGGCCCTTTGTTAAAAGAGGCATGGCAGAAGGGAGCAACGCAATATAAAGCTTCTAGTAGTTTTAAAACCTGTGGTATTTGGCCGTATGAGCCAGAAAGTATACCCGAGGAAGCATATTGCATTTCAGATTGTGCTCTTTCTTCAGCTACATCAGAAGATCAAGAGGGTCAGACAATAACACAGGACGTATTAGAAAATGCCGAAAGCAAAGTTCTTTCGAAAGCAGGGTGTTCGTTTGAGGACATATTTCCTATTCCTATTTTACATCCAAAGGAGAAGAAACGAAGAATGACGACAGTAGGTCTACTAACTGAACATGAACACATCGAGAAAGTGAAAATGAAAGTAGAAAAGAGGAAACAAAACGGAAAAGTTAGTGATTTGCAAATTCGAAAGAAGAAAGGCGAAGACAGCAAAAATAACTGTGTTGTTTGCAACATAAATTATTACGATAAAAAAAGGGCCTAAAGTACCTTGGTTAGAGTGTATCATTTGCAAGGAATGGCTTCACAAAACATGCACATCAGAAACAGATATGTGCAATAAATGTGCTGATCCACAGTAACGGTAGCCAGTGGTAAAGGCAATTCATGACTATTAATATCTGAAAAATACTTTACAAATTCATCAGCAATCGCTGAAAAAATGTTGTTAATTTTCTTTTCAGTAGATACCCTGTGTTTTTCCTACTATGTTTTCAATAAATGATGTTTCATTCCTATTAATTTAACGTAAGTACACTTAATACAACTTTGCCATCTTACCCAGTTCTTCGGGGTAAGATGCCCAAAATGCCATAGTATGAAAAAGTGCCACAAACCTAACATAAAACAATGAGGTTTGATATCAAAATCTTTCAGTAAGTATAAAAATATTCATAGTATTCATTTCCGATACCCACATTATTTTATTTGAAAACGCCTAAATATAATGTCGTTGAATAGTTAAACTTTCTTCCCCCGATTCACTATATAACCATTCCATTTCAAAATTTTAACACTCACGTCTCATTCCATCTATACAAAAAATGGCAGTTGAAATAGAACGAGCAAGTTTTTAATAAGCTTCACCTCATTAAACCTCGTATTGAGGTGTGGCAGTCTAGCTATAGAAGTGACTGTCGTAAAGAGGTCACCATGGCTAGACTTCGCATCGGACATATACTCTTCTCTCATCAACGTATTTTAAAGGGAGAAGATGTACCGATGTGTGCCACATGTGGTGAACCATTAAATGTTTTACACATTTTAACCACTTGTATAAATTTTAATCAGCAATGCTCATCGGCTTTTAATCAAAGTAATTTTACCTTTTGCAACATTTTATGTGACTCTTTTAACCACGAAAGTATTTTTAACTTTTTATCTAATATTCACTATTCCCATCTCATATGATTTTTTATATCGTCTAGTTTGGTACCTTTATTATATTATTTTCGATATGATTTTAACATTTTACTTTTAATCTATTTTTATTTTAAAACTGTGTGTACGTTCGCACTTTGTTTGGCGCAGAACGACTCGTGCTATCCTTGCGCCATAAAAATACAACCAACTATCCAAAGACGAATCATATATAACTGGGTGTTTTAAGCCGTGCGACGCGGTTTTTGGGGCGTTGAGGGTTTCAAACAAGGGCGTCGCAACATTGACTAATATTTTACATAATATATTATATGAAAATGCTTGTAACGTGTATCGAACATATTCGCAAGCCGTCGACAACTTAAAGTAGCTGAAGGAGATCCCCTTTTATATAATGATAAAAAACCATTTTAATTTTTTTAATTATCAGCCATTAGAAATCGTGTTCCCTTATTAGCTTCTTTTTAATTAATACACACTTTACTTTCTTTTATTTGGTTAATGGTTTTATTAAAAACAAAGAATTACAATCCCGATAGCTAATTCTGGAGACTGTTGAATCTTAGGAACCACTCCCGGTGCCGGATTTATGTGCTAGCATAGAGCTTTCACAGACGTCTTGAATGGACCTGGTGCTATTTAAATTTAAGTGTCATTTTAATCTTGTTTATTTACAGGAGAAATTTCCATTATTGAGATACCTAGATACTGCAGATAATTAACTTTAAAGGAAAAAAAATTTTTGATTAAATATCGCAAAGGCCACACTGTTTAGGGGCTCATCCTGTTTTTCCGGCCTAAGGCCCGTTAAAGACCATGCAGCATTCACCGCCCGAAATTAAGTCTGGAATAGGGGCCCAAAAATACACATATATTTACTTGTCAAATTTTCAGAATGGGTGGAATAAACCCTTTCAAACCTTGAATAATTATGAAAATTTAACCATAAGATCTCTTTGTGTAGACCACAAAGTTTTGAATGCTTCAAAGAAAACAATATCGAAACCATTTACTTTGAAAGGACATTATACAAAATTAAGTTTTGATGGCAAAACTACAAGCAAAATTAGCATTTTCTCATTCATTTTTGTATGATGTACTTACATTCCTTCTTTACGATAAAATTAGCTCATCTTCATTCAATATTATCTTGCAAAACTTTTTGAACCTCCTTATATTAAACTCTAGTTACGACATTGGTTTAACATTACAAAATGAAGTTCTACAATGGTAGAAACGCGAAAGGTAAACATATAGAGAAGATAATGAAGTTAAATTAAATAGAGGAGACAACGATTAATTACAATACGAACATTAGTGTAGCGTGGGGGGGGGTGCCACTGGCACCTCAGATCCGGGCGGAAAATTCTCAAGGGGCGCCAAATTTAAATATTGGACTGGTGAAACTGAGGGGGTGCTAATGGGTTTTAGGAGGCGCAATACTTAATTTACCGCTGGCAACCAACGCTATGTCCCTGAATACGAATTATTATAATTGAAAATAATTAATGCAAGCTAACTCAATGAATATAGCTACTTTTATCATAGTATTACAAATTTCAAAGAAAATTTTCTAGCCTTTTGTGCAGTGAAATTATCCTTCAAATGTGAAAAATCTGAAGAAGACGACAAGTCATTTTTAATTGAACTAAGAACTAAAACGTTAAGAATGGAGTCAGCCATAGTAGTAAACAATAAGTATATTTTCTAAGTTTCAATATAGAGAATGCACGTTCTGCTGAGGCTACGGTTACGGGGATCGTCAGGAAAATTCTGACAGCGACCGCTATGTTCGGTAAAGCATCCTGGGAACCCTTTTCAAATAAGTACTTAAGAATGATCAGTGGTGAAGAAGCTAGTGTTTCCGGAATCGATCAAGTGAGAACTTTCGGTTCTATGTACAAGTTTAATCCGTTCAAATCACGAAGAAAGGGCCATTGTTTATAGAAGCATAGCGGATACATACCTGTATGCTGCAACGTGCATTTCGATCAATTTAATACCAGTCTCTTTGCAATTTGGTTTAAATAGTAGTCTATGTACTACACCATTCTGCGAAATAACTGGCAACAATATATATACGTTCGTAAAGAGATTATATATTGTCCTTCGTAGCTCAGTGGGTAGAGCCTCCGCCCGGCAAGTGGAAGGTCGTGGGTTCAGGTCCCACCGAAGGCAGAAATATTTATTTTCTTTCGAACGTTTCACCATCTAATCACGCCATACCATCGGCGTTGGTATCACTACGCCAATAAACGTTGATTGATTGACATTGTTGTTTGATGTAAGCAGGGTCGTCTGATTTATAAAAAGGACCGACTGTTATACAATAAGGATAGAACACACAGAAATAAAAGAACTTTGAACTTGTAAATTGGAACACAATGAATTAAAAGGATTAGCTGTTTCATACAAAAGGAGCGATTCACAGGACAATAAAGAACATTTAACTTTTTACTGGCTGAAAGTAGAACATGTGGGAATAAAGGTTCTTTGACTTTTTTTTTTTTAAATAGAACATACAGAATTAAAAGGACCATGGATATTTTGGGAGAATATAATAAGAATACAAGGGATTAAGGGGAAACTTAATAAAATGAAGGGGAATATACAGAATTAAATGGACTTTGTAGTTTTCAGAGGACAAAAATAGAACATAAAGGGTTAAAAGGACTGACTTTTTTTTAATACAATAAGCATAGAACACATGGAAATAAAAGAACTTTGAACTTGTAAATTGGACAGGATGTCCACCCAAATTCTATTTCAAACTTCCCTGACTTTTCCAGGTTTCCAGACCAAATGTTAATCGATTACCAGTTACTAATTACAGTAAACAACACACAATGCACTAAAATATGCGCAATCAAAATAAGTTTCAAGGCCATGAAATCGATTAACGCAAACCCCAAAGCCATTTATAACTCAATTCAAATTACAAATTCGAAAGCTGTATTAAAAAGTATTTCTTTACACTAAAAACTTGCACTAATTAAATATTTACAGCAACATTTCCATTTGTCTTTTTTTGAGTTCATTATAAAAGTTTAACTATATAATCGCAAAGCTGATGCTTCATCTTCTATTTCATTTAAATGTGTATGACTATATATAAGTCAAAGTTGATTGGTATGATCAAATTCCCATACGAATTAAATAATTTAGCTTAAAACACTTTTTTTTTTTCTCCAAAAGTTATATATTTGGCAAACATTTTCTTCCAAAAAATATATAGGTTTAATAATTCTGTATAAATTATATTAGTTTTGGTGAAAAATGGTAACTTTTGGAAGAAGTTTAGTCAAAAGTACAAGTTTTTCAAATTTTTTAGTGGGTAATGTGGTATGAAAAACACAGTTCAGGAAAATTATTTTAATAAGTTATTTATTATAACAATGGATTTCAAATTTCCCTGACTTTTCCAGTCAGAAAAAACTTCCCTGACTTTTCCAGGTATTCCAGATGAGTAGACACCCGGTAAAGCATATCAGCATACTCCTTCTATTAACACAACGTTGCTGATACACTTCTCTACTGATTGGTCTCTAGCATTTGTAACTGATTCACTCAGCTCGATAAACAGATAAACTACACATCATTGCAATCGGCTTGAAGGCACTTTTTTTTAATGTCCAGTTATAATGAGCGATGTACTCTTTCTTATATGCTAAGGCTACAATGTCCTAAAATTCAATGGGTTTACAGCCAAAATATTGAGGGGGTAATATACCAGTAGAAGGCATTTTGTCCAAAATTGGAGGGGGTCATGGAACCCTAACACCAACATTGGGGGGATATGTCCCCCTGTCCCCCCCACTAATGGCACCCATGTTAAATTCCCATATTATGCCTGAATACTTACATTTTAAAAATATGCAACTTGGTCACTGATATTTGCTGCATGGATGTTATTTAGGAATTCTGGGTCTAAGAGTTTCAGCGTATTTATTATTTTCAAAATATTTCCATAATAAAATATTTATTCATGCCAAATCCTTGGAAAATGAAATTGACGAGTTCTGGGAGAATCTCTCGGGGGCCTGGTATAAGTGATACCAGGGCACAATGGTTAAGAAACATTGGTCTGGGGAACCAAACTCCATACTATGGTGCCATTAGAATTGAACCTGTGTTAACTACACAATAAACAAAGTAATGAAACGCATTAACTCTACACCACAATAGACCCCTGCTACAGAGAGAGAGAGACTATATTGTTACATTATATCCAAATAAGACAAAACAATATTTAAATAAACCAAACCTAATAATAATTTACATTTGAGAGATATACTACACGGTATTGAACTAATCTTCTCATAAATTGACTCATAATTGATAGAATCATCATTAATTTCTTGGAAAGTTACCAGGGTGTCTACTAAAAATAAGAAACCCAGTTCCTTGACCTTTTCTTGACTATTTTTATACATTTCTTGACCTTAGAAAAAGTTCCTTGGTTTTTTTTTTGTTTTTTTTTAATAAAATGGTTATATAAAAAATAGCTGAAAATTCCAAAAACTATTGCCAAAGTATGACAAAAGGTATTTGGAAATCACTAAAAATTGTCAAGTTATGACAAAAATACCTGAACATAACTAAATTAGTAAAAAAACGTTAAAATATTGTACGAGAATTACAATTCAATGCACACATATAACTGAGAAAGTCTGATATAACCATGACCTACAACATTGATTTAGTGACCTTTTCTCGACTTCCGTGACCTGGTAGACTCCCTGGTAGTTACCAGTGGCGACTTGTGGCGGAATATTTTAGTTTTAAATTTTAGGGTATGTGCATGAAGCCAATTCACCAAAACCTAAAGTTACCATAAATTTCTTTCTTACTTACCTAATGAGGTAAAAACCAGTTTCTTGACGAATAGAGGCCATAAATTGATGTGTTTTGGTGAATTAGCCTTCATGCGCACACCCTAAAATCTTGCCACGAGTCGCCATTGCTTGTTACATAATATTTTTGGTAAAGACACTGCTTTCCAAAGGAATATAAAAATTTATAGGAAACAAAACACAATTTTTGTAATTTTTAAAAAAAAAAATCACGGAAGAGGTACGTCGAAATTCCCGGAACATATAATCACCCCTGTCCAATTAAAATAAACAAACTTGAACACTTTAACTGCACAATTAAACAACTTACGTTGACTTCGCAAATTACAAGGTCTGTCCAGAAAATAATGTTACTAAGTCTACAAATATGAAAACAAACACATTTATTTACATAATAATAATACTTGTACATTAAAATTCTTAAAAATATTGTCCTCCTGCATCGATACATTTTTGCCAGCAGGATTTCCAATCTGCGAAAGCATCCTGGGAGGCCTGGAGTAAAAGGAAATCCCGTTGGAAAACATGTATCGATGCAGGAGGACAATATTTTGAAGAATTTTAATGTACAGGTATTATTATTCTTACTATTATACGAATAAATGTTTTTGTCATATTTGTAGACTTGGTGACATCACTTTCCGGACAGACCTTGTATAAATTACCTTGCCATTTCATTCTATACTGAATTTGCCATATAGTTTCACGATTAGTAAATTAAATTGCAATATAACTTTGAATTAATAACTTACAGTACAAGTGAGTTTCATAATCTCTTCCCAAATATATATTTAGTTATTTTGTCAAGATACCTTAAATTCAATTACACTCTATTGTTATTAAATTATAACTGATTTTTAGTTAGATAATAATCTGTGGATAATATAATTGCCCTTCAACTGACCTTCAGCACAAGTTTTAGAATCGTTGCTGATTCTAATTCCAGTTGGGCAGGCACAAGAATAGAATGGTTCATTCGGTGCAAGCAAACATAGATGCGAACATCCCCCATTATTCATGTCACATGGCGTTATTCCTTAAATAATAAACAAAAAATTATATAAAAGAAGAATACGAAAAAAAAAAAAAAAGCACTAAATAAAAAGAATCTGATATTACCAAATGGTTGGCGTTCTTGGTGGTACACATGAATTCCCATAGGTGACAAAAAGCCGCCAAATGTGGTTCGTTTGGCACAGCCGCTGGTCTTATTGCATGAATGAACAGCGCGGGTTTGCCAATCTGTCCAGTACAACATGTCACGATGGAGCGTTATAGCAAAGGGATGTGGCAAGTTATCGCTTGCAATGATTTGCCGATCATCTCCATTGAAGTCCGAGCTTGAAATTATTCTCAACTTTGCATCCGCCCAGTAAATCCTACAAAATCATATGAAAAATATTTCTATAAATAAAATTGTTTTGAACATCAGAAGATACTCTGATAAATACTTGCAGCAAACAATTACAGTAGACATTCAACATATTGAAAATCTCTATACGAGGGATCGAAATTTAACTTTTTAAATTAAATGCACGTCTTGTAACTTAGGTGCACTAAATACTAGTTAGGTGTACAAGTAACTAACAGAATAGAAAGTAAACCTCAACATTAAAAACGGGTAAAATGTAAGTGTCCCTGTTTTTGAAAAATAAATTTAAGTAGCCATAGTTTTGAATAGTTAGGTGCACTGCGTGCACCCAAATTAAAAATTTATGTGCACAGTGCAGCCATGCACCTGCTAATTTCGAACCCTGCTCTAAACAAGGTGTCCATGAATAAGTGTTGCAATGTTTGTTGAGGTGGGGGGGGGGTTAGTTGGTGACATTATTGTGATGTCAAAGCCACTCACAGTCTTTCAAAACAAAAACTACATTCTGATGATATCAAAGGTGAAAGTTTCATGACGTAAGTTTCGGTTCAAATCAAATTTTGTCCGATTTCCGAAAACATTACGTATTAAATTATCCGAAAAGTGCAAGAAATGAGGATTTCCAGAGGTAAATTAGACAATATTATAAGTAATTATGTGTTGCTGACATATATTTTTTCCGTATTTTTGCAGACTAAATAAAATGATGGAAGTTACATCATAAAACATTTTATTTTGTCTGCAAACACATGAAAAAATCACAGGTCGGTGACACATGCGATAATTTATTTTCGTCGAAAAAATCCATGCATGTGGCATCTTTCAGATGATACAATGCTTGATGTTTCCAGAAATTGGCCAAAATTTAATTCAAACTGGAAGTTACATCATAAAATATTTGCCTTTGACATCTCTGGAATGAAGTTTTATTTTGAAAACTGGAAACGGGTTTTGGCATCACAGCGACATAAAATTTTTATCCCATAGATCAAAATGCGATATAAAACATAACCAACCATTTAAAGTGGCTTTGGAAGGATATATTTACATACCTTTTAGTATCATACTCCACGGTAATTCCATTTGGCCACATAATATCCTTATTGATAATGACTTTCCTGCTTTCATGGTTCCCGTCCATACCAGCTTTTTCGATCTTCGGGACTTCACCCCAATCCGTCCAAAACAGCCAGGAACTAAGTAAATTAATGAAAATCAGAAAGAATACGTAGAAAGAATATCAGAAAGAAAACGTAGAAATAATAACAACAGTGTGGGGGTTAAGGAATTTAATAAATTTTAATTCTAATGTTTCAATTGCGAGAATGTTTAAGAAAATCATAGAATTTTTAAAGTACTGTTCCTATATATAAAATAGTTAACGATAACACATACTGTCCATTAAGTTATGTTACTTGTTATCGGAATATTATCAACATAATGCTATTTATTAACACACTGAAATTATTTCTTAACATATAACAAAAATTCTCATAGTCAATGCAATAAAGCTTTCAGTTAATGTAATGAGTAAGTTTAGTGAAGTTAACACAAATTATCACTTATGTTATTATTAACATATTACAGTCAAAAGTCAGGGATGGGGAATTATGCTCACCAACTCGCCAATGACGAGTAAATTTTCTGGAATTTCAAACCTCTTAGAGCTGTGTCGTGCCTTTTTAGCTGGTAATAAAATGTTCTTGGCTGGTAAGATTTTTCAGGAATTCCCCCATCTCCACCCCTGTTCAATGTAGTGAAATATTATTCAGTTCATAAACGAAACACTCACTGTTAACATAGTGAGATTAGCAGAATGAAGTTATTGCTAGTGATGAACAGCAAGAATAGGAATGAATCCAAAGAAGGCATCCCCAGAAAAGAGTGATTCAGCCCTTCTTCACTTATTATAGTTAATAAAGTTATACAATATTGAAATACAGATATAACTGGGAGATATCACTTTCGCTTTCTTTTTGGTTTTACGGCTCAAAGACTACAGTGGTCATGCTGCGCCGGGACCTACTGTTTTCCGAGGAATCCGAACCTCTTAAGGCCTAGGGAACCAAACCCCGGACTACAGTGAGCAGTGCGATCTTTATGAGATCTCTGAGTAAGCGTTCTTTTTGCACTGCTGGGAGTCGAACCCGGATTAGCGGCGCACTAGGAGAACGCGTTACCACACTGCGCCACCGCAGGGCACTTGGAGATATCACAGGTTTGACTTTAGACCATAGCAAAATAGTGAATATCACGTGAGTCACGAAAATTTTTTAGTTTCCCTGGTACATATAAAAGTTGTATTTATGCTATACTGTGGTTTATTCAAAGTGAGGGTTAGAAAGAAAGAGCAGAAAGTCAGGCATCAATGGAACCTAATCATTTTCCTCAGCTGCCAAAATATTTTACTTGGGTGAAATTCCAAAATTATTTATTTTGTTTGAGTGTTTGTGTACAAATACATGGAATAACAGGTAATAATTCTGACACAAACGTTTTTAGCTGAAACTAGAGCTTTTTGTTACAGGGGAAAAAAGAGACATTGTCCCCTACCTAGATTTGAACTAGTTCAAATTTAGGTAGGGGACAATGTCTCTTTTTCGGAATTATTATCTATAATAAATTCCCCACAAACAACAAAAAAATCTTGCCCTGAGACTTTATATGTTGACCATATTTGGCAATTGTGTTATCCCTGCGGAGGGTAATAATACCTTAACACCTTTACATACGGAGAAAGAGAGTTTCGTTCCAATCCTTGATGACCTAGCGGTCTAAGGTACTCGTGTTTCAATGGAGAGGCCCTGGTTTGAATCTAGGTAGGGGGAAGATGCCTTTTTTCTCCTGTAACAAAAAGCTCTAGTTTAGAGTAAAAATGTGGGTGTCAGAATTATTACCTATAACAAATTCTCCATGAAAAGAACAAAAATCTTGCCCCGGAGACTTTGTGTGTTGACCATTATTTGGCAATTGTGTTATCCCTGAGAAGGGTAATACTTTACAACATGGTATAATGATAATAAACAAGACAGAGTCAGTTACCAAATTATGAAGATTTCCTTTCCTGCACCATTGATATACAGAGTTCCTAGGAAAGTGTGAATGCGGCCAATAACTTTTGAACGAAGACATCTCTTGCACCAAAAGTTAGGTATTGGTATAGTAAAATGACTATGCACTATCAGATGAGATGAACAGCAGCGCCCCTGGTGGCGAATTGAGGAAGTTAAAATTTTTTTTCTCGAAAAATAATGAAGATGAGGAAATATTTTCAATTAGGAAGTTGTAGAGCATCCTTCAGTTAGTAAGAAAAGATACACAACTTAAATGCAATATGTACAAGTACTGTCAAAAAGTGAGGTGATCTTTAAGTTTCAATGCATCACTTTCAGCTAATGCCTTCTGGTGCTTCAAACGTTCACGCGAGTCTCTTATAGCAAAAAAAAAATACCATGGTATCTCTCCTATAAGAACTTCAACTGAACTCTTAAAACACCAGAAAAAATTAACTGAAAGTATTGCCTTGAAACTTCTGGAACACCTTACTTTGTGGCAGTACGTGTACATAGTGCATGTAAGCCGTATGTTTTGCTTACTAACTGTAGGATGCTCTACAAATTTCTCATTGAAAATATTTACTTATCTTTATTATTTTTCGAAATAAAATTTTTAACCTTCTCAATTCGCCACTAGGGGCGCTGCTTTTCATCTCGTATAAGAGTGCATGGTCATTTTACTTCCCAATACCTAACTTTGGTTGCAATATCTGTCTTGGTTCAAAAGTTATTGTCGCATTCCGACTCTCCTAGGAACCCTGTATATATATATATATATATTTTAATGGGAAAAAAATACTTCATTGTATGCTAAAAAACAACCATCACTCAAGCCTTCATCTTTTTTTCAGCGAGTGCAATCTCGGTTTGCGACAACCTTATGTCGACGGACTTACTCAATGCAGAGTGAGGGCTGCCACAGACCTATATTTTGGAAAAAGCACAACATCTGCAAAATGCAATACAATAAATAGTAAGGCATGTTATTCCATTATTAACAAACCTGTTTAATGGAAAAAGTGCCAAAGCTCTGGGCTGATCGAGATCTTTCCAGAACAAAACCTTCCGGTGACTGCCATCGAAGTTACTAACTTCGATGCGATTCGTTTCAGAATCAATCCAATAGAGCTTCTTTCCAAGCCAATCGCAGGCGATTCCATCTGGTGCAATCAGACCAGTCGACACAATGCTTCTATTCGACTTGGAGTCATGGATGACCATACCTTTGATTTCTTCTAAGCCTACATCAGCCCAAAAGATGCGTTTTTCAGCAAAGTAAAAATCCAGAGAAACTGCATCTTCCAGATGAGAAACGACAACAATGGATGAGTCCTTTCTTCTTGCTTGAGCATCTACCAGCCTAATGTCTTTCCTGTTAGCAAACAAAAGTGACGGAGAGCCTGAAAAGACAAGAACATTTTTCATCTTTAGAAAATTCTGGAAATTTTAGACGAAAGAGACATCTGCACTTTTCAATGCAAATAAAAGTCAGCAAACATCGTTTGCTTATTTGGAGAGAATGACAATTCGTCACAGTAGTCAGAGTAAAACATAGTTCTCACTTTTTTTTTTCCTTTTTGAAATTCAAGGACTTTTGAAGGAACTTACCTTGTCGATCATAATATATGTAATTAAAAATGCAAGACATTATAAGCATAACACTGAAATTAGAGTGTTTAATTATGTTGCTCCTTTTCAACTCGGCACATTGCCAGCAAAAGTTACCCTTTTCGAATCTCTTGTATCAGCCATGCTCAACAGGAGAGGGAGAGAAAGGCAGCGTGTCCAAAGCACTACTGGATTTGTTCAAGGAATAAAGAGAAATAGCTTTTTCCTTTCTTTCCTTCTTTTACCGAAACTTGAAAAAAGGCTTTGAGAAAAATTCAAGGACTTTTCAAGGACCAACCACATTTTTGGCAGTTTTGAGTACATTTCAAGGACCTCGACTTGACAAAAAAATTCATGGACTTTCAAGGACCGTGGGAACGATGAAAAAGAATGTGAACACATTTATGGCTGGAAGCTAACCAGAAACCTCCGGGCTGCTGTTCTAATATCATAATTACGGAGCTACTGAACTGATTTGTCTATACTTATGTTCGTAAAAGAGAGCTAAGTTTCTTAATTAGGGTGTGACATCAAATCTAATTTACTTCATTTTTTGACACATCCCTACTCAAATCTTTTTTTTTAAACTTACAATTAGGGAAGGAAAAAAGTGATTATATGTCAAGTTAGACATGTACTTACAACCTTTAAGTTGTCAAACTGGCACGAAGACATCAAACTATCAAGGTAGTTGGTCCAAGTTTTATGGCATAAGAACAGCAGCAAAAGTCACGTTGCACTAAGACCTACAGTTTTATAAGGAATACAAACTTCTTAAGGCCTAGGAAATCAATCCACAGACTACGGCGAGCAGTTAGTCATCAAGCGTTCTTTTTTTTTTACAGAGTTGGGAGTCAAACCTAGGATAGCCGCATGCTAAGCAAACACGTCGCCAATACACCACCTCAACACCTTCAATCAAGGCTAATCATTTCCTTTTTAGTACCTATATTTGCCTAATGCAGGCAGCAGGGAAGGGATTCCTATTATTTGTAAGAAGGTTGCAGAGGAAATAGACCTTAAATTTCGATACATCTGTGGCTTTATTCTAACTTTAACCCTTTATTTGCCACACAGAAGTCCAAAAGGAAAGTCAACATGTCATACGCTGCACTTGAACCGGTAAATTTCAGTTAGCTAGATAGAAATGCTAACCACTAACCTACTGATGATATAACTCTTAGCCGTCACAGGGTTCGATACATCTATTGCCCAACATGCCCGGGGCATGTACTTATTTGTTACTACATGCCCGGCCAGGCATGCAAAATTTTTCATTTATTATTCACCTGCTGGTGCTGCACTGTACTGGAAATACTTTCTGTTTGATATTGAAATATTGATATCCACATAATAGAGGATTAAAAAAAAATCAAGATCACAGCTGATGGAGGACAATGGCAGAACTAGTTAGCAGCCTGAGCTTCTGGCCATTTTTTGATATATTTACTTTATTAAAGGTAACTGATTTTCAGTTTTGATATTGAATTATATGCTATGTAAACCTATAAAATGATATTTACTTTCCCAAGCTTTAGAGCCAGCAGCAACGTAAAATTTTAGCGGCAAAATGTTAGGCATGCAAATTTTTTGCCTGGGCATCTAGTTCTTTTCCGCAACACGCCCGGCAAGGCATGTAGAAATTTTCAGATTTATCTAACCCTGAGCCGTCAGTGTTGGACACATGACAATTAAACAGTGCTTTAAGAAGAAAAAAATGGGGAACTGAATGTTAATCCCACCCTGCCAAGCTCCCAACAACATCATCAAAACTCAAGCAATATTCTTAAAATTGGTCCAAGAATTTTGTCTGCGCATGAGTTCGTAGCTTATTCGTTAGAACAGTGGCAAAATGCACATCCGCGATGATGGAATATTTTCTAGACATTTTTATGACTCAGTAATTTTCTTGAATCAGGAAAAGCCCAGTGGTGAATTTAGAGGGAATAGGGGAAATCGCTCTTCCCCACGAATGAATATTTAACATTGAAGACACAAGGTAAAGGTCCAATGAGGTATCATTTCCAAAAATCAAATCATTAATCGCCCCCCCCCTTGAATGACCTCTAAATCAGTCCCTGTAAAAACACACGCATATATATATATAAATATACAAGGGTTGTTTTTTCAGTAGTGGCAACAATGCTGTAGCGATGCCATGAAACAGAGCCAGGCAATGTCATTTATACCACAGGTAAAATTAAATGTCCACCCTCCTTCAGATGAGATGAACTCGTCGTTCCTCCTCCAGGCATATACACAGTGATAACAAGAACAGAGCATTTGTGAACGAGCGGTCATGGCATACAATTGCAATGTTTTCGAAGGAAGAGCAGAGGAGATGGTTAAAAATTGAATGTGCTGGAGGTCGTAATGCATGCTAGTGCTACCAATGGCTGCAAAAGGCTTGTGTTCTGTTCGTCTTTACAAAACGATGTGTGAGCAGCCTTGAGAAGAAAATGATGACACTCTATGCATAACCTACCCATCATTCTGCAGGACAATGCAAGGGAGCATGCAGCAGGAGCTGTATCTGATTTGTTCAATCGCTGAAGCTGGGAAGTGCTCTACCAGCCTTCATGCTCTCCGAATTTAAGCCCCTGAGACTTCGACCTAATCCCTCGGATGAAGAAAACACTGCGTAGGATTCGTTTTCGAACGGTTGAAGACCTTCTTCAGGAAATAGATTGCTCCTTTTGCACCATCCAGAGATTAGGCAGTGACAACGGTATCTAAAAGCTTCCGCATCACTGAAAACACATTATACAAAATGCTGGTGAATACATCGAAGGCCTGTAAAACTTAGAACCTTGTATGTATGCTATGTATCTAGAAAATAAATTGTTTCCACTACTAAAAAAAACATGTATATGTTTCTACAGGGATGGATCTAGTCTGGAGACTATTTGGTCAATTGACCGTTTGTGTGTGTGTGTGAGACGTTATATTTCCATAATGCTCATGAAGCTTTTAACTGGTGGTCAAAATAAACATACATGTTTTAGTCAAATGCGTTAGCACCAGTAAGTAGATTATGACGTTATTATATTTATTACGGTGGCCTTATAGCCACGGCAGTAGTACAGATACAGTCCCATTTTGTTTTTAGTAGGAAGTGTTTCCAGCCTGCATGGTAACTTTGTCCTGGCTTGCTGCCATGTTGCTTACATCACATTACAAGCTCTGCCCCTTTCCCTCCTCCATCCTACTCCCAGCTTCCACCCCTATTCCTCTCCACCTCCCAATCCCTGTTTTCTTGGCAGTCTTTTCCTACTCCCCCCTCCCACCCCTCTCTCCTGTTCCCTTTCCACGCCCAACCTCCACCCCCTTCACCTCTTAACCTTTCCCGCTGTTGGCTTTCCTCTCTTTTCCTCCATCCATTCCCCTCCTCCTTTTTTTCTCGGTGCAGCGAAAAAAAAAAAAACAGCATACTAACTTTTATTCCTTTTATCCATCGGATAACTTCACCTCTTCAACTATTCCGTCACCCATATTAGGCCTGGCATACAAGCGCGCCTTGCAAACTGGGCCCTTCTACTCTGAACCAAACAAACCTTCTCTCACAAACCAATCCAACAACATTCCTCTTCCCTTTCAACCGCAATTGAACAAAAAAATCCATATTGAAACATTCTGACATTTTTCCAATCGCTGCAACACTTCCATGACGCTCAAAAGAATAACGAAGCAGCTTCAAAACGTCTTACCACCTCCACAGAGAAACACCGTATGATGCCCTATCCTGTGTGACATCACACATCACATATTAAAATCGCTGATGTCAAAACTCCGATTACAGCGATTTTCCTTCTCATTTCTAGGTGAACTTGTGGGACGGTATCTGTACTACCACCATAGCCACTAGAGACCCCTGGTTTCCGACAAAAAGAAGTTACCGAAAATTTCTGAGAAGCAGAAATTTATAATTACATTGTACTGGTTTTCTTTGTGTTTATAATGTGGCAGTAGACATGAATAATACCCTCCGATTTGTCCACAACATTGAAGTTAAGCAAGAAATGCCAAGAGATTGATATGTCCCTAGCTAGCTTCGTTCGGAAATGTCTATTTGTAATTTTACTTCATTATCTACTCTTTACCTTTGGCGTTTGGGCGAGTGATGAACTTCATTTTGTAATGCTAAACTCCGGTCAGTTTCGTTTTTAATCGTTATGTTACGTTAAAGCATTTTTGAGGGCCGCTAAAATCTGTTTTGACCAGGGCCGCTAAAGCCGTAAGCACGCTCCTGAATGTTTTAAAATTAGACATATGCGCAACTCGAATGCATCTATATAGATGCATTCGAATGCAGAATAAGGTACAGTACACTTACCTTCACAATAAATAAAAACCGCAAGCAGCCAAAGAAGCTGAATGGGATCCATTATTCTATCTCATCAACTATCACGTACCAGTGTGTTTCACAGGAAAGTATATTTTGAGTAGTCATTATGAACACAGGATGGTTTTGTTAAAAGTATGAATGTGTGCGTGCGTGTGTGTGAAAAAATTACTTTTTCATAAGCTACAATAAGGAATAGCTCATGCGATCGAATTTCGCGTACTTGAACCTGACATGAGTGCTGGTGGGTTCACGACATCGCTTTTCATGTTATCAACAAAAGACAGCTGTCACACACACTGTCCATAAATGGAAAAAAAGTACATGGATTCGCATCGTAATTTCATAAATTAATGAATGAAAAATTAAATGCAAACAAAACTATTTCTAAAGACTAAAAATGCACCCAGTGATGACAATGATGCGAAATAAAGAAATTAAAAAATAGAAACACTGACCAAGCACAACAAAGTTTAGATTGCTGTATTGCCAGATGGCTGGTGGAAATTTTGTAATATCGCTCAAAATTTCAGGATAGCGGAAAAAGAATCAGTAGATGCGTGTAAATGAAATAATTGCTTGTCGTTTCTTTGAAATAAAATAATTGTATATATACCCCTGAATATAATTTTTGTTTACTTTTCTACCTTCCTTAAATTAAATATTTAAGCATAGAGCTTCAGTCAATTCGGTTACTATCTCTTTTTTTTTTTTTTTAAATCAACATTTAAAACCGAGGAGCTCGTTTTGAAGGAAGCGAGTTGATTTCTTAGAAGAATCATTTTATTTTTATTTCACAAGCAAGACGTTGTTTTAAGAGCAAACAAAAAGCCACATGAAAGCTTTAGAGTTTTATTAAGAAGTTAAAACCTCTACGATGAGGAACATCATCATCCTTTTTCTTTTTTTCTTTTCCTTTAAATTTTATTACAGCATATCAACAGATAGGGGATATATATATATTAATTTGAGTCATAAACTAGATTAATTTTAGCGACGTAAACACATAGTAAATCCTTCTATTTCTCATATCATTTTTAAAATAATGCAGTAAAACTTCGGGAACATCGGGGAAAGGATCTGCCCGCTATTAGCAGGTGTCCCCTATTCGGGAGAGAGATGAGGATAACAAGCAGAAAGGATTGGAGAATGCCCATTATATGAAGGTCTTCACTATTCATGAGTACTGGTTAAGGAGGTTTTAAAGTACTATCGCAGCCAGTTGAGTTCTCGGAAATAATACCCACATGCAACTTGGAAAAGAAGACGAAGTACCACTCAAACAAGCATGTGCAAAGCAGGCAGAGGTTAATTTAATGTTATGAGTTAATACAACGAAATTCAAAAATATATTGTGTATGGTTTCCGAACTTTTATTTATTAATGTGGTGTTATTGAACCGCTTTATATTCTTTTTAAATTTTAGCCGTTGAAATTGTTAGTTATATTTTTAAAAGTTTCATTGCCTTACTCTAAGGATCGCGGATGAATGTTTAAGAATTCCGTAGTGATCACTGATGAAGTCAGTTGCCATTTACTGTGTGAAATGCCCACAATTGCGGTAACAGGTACGAAAGATTATATAATACTTGATATGAATTCAGTTTGAACATATACATTAAAGTGTAAATACCAGATTATGTTTGCGATGTTATAAAAAGATACTAATTCAACTTTACCTCTAAAACCATTTCTATGTTTGGGAGAATTGTTCTGAAGACATTTGAGTTCCGTCGATCAGTGCCTCGGTCTCTTAGTTTACAAAGGGATTACGTTGTGTATGTTAAACTATGTTCCTATTCTGATGTTTTGCCGAGGATTACAGTACACTGCAATGGATTGTGCAGGAACTCATTTCAAACCTCGGCGACAACATTTAAAGTGCGGAAGACGAGAGAGGAAAGACAGAGCAAGAACATAATACAATTCAAACCAAAATCTAAACATCCCATACTCGAACTTTGGCCGGGTATCACCATTGCAGAAATTTCAAAATTGTCACAGCGAAGTCTCAGTCAGGTGTTTGAAGCTTTGTCTTACATTGCAACAGGGGTTGAGTATCAGCAGCCAAGTTCTGAAATTATGAATAGGGTAATGATACTTGAATTAGCAAAAAAATTAGGATATAAAGTTTCGTTTATAAAGAAGCCTGGTGAAGAAAGTGAGAAATCAGAAACAGTCAATGATGATCTTTTCAGAGGACCGAAGCCAGAACCGAAAGATCTGGTAAAAAGGCCTCCTGTTGTTACCATCATGGGACATGTTGACCATGGAAAGACAACACTGCTAGATTCTCTACGAAATACATCCGTTGCTGCTCATGAATATGGTGGTATAACACAGCATATTGGTGCTTTTACTGTACAGGCATCTGGTGGTGTTATTACATTTCTCGATACTCCGGGACATGCAGCATTCCAAGCAATGAGATCACGTGGTGCACATGCTACAGATATTGTAGTACTTGTTGTTGCTGCAGACGATGGAATTATGGAGCAAACATTAGAGTCTGTTAGGTTTGCAAGAGAAGCGAATGTTCCGATCATAGTAGCAATTAACAAAATCGATAAGGCCCAAGCCAACATTGAACAAATTAAAAGAGATCTTTTAACATGTAGTCTTCAACTTGAAGAATTGGGTGGTGAGGTTCAAGCGGTGTGCATATCAGCATTAAAAAAAACTAACTTATCGAGTCTTATTGAAACTATTTTAACTCAGGCTGAAGTTATGGAAATCAATGGGGATCCTAAAGGTCCTGTGGAAGGCATCGTGCTGGAAACATCTATAGATAAGGGGAAAGGTAAAATTTCTACGGCACTAGTCCAGAGAGGAACCTTAAAGAAAGGTGTGTGTCTCGTAGCAGGTACTTCATGGGCAAAGGTCAGATCGATGTTCGATAATCGAGGAAAAGTTGTTACGGAAGCGATGCCAGGGATTCCTGTACAAGTGACGGGCTGGAAGAGTTTGCCACAGGCTGGTGATGTCATTTTGCAAGCTGAATCTGAAAAGCATGCACAGCGGGTCGTAAAGTATCGTGAGACTCTTCAGAAATCCGAAAAAGCAGAGTTAGACAGTATCGTTATTCAAAAAAAGTTAGAACAACATTTAGAAAAATATCGTGTAGAGCGTCAAGAACGACTTATGAAAGGACGTTATAGAAAAGAGCGGAAATACCATAGGGATAAGGAAATTGCCATTGATACTGACCCTTATTTAGCTTTTGTTTTAAAAGGTGATGTTCATGGTTCTGTCGAAGCGATAGTCGATGTTTTAAGCACTTATAAGTCGCATGACGATTGCCGCCTGGATATAGTGCATTATGCCGTTGGTGATGTTACTGAAAACGACATTGTTTTAGCTGAATCTTTTGAGGGCATTGTGTATTGTTTTAATGTTCGCATCCCACCCGCTATCAATCAGCTTGCCATAGATAAGGATGTCCCATTAAAATCATTTAATGTCATTTACCATTTAATCGATGATCTTAAAGCTGAAATCAACAAAAGATTACCATTATTAAAAGAGGAGGATATCCTCGGCGAAGCGGAAGTTCTCCAGGAATTTCTAATAAACGAGGGCAAGAAGAAGGTCCATGTGGCGGGATGCAAATGTGTAAAAGGGCTTTTAAAACGGGGCACCTACTGTAAAGTCCTACGATCCAAAGAAGTTCTATACAGCGGATCGATACAGTCTTTGAAGCATGAAAAAACTGACGTAGACTCTATAAAGAAAGACGTTCAGTGTGGTTTACGTCTTGAAAACCCAGACTTCTCATTTTCACCAGGAGACACAATTTTATGTTTTGAAGAAAAATATGTTCCTCGAACAACTGACTGGGATCCGGGTTTTTGAGGATATACAAAAACAAATAAAATATTTTTACGTTTTTTGTTGATACCAGATTTTTCTTATGTTCCGTGTCTCTATTAATGGTAACAGTGCATATTACTTTCTTGTTGCCACGGATGTTGCCAAAACTCATGCTATACTCTTAAAAGTAGTCCGAGAATTGTATGTTGGGCCGCTTTTACATACTGGATTTGTGCAAGAGCTTATCACAGCATTCCTACAACATCCCTTATTTTTTGGAACATTGCCAGAAAGAAAGTTGGATGTCAGGACCCACACATCAGGTAATACCTAAATCAGTAAGGGTCTTGATCTCCCCCTAACCCCCAACTTAATATGGTTAGACTCTCGAGAAGCTGCCTGAATATTAAAAGGATTGAATCAATATGATGAAATATATCGTCCATTTGTAAACAGTAATCCGTCATGGTGACCAAAAAGCGAACGCGTAAAATGGCAGTTCATGAGAACATAATCGTAGAAGGGAATTAGTGGCAGGATTGGCAACAGAGACAATGGAGTAATATGCACTTACACCCTAGTGATATTAATGTTAATTATTCATTAAACAGAAAAAAAAAATGCTATAAATATTCCTTGTGTAAGTTGACAACTTCTTAATCTTCAGTTCTGAATATTTCAAATTATATAACTGCTCTCACAGCAGAGAGCACTTTGGGACAGGATATGATTCGTTGTTTGGGATAATGGCGCTAGTACACATACTGTTCCATTTCGTTTTTAGTGAGAAGTGTTTCCAATACACTTGGCAACTTTGTCTTGGCTTGCCGCCATGTTGCTTACGTCTCAATACAGGCTCCGCCCCTTTCCTTCCTCCATCCTACACCCAGCCTTCACCCCTACCCTCTCCCTCTTCTTCACTCCTACCGCTCTTTTTGCTCTCTTTAACTCCTTCACCCATACCCCTCTAACCTCATATTCTTTATCCTCCTTCTCTTAACCCCTGTTCTCTTTGTTGTCTCTTCCTACTCCCCCTGCCCATCTAATCCCTTTCTCCTGTTCCCTTTCCACTCCCAGCCTCCATCCCCTTCGCCTCTTAACCTTTCCCCCTGGTGGTTTTCCCCTTTTTTTCTCCATCTTCCCCCTGCTACTTTTTCTCAGTGCAGCGAACAAAATAAAAACGGCATACTAACTTTTATTCCTTTTTATCTGTCAGATAACTTCACCTCTTTAACTACACAGTCATCCACGTTAGGCCTAGCGCACCTTGCAAACCGGGCCCTTCTACTCCAAACCAAATAAACCTTCTCCCACAAACCAATCCAACAACATTCCTCTTCCCTTTCAACCGCAATTGAACAAAAAAAACTTCACATTGAAATGTTCCGACGTCTTCCCAATCACTTCAATACTTCCATAAGTCTTACCACCGCCACAGAGAAACACCATATGATGCTCCACCCTGTGTGACATCATGCATCGAAATCGCTGATGTCAAAACCCCGCTTACAGCGACTTTCCTTCATGTTTCTAGGGGAAAATTGATCTTGTGGGACAGTATCTGTACTACCACCAGGGTAATTTCTAAACCATGTGGTCTAATTTATAGACCAATGTTTTACTCGCTCCTCCGTTGTCTATACTGGTTATTGTGGAAGGAAATATCTGTAATCTTCTCCAAATTTCATACTTATGTTCCAAAGAATTGGTAAATAGCCAGTTTGCAAGTAAAATTTCCTTGTAATGTGTTTACAGGCTGTACATGAAAGAGAAAAAAAATGTTAGTGTTCGATTGAATTGGGAATAATTTGATGTTGAAAATATTATCTGTATATATAAAATTTGGAAAAGAAATTTGGCACCAAGTTGCAGAAGTCAACTTGGTGTCAAATTTTTTTTTTAATTGACAAAAACGTCACCTAATTTAATCATAAGATTTTTTTTTTAGTTAAATTCAGTAGAAAGGTTTTCAGCTTTAAAATGAAAAGAGGTACAATTCATTATAGTTTATTTATTGCACACTATTTATTATATATGCTATTATTACTACATTGTGTGGTTAAAAGTTACTAAATGTCTGATGGCTGCGTTTGCTTGTTGAGCTGTTTCTTACGTCATAGACTACATTCGTTGAAACTGGTAGTACTGTAAACTGTGTTAACAATTTAATGACCGATGTGTTAACAATGAAGCTTGGAAATTTTGTCCAATTCTGCACTCTTAAAACTTTGACAGTATTATAGTAATTGGCCCCATCTGCATCAAAATGACAACATGCCCGTTCACGAAACAGATACTGTTTCACGATAGTTTCGGGAAAATCAATTTCTTGTTTTGAACTAGTCAACTTCACGAAGTCCCAGTTTAAATCTAGTAGAAATCTTTGGGAATTTGAAAAACCATCCTTCTACTAAACAAAAACTGCCAGTGACAGTACTGGCGAATAGAAGAATATCTTTGCAACCATGTACTAAAATCTTATGGAAAGCATACCTAGAAGAATTACTTATGTATTAGGGACTAACTCAATACTAATTTATTAAATAAAGGTCAATTCTCTTTTTCGTACATTTGGTATCCCATGGCTGAAAATATGATCTATTTTATTATATATACTATTGCTTATAGACAGTGACATAGAGAAGGGAGGGGCCCAAGCTTCCCCCCCACATGACCTTTGAACCGCTACGTTACTGTTTATAAATCACTTTTAGTTTTGAATTAAGTGTGTACAAGTTAGTGTATAGTTATGATCAGTTATTAATCTGTACTTTAACATGTATTTCGAAACGTTCTTGGAGCCTAAGCTTTTCAGATTGGAGTTCCTCAACCTGCATAAATTTTTCTATGTTTTGTATTATTATTTTCTGATATGTGAAGATTTCCGCTAAAACAAGTTTTAGTGGAATTGCATGACATGTTACCTACTGAATTTTTTCCAGTGTTGTCAAAAGTCACTGGCAACAGGCAAAGTATCCACCTGCCATATTGTTTATGGGACACAAATTTTTGTTAACGTTGTAAACTTTATATCTACCATAGATTCATTCTACTTTTTTTTTAATACTATTATTGAAGTATTTAGTTTTCCTCATTCGAGTTCTACAGGCTATTGATTCTTTGAAAGATGGATGATGATGCAGTATTTGGTCCAGAATCAGATCTCTATATTTTATACTATTTTTTTTTTTATTTCCTTTTTTTTTCCCCCGCTTTTGATGGTCATACATCTCTTGGGAAATTTATAATATCTTGGTTCCTTCATTTCTTTCCTTTTTGTATTTTGAGAGGTATGGTGGAACGACTAGACTATTGGTGAGGAAAGCGTGTAAATGAACGGTTGGTGATGAGAGATATAATCTGATGAATCGATTAATGATGAAGCAAAGGTGTCAATAATTAGCTGTCGATCTTCAATCGTCATTACGAACATTGTTTGCCGATATCTTTGACTCATCAGTTTTGTATGAAAAGAAATAACTGCCGTCACTATTGCTGGATCATGCTTTTTGCGAAATCTTCTCTTTTTTATTTCGTTACTATAATTCGCTTTGAACTTTGCTTTATACATGAGTTTATGGTAAAATATTTTATCGTTGGAACCTTTTGGCTGATAACGGAGTCCTTTGCTCCAAGAGGAGCCTTTTTTAAAGTAAATGGTTGCAAATTTTTGAAGGAGCATGGTTCTGTTTCTATTCTTCCATTCCTTTTATCCAAAAGAGGTTCTGAAATAAAGGAAATACTTGGTAAAATGGTAAAACTTTGTTCAAAATAAATGTGAATTTTCCTTACTGTAGGAAGGTAATTCCACACAAAGAGATTTATTTCCAATATTAAAAGCACTCAACAAATTATGTAATATTTTATAGTTATTAATTGGTACTAAAGTTGTTGCACTACGGTTGTGCCTTCTTTGTTTTTGCCTTGCTTCTTCGGGACTTGATGAAGACTTGAAGAAGACAGGAAAAGGACTTGATGAAGACTAAGACAGGAAAAAGATTTGTAGAACCTTATTTGCTGAAGGACCACATACTTGAATTTTTTGTAGGAGCTTGGCTTTGGAATATTCATCCTGTTTTTTTGCCTTCAGTTTTATTGTATGAATAATTTTGTGATAAATATGATGTTTGGTTTAGCGGCAAGGTTTACTGCAGTAGAAATTTGTGTAGAACCCAATATCAAATCAGAATTTATTCATGTATAACACGTTAGAAACATGACATACAAAGGATACAAGACAAAATAAATATTTAAAATTCTTACAACCATGTAGCATTTAATTTCTTTGAATCTTCAGAAGATTCTCTTCTAATTTATTTTTGAATTAGTGTTGGAATATTATTCCACAAGTCAATACTATAATAGTTTATGTTAATTTTCCCCCAAATTTGTTCTTATTTTTAATTTATTAAGTTCATTTTTATTTCGTATTATGATTGATCAAAGGTTATCGTAAGATGTCAGTCCCATCTTAGCTGACTTGTAGAACAGTCTTGAGACTTTTAACTATACAAATACAGAGCTCGTGGTGTAAAATTTTTAAAATGTCAAAAATTAGCGGGATCTGTTTAAACCTTACAGTGGTGCCATATGGCATAAATGGGGGGTGGGGGGTGTTGATGGAAGTTATGACACCCCTATTGCATTGGAATTTTGTATGTATGCATATGAATATATGGAGTTGTGTCCCTGTAACCCTCCATTGAGCCACCCCCTCCCCTTATGAATTTTCTGTTTATGTGCCTATGTGTATAATGCATTCAACTATTGTACTACTCTCAACCCAAGTTTGATTCCAGTGGTAACTTGCATACATAATATTCCAGTGGTAACTTGTGTACATAATATTCCAGTGGTAACTTATGTACATAATATTCCAGTGGTAACTTACAACTATAGAATATTTATTGAAGTCAACACTTTACAGCATAGCTGATGCTGTGGGTATTAAATGTGACAATATTAGGTAAATTGCTTGAAAAGAAAGAACGATTTCTCGGTATTTGGTGAGACCTGAACCCATAACATCTTGATAACCGGTCAAGTGCCCTTACCTATAGGCATTGATTGAACTCCACTCTTCGAACAAGTATAAAGCATAGCTACGGGCAAGTTTGCAATTAATGGGATAGTGTTCGAGTTGCTTTTTAAACCAAAGTGACAAATCCAAGAAGTCTTTGCGATAACATTTATTAAAATTAACAGTTCTTGCCAATGATGTGATTTTGTTCTGCCCATTGTAGTCCCTGGTTTAGTTCCCAGGGTAACGGAAGTCCGTATTCCTTAGAAAACTGGGTCCCTGTGCAGCAGGATCGTAGCTGTCCTTGCATTCATAGACGCAGATTTTGCACGTTCCAGGCAATTTTTGGTCCCCCAATATTTTTGCATGTATTTCATGAAAAAAATTCACATACACATGCATAGTTTTTCTTTATTAATTCAAGTTCTCATTATTCATTCCCCGTTTGCTATATATGGAAAATGTTTGTAGAAATTTATATCTTGTATAGTTTATCGTGCATGCCACAAATGAGAATTGGCTCTGCAGTGGTAAAGCATTGGCGTAGAGTACCTTTAACTCGTGTTCGACTCCCAATGACACCAAAATAAAACGCTTATTGTTAACTGTTTAGTTTAGTCCTAGGGTGAGTTCCCTAGGCCTTAAGAGGTTCGGATTCCTCGGAAAACTGCAAGTCCCGGCACATCATGACCCTTGCCACTCTTGCACCGGAAAATAAATAACTGGAATAAGATTCGTGTGCAGTCTTCAAAAATGACAGACAATACCTCAAATACAGTTGGTTAGTTGTATTTTTATGGCACAAGGACAGCAAAGGTCATTCTGTGCCAACCAAAGTCAAATACAGTTGTTTAAGAGCATTTAAAACCATGTTCTGTGTAAAAGAAAATGTTTTGGTTTGTCCGGATAGTTTTGCAGACTTCCAGAAAATACGAAAATCTAGTCTCTAGTCACATAATCTGACTGAATGAGATTTAAATTGGAGAAATCCTTTGAAAATTGTAGGTCATTAAAATTTTCAGATCTTGTATATGGGACTCTATAGAGGTAGGAAGGAAATAGTGTTGTGCCTTGTGATTAGTCACCTTGATTGGCGCAGAATGGCCATTGCTGTCCTTGCGCCATAAAAAACCAACAACCTTGTGATAAAAGCCAATTTTGTTCATGGTCAGCTATCTTCAATCGCCCTTTATTCATCTTAAAATCAAATCCTTGTCTGAGTGTGTTGTGTTCAGCCTGAATATTAGTTGGGTTATTTTTCATTAATACCGTGCTGAGACACCTCGCCGTTATCTCGGGTTCGACTCCCAATGGTGTAAAAAAAAGTTAATGCCTACTGACTAACTACTTACCGCAGTCAGTGGATTGATTCCCTGTGCCTTATGTGGTTTATATTCCTTGGAAAACCGTAGATTCCAACGCAGCGTGACCGTTGTCATAAACATGAACAAAGTCATACTATGAATAAATGTAGGGAATGTAAATGAAATCAATGTGTACATTCTTAAAGCATATAAACTAGAGTTATACAAAAATCAATCTATAGGGAGTATTCAGAGTATTACATAAGCATCTTTGGGGTTGCTTATTTTCTATGTTGGCATTGTTTTTGTTGAATTCTTGAATGCTCTCATACACAAAATTATACATCTTCAGCATATAAGCTGCAATTGGTCAAAAGGCGCTTTGAACGCTGGGGGAAGTGTTATCCCCATTGCAATGAAATTTTGTATATTTATCATATGAATGTATGGAGTTGTAGCTCTGTAGCCCCTCCCCCCATTGAGCCTATAACCCTGGTTATAACTAGCTATAACTCCAAAACCTCTCTCTATAACCTAGCTATAACTCTATGTTAGGAACTTTTTGCATAGGCCTATGGTCAAAGATCATTGTATACATTCAATACATAAATTTTTAACATGGAAATTAGAATTACGAGAAAAATTATGAAGTTGCCGAAAAGAGTTACCGCTCAAAGGTGAATCAACTCCCAAGAAAATGTTCTCCTTCCATCCCTAATGCAAACTAAATGTGTACATGATAAGAACGATTGTAATTCTATTTTTCTTTCAGTCAGAACACGACCTGTTTTCTGCTTGTGGAGAATGGTTTCATTTGGCAAGGTCAAACTTGTTTTTGAGGGAGAAAAAAACAGGTTCACAAATCCAGTATTGAACTCGAGGCCCTGCACAGTGTTGAAAAGTTATGTTTATTGCTTATGACCATGAAAAAGTGTCACCTGTTAAATGTTTCCATTATTGATGGCCATGAACCTGCTTGCTGGTTGGCGTCTTGTCATCTTATTGGAGTTTTTCTATTTTGGTGAAGGTTCTGTTTCCTTTTCGTGGCAAACTATTTGGTTTAACTGCACCAAACTTCACTTTTATGTCTAAAAATAGGTACTAGTAAGTCCTAAGTCATGTGGGGGAACAGGCGCTTGCCAATAGGGAGCAAGGTTTTTCGCCTCCTCCCCCCAGTCATGGAGGAGGAGGAGGGGCGAAAAGAATATTTCGTCACCCCCACTGTCAAGGAGTACTATTAAAATTTTAACTTTAAAAATAACAAACATTGCCATCAACGTTATAAAGCTGAAAGAATTTTGGATTCTAATTTCATTTTCTGTCAATAGATGTCGGCACCATACCGTCAATAATACTACTTTGACAGTGCCCTCTGTCATACCTATTGTTTAAAAAAATTAGGGTCGCACTATCTGTACATTTTCTTTCAGTCTTTGGGAAACCATCGATCTTAAAACGTGGTGTCCCGCGAAATTAGTAATTATTAAATATAAATTGTATAATAAATTGTAAATCGTTCAAATGGTTGTTGTTTCGTGATTGATTTTATTTTAACTATTAACTAATTAATATCTAATTAAAAATTAATTTATCTCATTAACATTTTACAATAACTATTGAGGATTTGTGGCAATAGATGGCGCTACCAGTTTGCCACTGTAAAAGATCTCTCCAGCCCCCCCACATCCACTCTCAAAAGAGTTGACACGTCCCTGTGCTGGAACCTAAAGATACTAAAGACGATTTTCATCGTGAATGAAAATAAGGCTGCTTACTATCCATAGCTTTATTCCATAATGTTTGTTTTTCTCAGTTATTACGGTTTTTTTTATCGTTTATTAAAGCCAGGTTTCTCAAGACAATAACCATGGAATATTAGTAAATATTAACGGATAAAAAATTATATAATTCTAGTTCTATGTTGCAGTGTTTCTAGATGTAAACTTGAAATAGTTGGAAACACTGCCTATCCTCCTGCTTGATGTTGGATCACAAATTTATAAAAATTCGCTTCAACTAGATATGTTGGACGAGTAATTGTGTTATCTAATATTCTTTGGTGGTAGGCATGATTAAATTTTCTTTTATAGAGAATATCTTATCACAAAACAATTCATTCAATAACCACCCATCATTTTTACAACTTAAGTTGATCCTAAAATTTAATGATGTGGGCATTGTCGTAGCTAGTCTTGAAGGCTATGGGGGAGGGAGCATACCGTCACCCCAATGCTCGTACCCAGAATTTATATGTAATTTTCGTTTTTTTTGGGGGGAGCGACTAAACTTCTTCAGGGAAGATTAAATCTCCCATAGCCTTCTCCCCACTAATTGCGCCAATGGTTATAATAGGAATACTACCATGTTTGGCGCAGTATAGCCCAGATTCTCTTGCGCCATAAAACATGCAAATAAACAAACAATATAATAGGAATAATGAAGATATAGTAACTTAAAAAGAAAAGTGTTACTTACTGCTTGAAGTTTTTTGTGTATATTGGTGTTTCGATTAAAAGATACTAAAATAATTTTAACTGTTTTAGTTCAACGATCTTAGTAAATACGAAAATTTATAACGAATATTGTATAGAGTGTATTGTTTCTCATGTATTTGCAACTTAAATTTAACATTTCATTGAATAAAAATATTTAAAGGTAATTTATATGCATTTTCTCAGTTACGGAATACGGAATTTTAATTTGTGGCCTGCGGGAAATTGAATGTTTCAATGTGGCCTGCTAAGTAAAACATCATTCTTCGAAAAATGACGTAAACGAGAATATTAAACGTTCGTTAAACAAAACCGTGCCAAATAAAACAATAAATTTCATACTTTTAGAACCTGTATTATTATTGTCTTGAAATGACCAAAATAATTAGGAATTTAGAATTTTATTTAGATTGTGGAATACACGATTAGCTCGATAATCCCCAGCTAACTTCTGGTAGCATCTGCTTCGGGACAGAACTAGAGGTGGCCTTCTTATAGAAGTATCATTGGGTTTAATCTATAAAGAGACAATGACACCGCAATTGATTGAGTTTATGCTAAATGGTTGGCACGGCAACGTTGTCATAAAAGAAAATGATTTGCGGTAAACACGGAAAGGTACATGAGCATGGCTTTGAGTCAATCTGTGTGTGTGTGTGTGTGCTTGCGAGAAATTGGCCCACATACCCTGCGATAAAATACTGCGACTTAATACTATACAGTAAGAGTCTTCAACTCGCGGGCCACATGCGGCCCGCCGGTCATGAAAAAAATAAAAATTGCTTCACACAAAAATAACGTCCCTGCTCCCTTGGAGTCTTAAATCTATGTATTTTATTCTGTTGGCATTTTCATATTTCGTAATAAATATCTTAAAACACTATAGAACTAAAGTAACATACATCCCCCCCCACTCAAATCGTGTTTTACTTTAGTTTTCTAGCGTATATGGCATTAGGTGTAGTTTTATTTACCTGCAGTACAGCAGTGATTTTAAAAAAAAATTCAACTTAGGACTAGTTAAATTCTATTTTATTAGTATTATAATACACACACACATATATATTTTTACTAGTATTATATATATATCATCATCATCATCATATTCAACCATTATCTATCCACTGCTGGATGAAGGTCTCTCCAAATGCTTTCCACACAAGTCTATCCTGAGCAATTCGCTTCCACGTCACCCCAACCTGTTTTCTTATTTCATCCACCCATCTAGTTTGAGGACGTTTTCTAGGTCTTCGGTGGTCTCTTGGAATCCAGTTCAGAATTTCTGTTGTCCATCGTTGATCAGTTCTTCTTGCAATATGCCCAGCCCATCGCCATTTCAGCCCTTTTACTTTAACAATGATGTCCTCTACTCTAGTTTGCTCTCTCACCCAAGTGTTTCTTTTTCGATCTCTCCTAGTTATTCCAAGCATGCACCTCTCCATGCTCCTTTGCGTTGTCTGTAACTTTCGTATTGCTCCAACTGTTAGACTCCATGTCTCTGATCCATAAGAGAGGACTGGCAATACACACTGGTTGAAGACCTTTCTTTTTAGACACAAAGGCAATTTCCCCTTCAGGATAAAACTGTTTCTTCCAAATGCACTCCAGCCAAGTTTAATACGTCTGTTGAGTTCTTTCATAATGTTGCCATCCATTGAAATCAGCTGGCCAAGGTAAATATATGAATCAGCAATTTCTAGCTCAATGTTGTCAACTTGTATTTTTGTTTCCTCTACAAAATTATTGAACATGATCTTAGTTTTTTGTAGGTTCATCTTGAGTCCAACTTCTTTACTTCTAGTTGAGAGCTCCTGTACCATGTCTTGGAGTTCTAATGGGTTCGTTGAAAAAATAACAATGTCATCAGCAAACCGCAAATGATTTAAATATTCACCATTTATTTTTATTCCCTTGTTATTCCAATTTATCAGCTGAAAAATCATCTGTAAAGCTGAAGTAAAAAGTTTTGGAGAAATGGTATCTCCCTGCCTCACCCCTTTGCCAAGTTTGATAGTTTTGGTATCTTTATGTAACCGAAATTTTGCACTTGCATTTTTATACACACGTTTCACCATGTCAATGTACACATCCTCAATGTCTGTTGATCTTAAAGAGTTGATGACTGCTGATGTTTTAATAGAGTCAAAGGCCTTCTCATAGTCAATAAATGCAACACACAATGGAAGTTCATATTCATGTGTTCTTTCAATTAATTCTCTTAATACTTGAATATGGTCCACTGTACTGAATCCACTTCGAAATCCAGCTTGTTCTCTTGGTTGAGCTGCATCTAATTTTTTCTGCAGGCGATGTGTTAGCACTTTTGTGAAGATTTTATAAATAGCAGGTAACAAGCTAATTGGTCGGTAATTTTTCAAATCCTCTTTATCACCTTTTTTATGCAAAAGAATTACTGTTGCAGAATCCCATTGGTTTGGTATGTTACCGCTGTTAAGACATTTGGTAAAGAATTTTGCAAGTATGTCTTCTACATATTCTCCAGCTTCTTTTAGGATATCTAATGTAATACCATCATCGCCAGGGGCTCTTCCTTTCTTCATACTTTTTATTGCAAATGAAACTTCTTCTTTTAAGATTTTAGGAGCTGTTCCTTCGACTATTTCAGTGTCTTCGTTTAATCCACTGTTACTTTCATATAGTTTTTTGTAGAATTCTTCAACTCTTCTAAGTATTTCTTCCCTATTTCTTGTTACGGTGCCATCCTCTCCTTTTAATGCAATGATGTGTTTCTTCCCAACAGATAAACTTCCTTTAACAACCCTAAGGCTCTTGTTATTTTCAATGGCCTTCCTTACTAACTCACAATTGAATTTTCTTATGTCTTCTTTCATGCTTTTGCGCAGAGTTTTACAAAGTTCTATGTACTCAATCCTGGAACTGGTATTTCGATTGTCCACCTTCATATCTCTTCGCCTTTTCATGAGCTGTTTCGTCTTCTCAGATAATTTGCTATTGTGCTTTTTACAGGTTACACCACCAATTTCCCCAGCAGTTTCAACTATTGTCTTAACAATGTTTTCATTTGCTTCTGAGATATCACTTTCATCAATAAGTCCTTCCAGTGCAGAAAAGCGATTTTTTAATTCCAACTTGAATGCCTCGGTATTTTCTTTTAATTTCTTTAAATCCACCCTCTTACTTACTTGTTTCCTAATGAGCTTCTGTCGTTCTAATTTAGTATTTAAGTGCATTTTACATCTCACCATTCGATGATCACTTCCAGTATTAAATCTGTTCAGTACACTGCAATCTTCAATAATTGATTTCTTGTTTGCCAGGATATAGTCAATTTCACTAGTTCCCCCATTTGGGTGTTTCCATGTCCATTTTCTTTGCGGTTTCTTCTTAAAAAATGAATTCATGATGCTAAGGTTTTCAGCTTCTGCAAATTCGATGAGTTGATCGCCACGTTCATTCCTTTCCCCATATCCGTATTTACCAACCGATGTCTCTCCTTGTTCCTGTTGTCCAATTCTTGCATTGAAATCCCCCATGATGAGCTTGATATGTTGTTTCCCTTTGGTGTGTAACTCTTTGATTTCTTCATAAAATTCTTCAACCTCTTCGTCGGTATGGCTTGATGTTGGTGCATATACCTGTACTATTTGAAGTTGGTATCGCTGGGTTAGTTGAACAACGAGCCTCGCTGCTCGATCTGATGTACTTTCAACTTCCAGAAGACAGTCTTTAATTCTTTTGTTGATTAAGAAGCCAACACCACTTGTTCTTCCAGTTTCCGTTCCTCTATAATAAAACAAATGTCCACTTTTAAGTTCCACCAACTCTTCACCTTTTCTTCTAACTTCACTGAGTCCTACAATGTCCCATTTGATCTTGTCAAGTTCTTCTTCCAATTCCTGAAGTTTTGCTTCAGAAGCAAGGGATCGTCCATTATACGTTGCCAAGGTCAATAACAAACGGCAGCCTGGGCCATTCCAGTGATTCTTAGCACCCCCTGCTTTCATGCCACACTGACCGCTGCCTTGATCAGGAGCACTCCAGCACCTGGAGACTAGGGGCCATGGTTTCTGGTGTGTCAACATAATGGAGGAATTAGCCATAATTTCACCACGCTGGCTAGACGGGTTGGTGAATTAGCCCTCCCCTTCCGCCTTTCTATCCGTGCAGCAAATATTAATTTGCCACATAAATAGAAAGCTCAGCCTGCACCACTTGAAGGCGGGGTAGGACACTAGGTTACTGGCCTGGCCGGTTCCACACATCGTCACATACGTTCAGCGTGTGGGTCTCCTTCCAGTTAGATACCAGCAA
>QLNU02015270.1:83979593-84014580 GCA_006491805.2 Dysdera silvatica
GGCTAATTACGCTGTTCAAGCGTCCTGTCTGGGATTACAGCGCCGTCTCCGGCGGCCACCCTATTGATTCTCTTTTGATTATCTATTATTATTAATTCTCTATTGAAACTCTTTAAAAAACGGAGTGGTATGAATAAACCTCATTTCAAATAATTTCGATGAGCAAAATTAAGTCGAGACACGAGCATTTTAACTTACGAGCTTGGTCATAGAATGAGTTAAACTCATATCTCATACGTACTACTAATGCGTTTACTAGTTTGACTTTTTAATAACTATCAATACTAGTGTCGCCTATCGGACGTTTGGCTTCTTAGACGTCGATTTGGTTTAAAAAGCAGTCCAAGACTACCCCATTAACTGCGAACTTGTCCAGAGCGAAGCTTTATATTCGCTCGCAGAAAAGGAAAGTTTGGTCGAAGCCAGCCCAATGGGCAACAGCACTTGACCGGTCGTCAAGAAGTTGGGGGTTCGGTTCCCACTAGATGCCTAGAAATTATTTTTAGCGGGTTTCAATAGATATTGAACCCGCTATTGCTTTTGGCTTTCCTGTCTGTACGCAATAAAAAGGGTAAGGCAAAGGTCTTCCGTAAATGCAATAATGATGGCTATTGTTAACGTTGAAAATCTGCTCAGCTATTTGAGAATTAGAGAGTTGTGGATTAGAGAGTTGCGAATTAATGTTAATTGAAACCCGCTAAATTTAAATATTGACCTTAGGCGATTTTCTTTTATTTGCTTGGTTTCTTCGCCTGTAATTTATCGGTTAGTGTTATCACATTATCTGCTGTGATGAGAATTGCTGGACTTCAATAAACTATGGAACTACTGTCCATTCGCGAGAAGTTGACGTCCAGGTTCCGTTAGCTGAAGTAGCAGACGGGTTGTTCTGTTACAGTAGAGGGAAGGGCGTCTTGTCGTAACTGGTTTTTCACGCACTTAAAAGCAGCTTCGGCAAAACGCCCTTCCCTCTACTGCAATGGAACAACCCGTCTGCTGCTACTTCAGCTAACGGAACCTAGATGTCAACTTCTCGCGAATGGATAGTAGCTTAATGCTTCGTGGACGTATTTCAATACCCGAAAGTAATTTTATACTATGAAACAATTCTAATGTGATCGTTTCAATGATTTCATAATAAGAAAGTAGCTGTACATTACAATAACAGTTTATTACTAAACAAAAAGATGCTAACTCGCCACTAAAGAACTAAATAGCCTAAAGGAGATTCGAAACTAGTCAATTCTGTAAAACTCTACTTGGTACTGAGTGGCGTAGCGTGGAGGGGCGCCAAATTCCCAGGGGCGCAAAAATTCAATATTGGACTAGCGAAAGGCAGTGCTAACGGGTTTTAGCGGGCGCAATATTTAACTCGCCACAGGCGTTGCCAACCCACGCTACGCCGCTGCTGGTACTATGCAACTATAATGCGTTCGCGTTCAGTTGTCGCCCGATACCGTTACCAGACGGGTTAGTCGATTGCAGTTTAGGGAAGGGCGTCTTGCCGAAACTGGTTTTTCGCGCGGGAAAAACCAGTTCCTCCAAGACGGCCTTCCCTAAACTGCAATGGAATAACCCGTCTGGTATCGGGCGACAACTGAGCGCGAATGGACTATAAATCAAAAAGTGGCGCTATGTTCAATTGAAAAATGCGACATTGTTTCAAAACCGTCATTTTGTCGTTTGGTTAAAAAAATTAGGAGTTTTAATGTCGCTATTAACTTCCATTTCTTCCCTAAAAAGTTATTTATGTATTACAAATAAAAGAAAATAAATCTCTATGCAGGTTTTTGTCAAACACTGAACTTTTAGTTTGGTCAGTAGACTCCTGTTTTAATAGCTTTTATTAACATTTTCATGCCACGTTAATTAACTTTTATGAACATTTCTGATGCCACATTAACTCTTAACTCAATGAACACGTTTCCTTTCACGTATCTTATGTGGGACGTCACTAGTTCTCTTTTCCCCATTATATTATCAGCGTTTTATCTTCATATTATCACCATGTTAACTGAATATTACCTGTACTTTAGTTCAAAAAATGTTAAGTATTTAATTAAAAATAAATGGACGTTGAAAACGTCATTTTATTTGTATCGCCAAATTGGTCGCCAAAGTCGTGATGACGTCATTAACATGACGAGAAAATCTCAAGAAATTTTAAGATGAGTTTTATGGGTTCAACACCAGTAAAAACGTTCCCAACGCTAAAAGCAGTGTTTGATGTGCTAGAGACAAAGAAGAACGGGTTAAGTTTACCAAACGATATATCTTTATTTATTGCACAGATCGTATAAAACGGTACTTATTATTTACATTGTATGCGTATATGTATCGTTTTATTTCTTTTATTATCATTGATAATGGTAAGGCAAGAATCTGTGCTGTCCAACAGTTGAGTGATGTAATGTCCTCCTCAGCTCACAGTTGAATGCGGATTCGCTCATACCTGGCAGACCTTTCAACGAGGGTAAGGCCGATGCGAACGTGGGCGATGGTCTAATAGGAAAGGTACTTGCTACGTCATCACCTAGGCCTTTGAGGTACGGAGATGTAGAATGGTACGTGTCCGGTAATCGGATAGGAAATCCCACCGGATTGAAAGTTCTTTGGTCCGGAAAAGGTCCGAGAAAAGCCTGATGGTTGTCGATGTCCGGACTCATCATACATAACGCTGATGGCGGGCACAGTCTTTGTACGTACGTCAAGAGTCTGGATGAAGGCTGAGGCACTAGTGGCTGACTTTTACAAAGAGGCGATTCGAGAGACGGGCCATAATAAGGCGGTATGGCACGAGATGGTAGTAGGGGTATAGACGGTTGAGAATAAGCCACATTCAAGCATGGGTTCGTGGAGTACAGGTACTGAATATCGGGACTTTCCGACACAGCTTTCGTGAAGGGTACATCTCCGTTATAACCATTGAGGTGTGCGGCCACACCATAATCTGCTTGCAGCTTGTTGTCCAGGCTGTTGCTGGTCACCGAGTCTGTTGCCATGGCCGTTGTATCTTTTTCCTTCTTGGAGACATTTTCTGCGAGAAAGGAGAAAAAAGTCCATTTACATATTTGTATATAGAGTCAGTGGCGGATCTATGGGGGGAGGGAAGGGAATTGGGGAAATTTCCCCTCCCAAATCCATAAAATGCGGTTCGAAATCGGTTATGACGAGCGCCTATTATAACGAAGGAATTTTTACAAAAAGTTTGATTTCCTATTTTATTTTTTTAAATTGCTCGTTAAATCCGGGGTCCAAAAAAGACTTGTTCGCTAAAAGCGTTAATAGCTTAATCATTACACCAAACAAATCCACATCCCCCCTTTATATCCGGAAACTCGCCAATGCGGGTTGTTATATAAGTGGGTCCTACTATATTTTGCATCCCCTCTCTAAAATCCCTCTCCGATACAGTGTTACCTTCCGTAATGGACACCTTCTAATAAGGGACACCTCTATTTAAAGGACGATTCCTCTGGTCTGCAGTAAATGTATCAACATTATGTGCCTCCAAAGCAGGGACACCTTCTATTTAAAGGACGATTCCTCTGGCCTCCAGTAAACGTATCAACATATGTGTTTCCAAAGAAAGGACACCCTCTATTTGAAGGACAAAACGTCCCGACCCGTGGGTGTCCCTTATTATGAGGTAACGCTGTATAAATATATGACTGATACAGTTTCTAATCAATTTTAATTATCAAATGTTACGTATAATTAATTTTTAAGACTATTGATTTGTTGATTTAATGGAAATACAAAGCACTGTCGATTATACCGTGTATACGATGTAAAATTTTTCATTGCGGACACCTCTATTTCGCTGTAATATGGCTTTTTATATTAAAGCGGAAAGTTAAGAGGAGGGGATGTATAAATTAATAGAATTTTGATTTCCAAACGTTAGTGTTTTGATCTAGACTATCGGTCCTCAAACCATGATACATGTACCCCATCAGGAATACGAGTATGCGAGCATCCAGGGAAAACGTGACAAGACATTGTCGACCGGGGAAATTTATTTTATTATTATTATTTCTTAACAAACATACTACTGTTTTCCCTATATCGCGACGTGCAGGAAGCAACTAATTCGTACACTTTTGCAAACTTTCCTGCAGCATTTTTATAATGAAATTGTTATTTTCTTGAATGTAACCATTACCACACATAAAAGTTAAAATCTTTAAATATAAGTAACTTTGTCGTGTTCGAAACACTTTCAGTGAGGGGGGTCCCCAATAGATTAAAAATTACCTTAATGTGATCAGAATTCCATAAAATTTGTCTTCTCTGGAAGTTCCATTTTGGGAATACCTTAGACTAAAAGTTCAATATACCCCCAAGGTATGAAAACCAAGGGGTATAATCTAAAAGAAGTTTGGGAACCACTATCTTAGGTCATAGCCTTTTTCGGTTTGCAGGTACCAAAGAAAGAAAAGGGCCACCTATGTGATTTAATTCGTATATAATCGATTTCCAGTTTCCGTACTAATGCTAAAGGTAATAACACAATGGACGTCTGGTTTCTGTAATTTCATTGCCAGATTAAATTGTCTTAGTTTAATGAATATTGGAAGGATAGTGGTTTAATAGGGGCGCTAATGTTAAGGTGATGTTTGAGGTCTTTTTTGGACAGGAGGACCCACATGCACAATTAACTGAGTCTACCAGAAACAGAAAAAAACATAAATAATGTATTACACCTTTTGTGTAATGTATGTGTAACTTTTGTGTAATAATGTATTACAACTTTTACTTTTAACTATATTCTACCATTGTTGTCCATCAATTTCCAAAGGGGCCCAACCCCTTCAAATATTTTGAGAGCAAAGTTCTTGGGGCCCTTACAATTGGCGCCTCTGATGATTGATATAAAGTTAAGTTCATTCATTTATAATGTCTGAAAATCATGTCCAGTAATGTAGAGTTGCTGGAAATTATTGGGAAGAAAGAAGTATTTGCGGAGGGGCAAGCATATATTATATACCTTTATATAATATATGTAAAATTTCAATTTATTTCAAATTATTGGGGAACTCGGGGCCCCGTGGGCCCATATAACTCTACGCCCATGGTCATGGCCCCGTTTAATAACAAAAATAAAAGATTAAGGATGCTCGTTAAGGTTAACGATGTTTAAAATAATTAATAGTATATGACACGATTAACCCTTAATTAATAATTAACTTAGGAGTTAAAAATTAACCTACCTTTTGTAAATTCATAAGCCATTTCATTATCAGAGCAGTCTTCAATGTCAAGAACTTCTTTGTTTTCGAACAGAATCGAATCCAATCTCGGATCAGGATCTCTGGACTTTCTAGAAAGAAAAGGCAAAAAAATGCATATTAGACAGAATTATTTATAATAAAAAATATATATATGTAATTTATATTTTTCCGAATATTCAATGCCGGCATTTTTTAGCGTCTTCAATGTTCTTGTGATTATTTTTCTCGAATTTTTGACTAACTTTTCCACTTGAAGTCTGGGACGTAGCTAGGTGTGACGTGGAAGGTTCCGCCAGGGGGCGCAGACGATGAAGGGTGTAAAATCGTCTAAACTAATTCACAGGGAGGAACATGGCCATTGCTAGGTGGCGCAATTTGAACGGTTCTTTCTGCCTGTGATGCAAGATCGTCTATTAAGGTGCTGTTTGGGGTTATATGGGCTGGAGTACCCCAATAATTTAAATTAAAATTTTACATGTAATATATATATAATGTGCGACTGAAACCCCAAAAGCGGATATAGAGGCGCCTCTGCGCTCGTTTTTGAACGGTAGTACAAAAAGGGTCAATTACTCACTTTTTGCCACGTTTGGCTGCTCCAGTTTCTCGAAACCCTTTGGCAAAAGGGTTGAAATCAATCTTTAGTTTTGTTATCTGTAAATAAATAAAATAATTAATAAAGTTTATTTATTAATTCGCAATAAGGAGAGAAAATTGATGCAATACAAGGCCGGTCACAGAGGTCATGATTCCCCTCAATATATATATTTTTTATTGTAAAAAATTCCAACTTCCATGGTAACCAAAGGGTGTTATTCCAAGACCATGGCAAATTCTGTCCTTGACCCCCCCCCAAATGAAAGTCTGTGTCCGCCCCTAATGTAATATTTATAGGAATGGTGATTTAAATTGGGAAGAAAATCGTCTACTCTTACCTTTTGATTTTGGTAAGCGGTAACGGCAATAAACTCTGTTTCTTCAAACGTGAACGTGCGAAACCTGGAGTATGGTAGTTGGCGAATGTCGTCTGCTTGAACCACGTGGAACCTCAGCTGGTATTTGTGCATAGAATTTAAAATCGTCTGGAAAAAAAAATCGAAATAGTTTTAATTTCTTTTACGCAAGTAGTATGGGCATCGCTATAGAGTCAACCGAGAAGCAGGGAGAATTCCTGATCTCTGACCCTAAAAAGACCATCGGCCTTAGTTTTAGGAAAGGACAATTAAAAAAAATTAACGATCTGCTTATTTTTCGTAGAAGGGAGAATATTGTTTCGTACAACATAGTCTGTTATATCCATAATGTTGGAATTTGGAATAATACTCATAGATGCATTGTCCGTCCATGGTCCAAGAAATGATGTTTAAGTGAGGTTTTAAATAATCCACAATGTTTTGAGCTTTCAGACGAAGAGGCTTTAAGAACACGAGCGAATCGTCGAAAGTTTCAGGTTTTAAACTTTTTTTTTTTTTTTGCACAAAATTTAAGTCTTAAACATACCTTTCCTTAAAACATTATATTCGTTATTTCAATGTTTTTCTTCAAGAACGTTTTCATGCAGTAAGTTTTTAAACATTTAAATAAATTTCTGTAACATCTTAGAAAATCTACAAGTCGATGGAAAAATTATTTATTTCTTGTTTGACATTTTAATAAAATTGAATCTGTCAGATAAGAAAATCCTTACTTTCCTATACTTCTTTACGAAAATATGTGCAACTTACACTCCCAAAATAATTGTTCCCTCTGTTTAAGATGATTAGTTAGTTAAGACTTTCTTAAATTTTCTTTACTATTTACTCAGAAGTTGATATACATTTTCTTGCACAAAATTTAAGTCTTAAATATGTTTATAGGGGGCGGACCTAAAAAAAAATATCTATGCCATTGCCCAGGCAAGAAATCATGTGTGTGTGTGGGGGGCGGTTGAAGTGAGCCTGGGAACCCGCGTTGCCTCTTGGCGCCCCTGCCCATGGATCGATAAAAGATACCATTACGAAATGTGTCTATAATGGTAGCGTATGTATCGGAGAACATAGACACATTTTACTATATTAAAATCAATAAATTTCGAGAAATATATAATAGCCAATAAATTTCATCCAATCGAAATTTGATGATTAAATATCTGAAAATTTATCTTGGACTCTTTCTAAAGAATAGGATTTTTATCATAACTATGCAGATATCAAAATTATTATTTTGTTTATTATTAATTATATATTATAATTTTTCATAATTATTTAAAAATTGATGGTCACAGAATTTCCAAACCAAGAAATATGCACGTACATTAAGAATTCCTTTTTTTTTCTTCAAGCAAAATTCCTCTGCGGATATTAGAGTTCATCTGCTTTTACAGAATGTTGCCCCAAACAATATGGCCCCAGGAACGCCAGTGAGATGGGGCATAACAAGACCCTTAATGGAAAAATTAATATACTTAATATGGATATTCGATTTCTGGTGGCGGGCGCAAACTCAAATTTTCTTAACCCAGTCCATATTTCTATCCATTGCAGGGTTTAAGCTGGCTCAAAACATGCTGTCGCAAAAATGCTAAAATGGGAAAAAAGTTGTAGCAAAATGCTAAAAAATATTAGTTGCTTTCGTTGCTCGAAAAATCGTATCAATGAAATTATTTATATCAACGATGCTTAACAGGTGCTGTTAAGAATTTTGAAGAGGAAACAAAAAGGAACAAGAAAAGATCGCTGAAGTGCAAAACGGATATTCTGGAATCGGGAAATCCTGTTTTCAGAGAATAACACGTCGTTCGCTTTTCATCCCTTAGGGGGATTATCTTACTTATCTTACTTTATTTTTTACTTTATCTTTTTACTTATCTATTACTTTATCTTACTTTCTCTGAATATATATACCGAAAGTCCCCTATGCTCTACTGCCTCTGTATGCAGGTGAAGTATCGTGTAGGGGCAACTGCCGAAAAGTGCAGATTTTTATAGAATAGGCCGGGTTTATCAACCGGTGTGCCACAGTACCCTAGTGTGCCGCGAAGTATCGCTAGGGGTGCCGTGGAAAATACAGTGAGCTCTGGATTTCACGAAAACTTTTAATTAAGTATTCGTGTGCCGAAAGACAAGCACAAATTCATATTAGTATTGTTAGACAGTTAATACTATTTCGCACTCTCTACTAAGAAATTTTGGAACTCAAAACTGTTACAAATACCCCTTCCAGCTTTTCAAAGCTACTTCATTCTTTAAACTCGCGGAAAACAAACTCGTTTTCTGTAAAACGAAACTAAAGCTGCAATTTGAATGTTGTTTTGTTTGTTTGTTTGGATTTTTATGGCGCAAGAGCATCTGGGCTATACTGCGCCAAACATGGTAAAATCAACTTTGTTTTGTAAACAGTAGCGGGTTATCACAGTCACAATATAGATCCCATATAGATAAGTTATATAGATAAGTAACTTATCCATATAGATAAGTTATATAGATGAGTAACTTATCCATATAGATCCCATGTGGATAAGTTACTTATCTCTATAACTTATCCATATGGGATCTATATTATCACAGTCACAATATAGATCCCATATGGATTACTTATCTCTATAACTTATCCATATGGGATCTACATTGTGACTGTGATAACAATATAGATAAGTTATAGAGATAAGTAACTTATTTTTATTTGCAAGCAAATTTCACAACTTGTACAATGTTCATAGGTGCCAACTTCTAGAAGTGAAAAATCTGTAGTCAATTGCACATGTGGGCAGGCCACCATTTTTTAATTAAACAAAATCATACATAATTTATGAAAAAAGGGCACAATGAGGAAATTAAGTATTTATTAAATTAATAATAATAGAGGATTAAACTGTATTAAACTCAATACTAATTCTTGGAATTTACGAATGATAGAATACGCAATGCAACGATGGCAAGGAGATGTTTCATGAATAATACCCTTCCTACAATTCTCTTATTCTTTTGTACAGCCTAAAAATCTCTAGAATAGTCCAAGATTTTATGGCGTAAGTAAAGAACAGACGCATAAAGACTGCCCTGGTTTTGATCACCGCGCCTGGACATGCCGTCTCTTTAGGGTTGCGTCTGCACAATACAAACCCTGCTAATTGGATAATTCAAAGGTCCGTACATAGAATCTCTATTCATAAAAGTCGTTTACATCAATTGAAGAAACTTCGTAAATGCCAATAGCAGTTATTGCCTTTCCACAGAAGCGTCCACCGTAGGGGAAATCTGGACCTCCCTGCACCAATACTGCAAGGCACGGACACATCACTGATAGGTTAAGCCAATAACCAATCACAGGTCCAAACGCCATTCTTACTTTGAAGTTTTAAAAAGTTTAATCATTTTCAGGGCAGAAGAGCATGAGATTAGAGTCAGTATAAGACGAGAATAATCAGATCAGTATGAGATCAGTACCAGATGGGACCCAAAGATGGTAAAGCAATATTTTAAAAGTGAGGTGAATAGTTCCCTTGGACCACATACGTTCTCCGCCAGTGAAGTCGACCAAATTGATATGCCTCTCGCATAGCTATAGCAAACTTCTGAGATGTAGAGGCGATTTCTTCGCGAGAGCCGGGTAAGAGAATAATATTTTTTGATCATGTCTCGTCAATTCCGGCAATCTTCCCCTAAGAGTCAGATTAGACATATAGAGTTAGATACGTAATCTAATTAATGATAGTCACATGACAGTTTAATTATTGGATATTATTGCTGTTGATAATGTATTTCGTAATGATTGCTATGGATTGCAATATGTGTTCCAAAACTAAAATGAACTTCAATAATGCAGTTATAATTGATCGTTTTATGATATGTGTGTAATACCCAAGATAGGCTACGTCCATAGTCAAATTGTTAGAATAAAAAAAAGTGTCGAAAGGTCAGCAATTTAGAGAGGAAACTAATGTAAGCACACTTCAGATGAGCTATTTAATAGATGTCGGCATGTTTAGCCGCGCCATAGTTAAGCCTCAGACGAAGTTATCACAATTATCATTTTTCATGCTTTCTACTAGTCTCATGTTATGTTTAGCTATTAATAAATATTTTTTATGTGTGTTACCTACCTCCTAGTACTTATTTGCAGTCCCGTGACATTTGTTAAGATAGTTAAGTTATGTCAGTAAATGAGGTAGAACTTCGCATTATAGTATTTCCCTTTAGATCACCTGTCTTCGCCGACAGAGATAGCCGTTTCAAGTAAGCTTCGTTCGCCGGGAATTCACCCCCCCCCCCATTCAAAGGGAGACGTAGTGGTCTATTTAGCAGACCATAAGCTTACATTACATAATAATAAAAACGTAAATTTTGTGAAACCATATATCTGAAAATTTACATTGTTTTCCTCATGAATTCTATAGTAAAATCTATAAATAAACAATAATCTATAATAAATAATAATTTATAAACAAGCATGTGAAAGAAAATTGCCTAAGGTCGATATTTAAATTTAGCGGGTTTCAATTAACATTAATCCGCAATTCTCTAATCCGCAACTCTCTAATGCGCAACTCTCTATAAGTCTCAAGTAACTCGGTAGGTTAAGCATTTTGTGGAAATTTTTCAAATAAAAATAATAATAATAAAAAAAAAACCCGCTTAAAATTACTGAAACTTTTGAAATATATATTCTGAAAATTCCCAGTTTTTATGCTTTTATATGTTATAACGATAAAACAGCATAAACTATGCAATTGTGTATGCACAATTTCACATAATCCGGATTCTAGGTCCATTTTACAACTCTCATGTATGTAGTAGAAATTTTCGTGGATAGATGGCGCTGTAAACTAATTTTTTTAACTTTGACTTTTCAGCTTGATTTTACTTGCTCATTGGACGTTACAATGTTCTTCATTAATATATTACTTGCTCATTGGACATTACAATATTCTTCATTAATATTGGACATACACTTCCATACAGTGGCGTAGGCAGAAAGTTAATAAGGGGAGGGTTATAGGCTTAATGGGAGAGGTTACAGAGCTACAACTCATATATTCCTATGTTAAATATACAAAATTTCATTGCGATGGGGGGTTACAACCCCCAAAACCTCCCCTGGCTGCGTCTCTGCTTCCATCTTTTGAGAGAATAGCGGTGGTCGGCGAGTCGAAAGGGGAATATGAGGTGAGCAATAGTCACCTGACCGGACTCTGAGTTTGCCCTCAAAATACACTTACACACGCGCACGTTATTAAGTCAAGAAAAGTACTATACGGCGTACGTATTTTATTAAAACATATTTTTGTGGGACAGAGGAGAGTAGAGGCCGTCTGCTCCAGGCCCAAGAACGGAACTTTTACGTCTTTAATGGGAATTAATAAAATAAATCACAAGATTCTTTAACTTTAGCACTTGGAATATGGTTGGGGAGGGGTGGGGTGGTTTGGGGTTCTAGTCTGTTGGTTTAACTGCCCGAGGTGTCCGTAAAACCTGTTCCATAGGCGTATGCAGAGATTTTGTCAAACCTCGAGTTGGAGATAACCATCTGATGTCATCGGGTGCAGGGGTTTCCCCAGTCAGGACTATCCTTCACCAAATGACGTCAGATGGGGAATTCCAACATGCGGGTATATAAACTTAAGATTTTCATTCGCTCCTCATTCTGCCTTCGCTTGACAAAGGGAGCAGTTGGCTCTCGAAACGTTGTTTTTTAACCCTTATGCCAGTGTTGAAATAACATTTTCATACCGATAATTTAGAAATTTTAATTTGGCAACACGGCATATAGGACCTTTAGTGATTGTTAGTTATCAGCGATTGCTGCATTGGCACAATGACATAATCCCTGGTTCACTTTCTGTGTTGGAAAAATTAGACATAGTTTGGATTCTATGCAAACCTGTAGGTCTTTCCCTTGGACAAGCCACTAACATGGTTCATGAAGTAGAAGTTGGGCAAGTTTGTTGCGAGTAGAGAACGAACCACTATGAACACCGTGTCTATATTTCCAAAGCTTCTTATAAACATTTAAATGAAGAAAAAGAGGACAAGGGCGCTACTGCCAAGAGAGATAATATTAATGTGAGATGACTCAACAAATTCTAAGTAATATGACGTATGCATAAGCAAAGTCTATATTCAACACCTGTTGCCAGGTAAAAGTATTTTCACGAAGGTCAAAAAGTGTTCATTTGGATGTTCTACGCTTACAGAGTGTCTGCCTGTTGGTTGTATGCATGGGAATGGTGGCTGCCCAAGGCTGCGCTGTAATCCCAGATTACAGTATGTCTACCAGGTTTATCACTTGCGCAATTATCCAATAAATGCGCTACAGCCTTCATAGGCGTCGAGTTATATAAGCCCGAGAACCCCGCCACCTAATAATTATGAAAATTTCACGTTGCTGATTACGATGAGCTAGAAGTAAAGTTCTCTTTTATGTATTTGTTCAGTAGCGTATGCGGATTTCGTAATGCCGTACACGATATTGATTCAGAGGAGTAATCGAGGTTGCTGCTATCATAATCTGTAGTGCAATGTGATCATAAAAAATGAAGATCATTTATGACATTCTTGTAGAAATGTAGGTGTTTGTATTCAGCTATTACATTTTCCAGGGCCGTAGACACTGCCGTATGCAGGGGAGATTGTCAGAAGTCGTAACCCCCCACCGCAAGGGCGGATCCAGAAATCTTCCGGTTTGTTTCCCATTCACATTTATAGCCAAGTGTCCGGTATTTTCATTTCATTTTACATAGTATAATCCCGGCTCAAGGGTAGGGGTGGGGTCTCCCCCATTGCCCCTCCTTAGATCCGCTCTTGCCCCACTGTGATGCAATTTTATATATACAAATAAATATATGGAATTGTAGCTCCGTAATCACCCTTTATGAATTTTGTGGGTATGTTAATGACAACAGACAATACAGTCAGTGTTATCTGTTAATGACAACAGACAATACAGTCAGTGTTACTTAGGATCGTACTGCATGACCATGCTTCAAAAGATTGCTTTTTATATTTTTTTTATAACTGATAATGGGCTATAGGTGTCATGGACGCCACCTTGAAAATATTTGGGGGGGGCAGTCAGCCTTGGTTTTCAGCTTCAAGCGGGATATCCCCTCCCCCCTTTTTTGGCTCTCCAGTCACCGTAATTTTATTTTAAAAAAATTTAAAATAGCTGTGAAAAGTAACAATTCCAATTACTTGATAATAACACTGCAGAACTACCTTGATATAATAAAGTACAGGCCCATTCGTTTTCTCTCTCATAAAATTCGGTTATATCTTTGCATTAACAGGCAAAGACATTATAGCCATAACAATATATGTTATGAACGTTTTCCACCTTCAACCATGTCCTGCCTTTCTTTATTTATTGTCCATAAATTTGGGGGGGCGAAGGGACTTGGGTCCCACTGTGTTGGCGCCCCTGCCTCTATTGTGCTTGCTTGGTTGATGAGAGAAATTAAAAGGTCTTCATCAAGCAGTAGACAGACGATGACTGAATATGATGATGCATTTATTGACTGATACCTTGATAAAATCAATGACGGAATCCTTGATAAATTCGATGATAGAATTCTTAATAAAATCAATGACTAAATCCTTGATAAAATCAATGACTGAATTCTTGATAAAATCACCGATACACGAAAGGATCTCTCAATAAAGGATTGGCGTTTGTGTATATCCTAGTCTAAAAGGATTTTATCGTTCAAGCGCGATTCAGTGGCCAAACGATGAGTAATTATTACGCATAAATGCTGATTTTAAATCATTGCTTACACATGAAGGTTTTGTAGCTATCGACTTCATAAATTTTCGCTTTATGAACAAGTCTCCAGAGTAAACTTTGCTTAAGTTGGAATGCTCGTGCACCAAGGAACTATTTGTGGTTGCCGCCACCAATTTAAAAAAAAAATTGAAGACTGACCGTGGAATAATGGAGAATTAAAGAACGGTCTCATGGACTGAAAAAATTTAGTTCCAGGTTTAAATAGAATGTTGCATTGCATCAGGGCAGTGGTGTAGAGGGCTCAAGCCCCCCTAACAAAGTACATTGTTTAAAGTACGTTCTCCTTAACGCTGTATCACTTGACCTTTTTAGAGCCCCCTTTCCGTAAATTTTGGATGGGTACGCTCCTACATCAGAGCCCATATTATGCTGTAAGTATATTAAAAACAATAAAAGAAAAAAGGTAGATACATACATGTCCATGTTTGCTGGATATGTTGTTGGTGATCTTGAGCTTGTGGAAGGACACCACTTTCTGCATCCATTGCTCGCCCGTAGACGGACTGTCTGGATGGATGTACATACGCTTCGGCATTTCGGGATCGGCTTTTCCAGCCACGACCCACCTGCTGTTGTGGAACTTGTAGCGGCAGTCATCCGCGGCCACAACGTCCATCAACAAGAAATACTTGGCCTTCTTGTGCAAACCAGTCACACGGATTTTGTACGCTGGAAACATCCTTCTGCAATACAATAACATTATTATTGCAATTAAACAAATCTAACAATGTTGATACTAAACAACAATATAAATCAGCGTAGTGATATCACTACGCCAATAAACGTTGATTTATATTGTTGTTTAATTTAATCTGCGTAGTGTTCGATTTATTTGAATGTTGACACTCTTTGACCCTTGATGCTGCATAATTAAGTTGAAAGTGGCGCCTTCGGATGGGGATGCTATTAATGTCGTTATATTTCCCATAGCGCTCGTAAATCTTCTTCGAGCACTTGCTTCCTTGTAAGCTCGTGTCCTCATTGGTGGTTGACGATTCTGCATTACAGGCGTCCCCAATCGTTCCTAGAGTGAATCGATGAATGATTTTGCTCATCTATCATGAACGAGAAGAGTCATTCAGAGCTTCGGTAACAGAACGATTTGAGACACTGGTAGTCTGCGTAATCACATCGCTATTTTAAAAAATTCCGATTGGTATGAGACGTTGCAGTGGAACATTAGCGTCTGGGTTATTTCGCTGTAGTTTTTATCGTTTATAGGATGTAGTTGAGCATGGATTGCACACAATGCAGAACTTCTCATCCCGGTCATCTCCCATTTAACGGCCAGTTCAGGGGACACAATTTTATTTAAACTCGTCCTAATACAAAATTTGAATCGGTATTATTTTTCCTTTCGAATCTGCGGTAATCACTCAAATAAGTACATATTTCGAATGGAGAGCAGTTTCTCTCTTCATACGGACAGATTTTAAATTCATACTATGTATGCTACTTCACTGATACATAGTATGAATTAGCGTAGCGTAACTTCAAAAATGGGCTACCTCCAAATGTTCACCCCCATCAAATGACACACCCCACAATTTATACATGTATTATCATCGTGGTAGTAGGTCTATACTATACTCTTATAAACATTGACTTTTATTATTCAATGGAAGGATGGTGAAAAATTGGAGATTGCTTATTTTTGAAGTTATTGCGCCATTACTGTATATAATATATATAATTCTCTCTTCTATATGGAACATTTGTTTTCCGATTTTCCGTGGAATCGAATAATATCCAATTGATATAGAGGTTATAATTTTCGACATATAGAGATTATACTTCTCCAATTTGTAAACCGTAGTTTTACGACTGATATGGAGATTACAGTTTACCGTTTTATATACAGGTTATAGTTTTTCAATTCATATGGAGGTTATAGTTTACTATTTTATACGGAGATCATAGTTTACCATTTTATATAGAGATTATAGTTTTGCCATCCATGTTCAAATTAGTTTTCCAATTTATAGTGTCTAATTCGAAACGTGTACTTTTCTAATTCACATGAAGGATATACGTAATTTTTCAATTTATGTAGAAATACAATTTTCCAGTTTATATAGAAGTATAATTTTCCAATTTAGGTAGGAATATGATTTTCCAATTCACATAGAAATATAATTTTACAATTCGCGCACACATACAATGACATTAAAAAAAGGGAGGGTCTCAAACCCCCTCCCCCCCCCATTGCTTAACAAACGACATTCTCCTTAACACCTTATCATTTGAACTTCCTTAGGGCTGTCTGAGCTCCCCCCATAACTCATGAACTGCCACGTCCCTGCACACCTATGTATAGAACATGGCAGTGAAACCTTTTATTTTTATCTCTGATCCTTAATAGGACAACAAACGGTCACCGCGTAAAGTTCCGTAGTAATTACCTAACAACACACGCCACAGATTTTCCATGAAGGTTTCAATTGAAAAAAAAAAATACAATACTTTCGAAAGCTCTCTTAAAAATCAAAGTTGGAAGAAGAAGAAGACGGTGACGAAGAAGAAGACGGCGACGAAGAATGGGGAGGAGGAGGAAGGAAAAAAATAATACCCCAACGTTATACAGAAAACGTTTTAAAATTCGAGTAGGGGTGAAGAAAAGACTTTTCCATAGAGGCGAACACTTCGGCAAACTCAAAGTCGACACCTGAGCTGTTTATCATCAGGAAATACTAAGAAAATATGAATATTTATCACTCAGAAGCCAAGCAGTGAATCAGCAGGGCTTCCTTTCCTTCCAGCCGTACATAAAACCATTCGGCTCTTGCTGAGAAGAGTTCGTTAGCTCTTCGTTAACGTAATTGAGCTCGTCTTCTTTTGTGGAGGCCTGCTCCTGCTTACTAAATCAAAAAAATGAGCCATTTGAAAGGGTGCCGCTGTTGAGATTAGCGCTTTTTTAATATTTCTGGCGTCTGACATGATATCTTTATGTCCTTGTGTGCATAAATTCGTTTGTTGGAGGCGTAATTAAGGAAAACCGTTTCCTGAATTGACCTCTTTCTTATTCTCTCGAAGAAAAATTAGAGTTCATAAATTTAAGATCGTTCGTACTTGATGCAAGAAAGGAAGTAAATCGATCATATTTACAAAGCTTGCTGGACTTCCGAATGCTTCGCGAAGTTTTTAAACCCTTTATAGGGTGGTACACATATATATATATAAAAAAAATAATCAAATAAACAGTATAATTTGTTAAACTGGAAAAGAAATTCATTAAAGATTTTTTATGTAATTTGAAGTATTGATTATGTAATTTTTAATTTAAATCCGAGTTGTATGTAGCCAGTCGGAGCATCCTAGATATACAATCAGACCCACGGGAAAATGTTTTTCATTTTATTGTTGTCAAAATAAATTTTTGTAGATTTCTGCTTAAAATTTTTTGTTTTGTACAACATTATACATGGCAGTGGAAATTGTACGTTGCCGTTAAAAGTGTATTCAAAACAGATGTTTACAGAAGGTCTTACGTAAACCATATTTTTACAAAGGTTTAAGTCTTCATCCGGTCCAAAGAGGAGAGAAATTATAAATTTTAGGATGCCCTGCAAGTTTCCCCATGCAAAATTTATATTAAGAACTCCATCAATGTTAAATGGACTGGTCTGATTTCGCTTCTAAAATGATTTGTTCACATTAACTATTCTGGGCATTAATTATTTATTTTACATGGTTTGTTTTATGTCGGTTTTTGGTCGAAGTGTACACAGTGCTAAGCCAAGCCGGGGCCAGCGGGAACGTGGCCCCAGTTGCCCCATAGAGCTATTTATATATATAGAACAATCCCGGGGGCCCCGTGTCCCATTTGCCCTTTTGCTTTGACCCAGTTGCCCCTGGCTGCAGGCTTGGTGCAAAGTATAAATTTAATTAAGACATTTTATATCCATAGCGCACAAAGTTTGCATTACTAAATACCATTAAAATATATCAAAACATTAACGAACTCTAAGCTCCCCTTGTAGCTTTCAGAGCTACATACAAAAATTCGAGCTACGTCCTTGATTTGAGTAACGAGTTATTCGAATTTTTCATTTGTCCTCTTTGAACTTTTAACTATAGTAAACGTACTCATACTAACACTTACTGAATTTGAATTTCGAACACTTCCAATTATTTGTGTTTTGCTGTAAGTGAAACTCCAAGCCGTTTTCTCACATCAACTCTTATAAATATTCTGCATTTGAAGCAATCTATTTGCACGCTTCTACAAATTGCTTGCTTCAAATGCCTTTCAAAAAGAATGTTTCACACCTATGGATGCGTAAGACACACCTCATTGGTGCTCCCTTCCTCAAGGCATGAATCTCGCGTTTGGTTTGCCATAGTTAAAAACTGTTAAAAGGAATCTAAGAATCCATAATATAGATGTTATTTTAAACATCGCACTGTGCGACCACCCCTCAAAAACCATTTTCAGCGGAGCTATTTTGTTGCTTTGGGCAGATGTGTGTATCCTGGACAGATAAAGGAATGATTAACTGAAAAAGTTGATGTAGCACTCCTCCCCCTGCATCCCTACTAGTTAAAGCAAAAATCTACAGTAGGTTATTTCAATTATAGGACACTTTGTATCCTTGGGCCAATCATTAGCCAAGTTTTGAGAGACTGGATAAAACAATTTTGCCAGATTTAATAGTAGAACAATGATATCCACACACACACACCTGCCAGATTTCGTAATAATCATTTCCGTTCCCAACGTGTGGAATTGCTTCCATAAATCTTTTGACTCCAGTTCCACTTTGGGATTGTCTTCGATCTTTTCCTTGCTTTGGCTTCGCAGTTGGGCCTCGACTTGCTGGTGATAATCTGGGCTGATCATCATGGGGCTGTACTTGGGTTGGTAGAGGGGATGAGGACACATTGGTGGTGCGTATGGTAGAAAGAGGTTGTAGAAATACAGGTCTGGCGACACCATCGGTAGCTGAGATGGGATTTGGAAAGAGTTGGTGTTCACGTCCACGGAGTGGTTGTAATGAAGTTGGGGATGGTACGCCATCCCGATAGCGTTATCTTGGGAGTCTAGTATCATGGAGGCGATGAGCCTGAAACAGAAAAATGAATAAAGCATTGCTAACAATTCTACGTCATACGTACCCATCATGTTAACAGAATAAATTTCACAATTGATTCATTTTGCTTACGATTATATGGTTATCCATGATTAACTAAGAAAAGTCTACAGTGGTACAGCTTAAACATAAAGAATGATAAAGTGTGATGTGATATACATATAAAATGTAATAAAGTATTTAATGAGTTTATACGACACACTGCGTGGAAATTATGCCTAAAACACGCAAATTATCGCAATTCAGAAAGTTTATAAAAGCGTTAACAGCTATTTCGGGAGCCACATTCTACTTTCTTCAGAACGACACTAGCACGGTTAGTATGACTGAATTCCAGTGTCATTCTAAAAGGGGTAGCATATGGCTACCGAAACAACTGTTAACGCTTGTATAAAGCTTTTGTGCCATGATAATTTGTGTGTTTTTAGATATAAAGTAAAACCGTGAAATACATTGAACTAATTTATCCAATGCCATATATTTTTAGCCTTTCTGCAAAAATAATGTTCTGTCGGCTCAGCGTAAATTTGACAGTTTGATAAAAAGAAAATAATAAGGATTTTCCACTGAAGCATGATTGCTTGTTCTTAGACTTGTTTACGATATCTCGTAGAATTGTCAAGAAACCAAGCTTGTAGACTTGCTTATAGAACCCAAGAAAGAAGAAATAGAAGCCTTGCTTGTAGAAACCAATCTTGTAAGCTTGGTACGAAGCAGTAAAGCTTGTTCGTGATAGCTTGTAGAGCTGGGCCCGAAAGGGGGTAGTTCCTTGTCATTAGGCCAAATTCACACAAGGGGGCATATAGGTGAATTATATTAACACGATAGAAAGATGTTGTAGGTATAGACACGTTGCTATTGTAAGTAGACAGTCCCTGTAGCAAGCTACCCCAACCTTCTTTTTGAAGCTCTCTTGGCAAGAAGTATTTTAGGAGATAGTCCCAACTTTACCCCAGTTGTTTTATCAGAGTATTTGAATTATCTTTGAAGTGCAAAAATGATATGCTTATAAAAATTAATTTCCATTATTCGGTGAAAATCATAAAATACCAATGATGTTTGTAGCACTGCTGAATGCAACTCATTTTCAAATTAAATTTAAGGGAAATATAACTGATTTCTGAAATTTAATGAAATTGAGAAAGAGGTAGATAGGGGTTATGCTTTAAATGTATATCATACAGGGGATATTGAAAAATGTTTATACACGGTATATACAAATTGTTGAGCGTTTCTCTTTACGAATACATAAAATTAGAACTACATAATATTGAACATTATAAAAACGCACATTTACATTGAATTGCACTTAAAACAACTGTGTGTGTTAAAATTTAATTGATTTTGCCCAAAATAAATTCAACAAAAATTAAAATGTTTGCCCTGGAAAAAAAAAAAAAATTGATTTCTTTAAGTTGAAAATAAATCGGGCCAAAATTGCCATGCGTTATCTAATTTTAAAGGAAGTATATTGTAATTTACATTTTTTAACTTCCAGTTATTTTCTTAATTGTTTTTCTGACTTTTAAACAATTTCTTGGTTATTTTTCTATTTATTCTGTTTTTATTTCTTCCTTTTATTGAATTCTGAAATGTTGGCTGATTTTATTGCTGGTGAAATTTCATCCATGGGCGGATTTACCATTTTGCCGCCCCTAGGCTATTTTTGCCTCCCCAAGGCTCCTTTTTGCCACCCCTTCCTACCTGTCCCTCCAATCAGCAGTAGAAACTTAAAAATTTTTACATTCAATATACGCCAAAAACTTTTGTATTGACAATAAACATTCTGCCTTCACTTGACAAAGGGAGCAGTTGGCTCCCGAAACGTCGTGTTTTTAAACCTTACGCCAGTGTCGAAATAACTGTTTGCTATGACAATAAACATGTTGAAAAACAAACTCATAAATTGAAACATAAACATGAAACAATATTAACTTATATTGAAGTATTATTTATTTTTGGTATAGTATAATAAATCAAATTCAATTTTTTTGAAATAAATTTTATCAAAAAATAAAAGCCTATAGAACACTGGTATTTAAATGGAAAGCATGACGTCTGGTGGGCTTTCTTCGTCAATCGTATGGTATTGATTTTGTTATATCAGACTCAATACACAAAATTTTGCCGCCCTAGTCTATAGCCTATTGGGAAATAAGTCACAGACTTCACTACTTGTATAATGTTTCTCCTGCCAATGATGAATTTCAACAGTTACGTTAAATTTTGATCGTTCTGTTGATCAGTTCGTGTAATCTGTCTATTGATCAGTCTGTCGATAAACCTATTTGGTTTGTTGAGGGACCAGTTTATTAATCAATCTATTAGATCTGTTTTTCTATCAATCTACTTCTCCATCAATTGATTTAATTTACTTATTGATTAGTCTGCTGGTCAAGCCATTGGTTGTGTTTATTGACTACTCTGTAAATCAATACATTCGATTGATTTATTGATTAGACTGTTAATCAATATATTTGATTGATTTATTGATTAGACTGTTAATTAATACATTTAATTGATTTATTGAAAATTAAATCAATTCATAAAATTTCATAAAATCAATAGATCAAATCGTTAAATATAATCTATCCACTTTATTTACTTTTTGATGACTAACGATTTAACCCCCCCCCCAAAAAAAATAGAATCTTAGAACCGGCCCTGAATACATTATGCTACATTTCTAGTTATAGCTACATATTCTAAGTCAGATCTATTCGCTAATGCAAAGTAATATAAATTAAAAGTTAAATGTAATGCGAACTGGGCTTGGGTCCAAATGCCGAGCGGCCCGGCGCAAAATTTTAATGATATAACAAAAGTAATTTGTCATTAATCATAATTTATTTGGGGAGGGGGGGGGGATCTGCTAAACTGCCCAGGTGCTCGTAAACCCTGTCTTAGACCCTGGATACAGATTTTTTTTTTTTTGATAACAATTATCGATTTTTAAGTATTTTGCTGTGTAATAAACTGATCCTAAACGACTTTGCTGTTGTAATCAGGGGTTTTCAGTATACTAACTAGTTTCAAAAGTTAGTAAGCTAAAGTGTGTGACAATGAGTTAGTATTTAAAAAAAAAGTGTTAATAGTTTAATTATAATAATTCAAATATTCGAAATTAATTAAATTTAAATGATCGACATTAAATAAGTTTAAATGTGTGGTATTAAATAAACCGAAATTATTTTAAATAGGTATATTTATTTATTTTTTGATATATTTGATTTATTCTTTCTTTGCAAAATTGACCGACCTTAAAAAAAATTAAAAAAATCTCGTAGTGGCTGATATAGTATATATTGTATACAAATATTGGAAACTCGTAGCATATTCTATGGAAGTATACATAGGCATACGGGGAAAGTTTATAGGGGAGGGAGGTTACAGAGCTACAACTCACATATTCCTATGTTAAATATACAAAATTTCATTGCAATGGGGGGGTTCCACCCCCCATCAACACCCCCCTGCTTACTGCTATATATGGAAGTATAGAACATTAGAGTACGAATATTAAAAAATACAATGGACTCTCAATTTTATGAACTTGTACAGGCGGTCTCAAATAAAAGTTTTTAAGCGGGAGTCAATATTATCTCTACGTGATATTTTTCGAGACCGACACAATGCTTCGTAAGTTGGAGATTCGTAAAAATTGGTACACTGTACAAATCACTATACTGAAGAGCGGCCAGCAGTATTGGGTCGCGACAGAATTTTAGTGGATGGATTTAATGATACACAAGTACAACATGATACACATGGGTTTAATAATGCACAAGAAGCATGTGTTTCTCATGTACACAATAATTTACATTGTGTTGCATCGAAAATTTTAGTTTCTCCGTATTTACGTAGCGACCATGTCAGATAATATTCCAATATTTCTACACATTTCTGTTCGACAACAAACCGCGATGGAAGAATTTTTTTTTAGAGACAATGGGGTGAGGAATCAACTTGCATAAGATGCCGTTATATATTTAATATACAGACATTTTGAATTTTAAGATGGTTTAATCCACGACCCAGTGGCCGGGGTTACTTACCATGGCTTTGAGTTAAAAATTATCTCTAAGAAGGTAAATAATTATCTCTAATAAGGTAAACAATAATCTCTAATGAAGTAAATAACAATAATTCGTAAATAACCGCGTAAAGATATTTTACATAACACACTATATAAACAATATTTTAAATGGTTAATAGACATCCCGTGATTATTATTTATATTTAATAAAATGTATTAATAAAATTTTAATAATAATATTTTTAGACTAAAGAATTAGCGATACGCGTGTAATCCAAGTAAGATATTTTTCTTTACTCACCCCAGAAGTAAAATCGACCTCAACGAGTGGAATCAAAGTTCAAATTCTCCAACAAAAAAGCGGACACAAATCACGGCGATCGAAAAATAATCAGAACACCCAGCAAGCGTTTCAAAACCACTTCACCACACTTTATTCACAGTTGCTGAACAACGCAAAGTTGCCAGACCATCTCCAACAACAAAAACAGCCTTACAAGACGCTAGCGTAGGAAGTAGGCGTGGTTAAAAACGAGAGTTTACACCTACACCAATCAGCTGTACAAAACACTCGGGCGGTGACACGCCTCTATAATTTTGCTCGGCACTGGTAGCCAATCAAAACTTTTCCGTGTTAGTTACTTTCACCCTTTTCTGAGAAAAGGGCGGGCCACAGTTGAATGTCCCGGATGCTACTGTACATGAGCGCCCTCTAGTGTTACCCTGCGACACGCCATGGAAAATGCAAAAGAGAAATGGTGACTGGTGCTCTTTGTGTTTACTTAAACTGGTCTACCTTTTCTGTTTACTACCATTCATTTAATCTTATATTATTGGAGAAATTTAGAAATATATATACAGTAAGACCTCCTTAACGGATACTCTAGAATAGTGGACACCTTCATTTACCGGACACTTTTCCAATTCTCAGTCCCAATGCTTGTTGTCTCTAAACCCCCCAGAGGTTGTCGAGAAATGGATTAAATTCTAATTTAAGACTAAAATCGTTTGATAATGTGTAAATATCATTCGGAATGGAAGAAATGGGTCGTTGAAGCACACAGATGAAATTAAACTTGACTTACTTTAATCCACTGTCTGTGGAATATATTTTTCAACGTTTTAAAGATTAAAAAACGCTATTTTCAGAACCGATTTCGTCTCAGAAAGCTCGATTTTATAATAATATTCTAAAATGAAAATCGCCATGGTGAAATTTGATCGTAGTGGAATTTTTTAATATTGTAATCTGGATAAATGCAGGATAAAAAAAAAAAAATCTCCATCCTATTGTGCCAGCGCCATCTACAACACTGCTTGTTCTAAGGCAGCGTTTGGCAGACGCCGTGCCGCGGTTCGGTACTGGGCTCAGACACCAGTTACACCGGCCGCGTGAGGTTCTCCCGGAATTTGTAATTTTAGGGTTTTCTAAATAATTTTCATGAATAAGTATTTTATAAAGCGTCGAAAAATTCAGAGCTAGAAGACTGACATAACATCTATGCAGCAAATGCCAGTATCCAAGCCGTGTATTTTTGAATATGGAACTATTCATAAATGATCTGGAATTTTTCTAAATATTTCGGTATCATCAAAATCTTTCAGTATTCGAGAAAAAGAGAGAGAGAGAGCGAAAAGAATTTAGACAAGAACAAGGAGTTCGGAAGAATAGAGCCGCCGAAGGTATTCGAGAAAGCGTATACCATTAGTTATGATTGGTCATAAAAATTGCTTGCAAGCTGGTTACAGCAATCTGCAGTGTATCCTCTGTTCTTAAAACTGAACTAAATAACGCCTGTGTTGCAAATGTCAGTAACCAATCAGCATGGAAATAGAAAGCAAAGTGTAAATTTATAGAAAAAATGTACTAATTATCTTTATAAATACACCATAATTAATTTTTTTTTATTCTGATGATAGTTTAATATATGAACTTAAAAAAAATTGAAAGACATTTACCAGTAAATTTGTTGGGGCCGCGCTTCCATCTTAAGAAAAATAAAAAATTGCAGGGGCCTCGTAAAGGTTGAGAAGCATCACTCTAGGAGGCGCTGACGGTACCTCCTCAAAATCATAATTTTCATACAGTAATTCAAAAATGTAAAAATTGAATACGCGTATATAAAAAATGCCAAATATTTTAAGACGAATACTTTTGATTTTCTTTTCTTTTTTCTTTTTCTGGTGCGTCTGATCACGCTCTCTAAAGCACTCCCGCGCAGCAGCCGAGTGTTCTCTATCGTATTACTGCCGTATCCAGTGTTGGAGGGGGTCTTAGGGAAAAAAATCAAAATTTTCCTCGAATCCAATTTTTTAATGGGACTTGTGTACGGCCTTACATGCTATAATTGTATCAATACATGCTGTAAAATTTTTTGACCTCCCACGAAATTAAATCCTGGCTGCGGTTTTGTTCTCTATAATATTTATATCGACATTGGCAACGTAGAATTAAATTGTATTTTCAGGTTCCTATTCACAATCCATGTTATCCAATTAATATATATTAATTACACACGCACACACAAAAGTGTTAAACTTACTCCCCAAGTCCTTATTTATGAATGGGCATGTTAGACAACGGCCTAGGGCGCCATATTTTATGGGCGCAAAATTTAAAAGGCGTCAGACTTTTTTTTTTTTAATTGCAATCAATCATCTGCAAATTTCCATCGCCCCACCATGGCGCAGTATAGCCCAGATGCTCTTACGTCATAAAAAATCCAAACAAAAAAACAAACTTTTTGATTTGATTTGAAATTCTTACAAAAAAAAAATTCAAGCAGTGCCCCCCACCTCAAACACATACAATCATAATAATATGGATAAAAATATGGTTGGTTGGTTTCTTATGGCGCCAGGACAGCAAAGGTCAATCTGCGCCAAACGACGCAGAATGACCCTTGTTGTCCTTGCGCCATAAATCACAACACCCAAATCTACAACATGCGTGGACCCAGGGGGTGTTACAGGGGACAGGACTCCTCAAATATATTTTTTCACTGTAAAAAATTCCAACTTTCATGAAAATGAAGGGTGTTATTCCAAGACCATGGCAAATTCTGTCCTTGACTCCCCCCAAAATGAAAGCCTGTGTCCGCCCCTGATCTTCACCAAACAAAGCGCTTAAAATAAAATGAAGTCCCAACTCCTTGTAATTTTGACTTTGCACGATATTTTATTTTTTATTGCTTCTAAAACTTTAGCTTATTGTACGAACTCCGATCGTTATATATTGTTATATTTACGTACTTAATATCCATATTATAAAAAAGGTCCTCCCATTTTTTTGGCAAATGGGGGATTGGTAAAGGTGGCCGCCAAAGGCGGCACTGTAATCACAAACAAAACGCTCAAACAGCGCATCCAACCGCTTAGGCGAGTTGGGAGCCGGAAAGGGGTATTCGAGAGTCCACCATACACAGCACACAAAGATGCACGCTTACATAGGTGTCGTCATTTAACGTGAACCGAAACCACCATGGCCTCCACGTAGGTCGGCCCCAGTTGTTGGACCGGCCACTGCCTCTACCGGAAAAGCCCTCTATAATACGATGACTACGACTAATGATGGGGGTCGGACTAATTCGTTAGAAGTGCGAAGACCCCATATTAGTTTTCATAAAAAAGAAGGGATCCTAAATGTAATATGTAGGAGGGTGTGTGTGTGTGTGGGTGGGGGAGGATGTTTTGCAAAGACAAATTTCCCCTTTACACCCTTTTTCTTCGTTTGAGCACCAGTTTTCTTGCAAAGATTCTCCACTCTTTATTAGATTATCCAAGGGTTTCAGCAAATATTATTAGATAATGCGGAGAAATTTAACATTGATTCTATGTGAATGATTTTATTTCAGTAGATTTTATTCTTATAAGCGCAGCATTCGATTATCCGTAAACCGCTTAAATGGGACCCAACTGTATGTGTGTGTATATATATATATATATATTTTTTTTTTCTTTTATCTGACGTCCACCATTATTAGTTATTTCAAACATATTGGTGTCTGACAATTCTATATTGTCAGTTAAAGGTGAAATATTGTTTGTCCTTTCTCCATGGGGAGGGGGCACTACATAGGCGACTGATATTGCCCCAGAATGCACCTATAGTTCGTTCACGAAAAGTAGTCCGATGGTACCGTTAGAAATAACGGGAGCTGAAGTCACAAACGGCCTAGCCGATTACAGCAGAGGGGAGGACGTCATTTCCGAACTGATTTTTGGCGCAGACAAACGTTCACTAAAAAACAGTTCTGAAATGACACCCTTCCCTCTGCTGGAATCGGCTAGGCCGTTTGTGACGTCAGCTCCCCTTATTTTCTAACGGCACCATCGGACTACTTTTCGTGAACGAACTATACATAACGCCGGATTGATTTAAGGATCAAACTTAAATCCAGCAAGCAGTGCCGGATTAAGATTTTTATGGGTGGATGATAGAATGAACCCTTGAAAAATATGATCCTAGTGACATATCTTCGAAATTTATTATCCAAAATATTCAGGTTTATCAATACTGAAAATTTCTCGAAGATATATGCAAATAAGAAAGATCAAAGTAACACTTAAAACTCAACTCCAGATCCCTTCCCAAAGACGTTATTTGGAAAGAAACACAATTCAGAGAAAATTATGTATTATTTCCCTGCCACTAAAATAACCAAGTTAATATGGTAACTGCTTTACGCGATAATTCTGAGTGTTTCCATCAGCTGAGGAGCGAAGACGACGAGGGAATTACCAGCAAGAATATTCATTTATTTACAATCGTCTCTATTTGAAAATAAATCGGGACGCTTCTTTTCTGAGCTGTTTCAGATTTTAGAGTTTGTTGGTGTATTATAGATTAAAGGCAATGGCGTACGCAAGGATGGGGGTGGGGAGAATTGATGGTGATTATAATTCTACTGCGATGGGATTTTGTATACATACATATGAATGTATGGGAGTTGTAGTTCTGTAACCATCCCCCCTACGACCTTTCTGTATATGCTAATGGTGCACTCTGTATGGAACTTTCTGTATATGCTAATGGTAGTGGAGCATAGACGTTTTCGTCTTTGCTCCACTGATCTGAGGGTTTCATTAAATATGATAATAATCATTTGATGTGGGTTTTGTTGGAAAGTGTACCAGTCTTCAGTCAACGAGCAATAGCCATTACTTAGTCATGGATAGCGATTTTCAGATCAAATAGGGCTTTTTAGACTGTGCATAATGATCTTCCCATTCGTAGAATTTTAGATGGCAGGCGAAGAGTCTAAGTTCACTGGTGTATGCATGGGGTGTTTATGGGAGTTGTAACCCCCCAATTGCAGTGACATTTTTATATATTTAATATATATATATATTATATATATGAGTTGCATATGATATATATGTCATATATATATATATATAAGTACATATATATGAGTTGAGTATATTTAATATATGAGTTGCAGCTCTGTAACCCTACCTTTAGGAACTTTCTGCATACGCCTATGCTTGCCTTAAGTTGGGAATAGATTTTGAGATAAGGAGTAGAGATTTTGAGATAAGGAGTAGAGATTTTGAGATAAGGAATAGAGATTTTGAGAATAACACTTGTTGAATAACGATTGCTAAATTATGTATAATGATTGTCATAACCCTAACGGTCCATTGATTTTGATAATGACACTTGACAATTTTCCAAGTTTATTTAAATATGTTATTATTTATTATTAATGTTTATTTAAAAAAAAGCAGCTTTTTCAAATAAAATTCCTCGATATTAGATTTTATGGTTTTCTATAAATAAATACTCAAAATCAACACAGATTTTAGAATATCTGAAGTGAATTGAATGTTATGATCTTAAATTTGTTGTATTCGTCAAAACACATTTATATATTTTCCAAAATTATGGAACCACAAGAAAGAGATTTTTCATCCTTTGCTAATAGAACATACATAATTTCATTATTTTGTTGTAATTAGTGCCTTCTTAACGCAATTGAGTCCGGGCTCAATTAATTAGCAAAGTTAATGTTTATCACCTTTCACTAGTTTTTATCATATTTATCTAGTATTTATCACATTTAGTTAGCGTTTACCATATTTAGCTGGCATTTATCATATTTAGCTAGTATTTATCACATTTAGTTAGCGTTTATCATATTTAGCTGGCATTTATCATATGTAGCTACTAGCTAGTATTTGTCATGTTTTGTTAGTATTTATCATATTTATCTAGCATTTATCATATGTAGCTTATATGTATCATATTTAGTTAGTATTTATCATATTTAGCTAGCATTTATCATATGTAGCTTGTACGTATCATATTTAGCCAATATTTATCATATTTAGCTAGTATTTATCATATTTGGTTAGTATTTATCATACATAATTAGCCAGCGTGTGTTTATATTTTTCTTTTTGCAAAAATTTGGAAATTTAAAAGTTAATATAAATAGGGCCCCCAAAAAAATTATTGAGCCCTGGGCTCCCAAATGCGCTAAGGCGAACCCGACTATGGTAACGTACAACGACCTTTCGTTTGTTTGTTTGGATTTTTTATGGCGCAAGAGCATCTGGGCTATACTGCGCCAAACATGGTAAACAACGAGCTTTTAAATGGGCAGGATTATATAGCTTGTAAAACGATTTGAATCCAAGGGAAGTGGTTAGGAGGCCGGCAGTTCTTCAAAAAGAGCTGATTCTGTCACGGGGAAAAATGCAAATATAAAGACTGCTATTCGAACAGTATCAAATGAAGAAAGGGGCTTGTGAAAAGAAATAGGCGCTAATTAAAATAGCAAACCCATGAAATAGACTGTTGAAAGCGATTTCAATTGTCTATTTCAACGCTGTCAATCATGGAGGATATGTTTATTGTTTCTCCAACAAAAAATCGGCCCACCCACAAAAATAACGAGAGGATGGTCTTTTGGTCAGAGTTCATGTTTCAGATCGCTGTCCGTGAGCGAAGGGGTTATTCCTGCCCCTTGAATGGTGGCACCCCTCGGTGGGCGGCGAGTCCGTTCGGCGCCTCGAAGGTGGGCGACTCTTTTGACACTGGAGGTTCTGACTTTTCATTTTATTTATTTATTTTTTATTCTTACCCCCGCTGGTTATGGCTAATGAGTTGCGAGCTGCGATGCTAACGAACCATTGGCGCTCGCTGAACGCGCCATTGCCGACACGTTTCGGCGTCAGGAAAAATGGGGTGGGGTGGGGGTATGAAACACGGAAGGGGTAATGCAAAAATTAAATCAGAGTCGCTGTTACTATTCATATGCGACCTCTATTTCTAGATACAATTAAAGAAAAATGCTGTTATAAATATGTTGGCTTTTTCTTCGATTTGAAGCTATATAAGAAATACTTTCAGTACCCAACATGGAGGAACTGCTATGGGTATATACAGGGTCCCGATTGAGATATATTAGGGCTATAGGAACCCCTTATATAGCCCCCTTACGCACTGTCACAGATTTAGAAAGGGGTATATAAAACCATATAAAAAATAAGTACTCACATATACTCATTCTAAAACACCTCAGATTTTTAGTAAACTATCCAAAATAGCCCAAAAAATAAACTTTTACCTAAAACTTTTCTAGATACTGATCAAAAGTGATAAACCAAAAGTCAGCTTTAAAAAAAAAAAAAAAAAAATTAAATTGGGGTCCCCTGGCCCAGGCGGTAATCAGGCCCTGGGTATATGGTGAAACTTTAAGACGATTATTAATTCATTAAAAATAACGACCAGTTTAAAGAGGTGGCCACCGAATGAAGGGATCAGGTATTATTGAAATTATTGCGCTATTTATTTATTTTTTTCATATTTTTATAAGTAGGAAATCTGAAGGTTCTTCTTATGCTTGCTTTCGTCTTCATTTTCTTATATCCTTTGAAATCGATTTATCTCCCTTAATATCGATCAGTTTCCTCCGCTCCAAATATCGATTTATTTTTAATTAATAACGATATATCTTAACGACTACGAATAGGCATCGGTGTAGAAAAAAAGCATTATTTTCTACAGTTTCGGGGTTACCCTAGAACAGGGGCGCGCAAACCGTGGGTCGCGACCCTTTTGGGTGTCACGAGAAAATTTTTGTGTGTTGCCAAATTCAAAGAAATTTATTTGACAATAAAAAATATAAGGCTTTTCTTCAACAAGTATAAGCTACAAGTAAAATAGTAAAATGAGATACGTGTGAAGCACATTGCAATATTCTACTAATCGTTGTTAACTTTATTATATATATATATATGTGTGTAATTCATATAATATGTATAATTAATATAATAGGGGAAAGTGGGGCAAAGTAGATATAGGAAGCAAAGCGGACCAACTTAATATTTCATAACCCAAACATAGGAAGCGGTAGTGGTCTGTGAAAGAGTGTTGAAGGTTTGCGTAGGGATACATTGCACTTACTTCAGCTAAAGCGAAATACATGCGCAATAAACAAAGTAAGAAAACCCCTTTTTTCGATAGTTCACTAAAAGTTTTGTAAGTTAGTTAAGTGTTAATAGAATAAAAATTATTTCGCACTAAATTTTGTGAACTATATGCCTGAAACAATTATTAAGTCTGTTACTTTATATAAAGTTTTTGTGTCATTATTATTAAGTCTGTTACTTTATATAAAGATTTTGTGTCATTATTATTAAGGATTCAGCACAAGCAGTACTTCGTTTTTCAAAATGGAGTTGCGTGTAAAGTGGATAGGTAATCTTACGGGACCCTGGCCCTCACAGGTAAGGGACCTCAAAATCGTTTAATTGGTGATAAAATAATGAAATTTGCTTTTAAATATATTTTATTGATTTTATTTTGTAATATTTCATCCCAATTTTGAATATAATTTAAATTTACTCCGATTTGATTTTGACAAACTGGCATGAAATTGATGACATGCACCTCTAGCTACACAGTTTTCACTAGAGAACGGTTTTCTTTTATAGTTGATGATCTGGCAACCCTGACTGCAAAGTACTTAGCTCAATTGAGGGAGTACGTTTAATTACGTGTGTTTGTTGTATTGGTTGGTTACAGTCAAAACGTGCAGAAATTTTAACAAGCAACCCTGCCGAGAACATTGCTCAAGTACAAAGCGGAAAGAAAAGCCGGTGTGCACAAAGTCCAAGTAAGCCTAAGGATATCGCCAAGCATCTCAGCACAGGGACAAAATCTACTCCGCCGTTGCAATTTGTTCAATATGTAATGAGCCATATGCTGATCCACCAATATAGGACTGTATAAAGTGTTCCTTCTCTAACGGATGGGCTCACGACAACTGTGCCCATTATGAAGGCACAGGAGAAGTATAACTATATGTGTCTTAAATGCACTACGTGAAAACATTTTTGGTAATTTTTTTCTGCTGTCATGTATGTCAAAACATGTCATGTATACGTTATCATACTAAGTTTTCTATTTCAAAAACAACCCATCCACTTTTCCCCAGGGTTGGGGCAAAGTGGATAATTTGACCTTTCTCCTTCAAACATTTTTGTTTTAAATTCAGTAATAAATAATGTCGTTAATGATACGTACTATGTTTCTTTGATGTCCACAGCAGTAAACAATGAAGTTTCAACCTTCATATATTTATTTATTTACCATACTTTATAATTAAGATGAAATTAAGTGATCCGCTTTGCACTACTTTCCCCTATATATAGTCAGAACTTAATTTGGGCGGGAGCCCAGCGGAGCCTGGCTCCGGTACTTCTTCATTTTTAGCGATTATTTAAATATTAGCCGGAGTCCCTAAGTAAACGTGGGGCTCCAAAGCTCCTAAACCGACGTTTAACGCATGTGTTCAAAAAACGTAATTTTTCCATTGAAGCAATACAGCGAATGCATTATGCAAAAGAGTTCATTTCGATACAGGAGCGGCCGTAAGGGACTTCAGAATTTTCAAGGAATCATCTGGCAAAGAAATTAAGTCTGAACTAAAGAAACTGGTTTCAACAGTTAATTGCATCCCTATATCAAGCGCAGAATGTGAAAGAGGGTTTTCAACGATGAATTTGATTTGTATACCACAGCGTACTTCCATTCAAATGCAGGTATTATCAAATTTAACCCTTTATAAGGTCTTGGGAAGAACATTTATCACCAACTTCATGAATTTTTGAATGTTCATGGTAAGCTATTTTACCATGTCCGATTATTTTTATTAATAATTAATTTTATAATAATTAATTTTATCTAATAATCTAAATGAATTTCTTTTTTTTAAATCAATCGCAATTCCAAAAATATTTTAATATATTATTACTAGAAAAAAATGGCCCTATAAAGGGTTAATGTTTGTTAGATTGGTTGGCCCATCTATTAAAGAATTTAGAACAGAGTATTATGCGCATTCGTGGCTAGCAAATAGTCATCACAGTGCAATTGACAACTAATCAAAAAAAAGGAAAAAAAGGATGAAAATCCTGACACGTTAATTCTATGGAATATTCTTCATTAACTCATGTAAGTAGGAAAGTTCAGGGTGTCTACGGGGTCAAGAATTGAAAAAAAGGTAATGAATGCATGAAAAAGTAATGAATTTGGGATAAAATAATCATATATTGAAAAGGTAATGAATTGGGAAATGGGACCTGTAAAGTTCCAAAATTAGCGAAATTTACAATGATTCTGACTTCAGTTTTCTCAGCAAATATGAATCTAATTAAAAACATTTTTGATCAGCAATAATAAACCATCGACTATGTATATATAACATGGCCAAAAATAATTTTAAATGTCAAATATTTTCTTTGATTTTACAAAATATTGAATATGATTTACGAATTGAATATTACGTGGCAACAGACTACGCGCAGAATTTTAACTTAAATTTTGCTGCGAGGATGCAGATCAAGGACTTAAATCGTTCACAGATGTTGGGTATGTTTTTTGACTAAGGATCCTATTTCTAAGTTAGATGATGTTTCTAACTTGTTTTGACTGACGTGATTGAATATTATTTGTAACACATGGGGTAGTGTTATTATTCACTGAAAAGAGAGCGTTCAAGCATTACGTAGGTAATATTTTATCCATTTTATACCAACTACAATAAATTTTATACCAACAACAATATTGACATAAGAAAACAAAACCAACAGTAACCCCCCACCCCAAAGGTGCTTACGTAATACTTGAAAGTCTCCCAAAGAGGGTGCATGGAATTTCGTGACGTCCTGGAGCATGCCCACTAAACTCGCATGACATCATCAGACCAGAAGTGGGCGTGGCTTCGCCAAAAGCGGGTACAAAATACGAATATGCTAGGGCTCCTGTACTTTTTTTTGTTAAAAATTAAGCCCTGTATATAATTAATATCTAATATTTTATTTTATTTAATGTATTTTTCTTTACTCTGTTAAAAATAGCTTTATTATGCAAATGTGGCGGCGACGGACAGGGTGGGGGTTCGCAGATTTTTTGGTTACTATAAAAGTGGATCGCAGATTACTGGGCTACTATGAAAGTAGGGTCGCGACTTGAAAAAGTTTGCGAACAACTGCCCTAGAATATGAGAAAGGCTAGCAAGGGATTAGAAGAATTAGATAAGCAGTTTTATTTTTCTATTAATTAGAAAATTCAATTACAAAATATTTTCCAGTAATTAACTAGAAATAACGTGTAATTGTTTGTCCATATTTTCACCGTCATTTGCAGAGGTTGGTTGCCAATTGCCTCTCTGAAATTACGTATGTCAAAAATTTAAATATTTCAAAATAATATGTTTTAAAAAAAATTCAAGATACTAATAAAAATTATTTAAGTATTCCACTGGCTTTCGTCAAGCAATTTTATTGGGTATTGCCAGGGGCGTAGAGAGTCAACGCGGACCCCACAGGTTCACTTCGATCGACCCCATGACCCC
>QLNU02015270.1:84054957-84070209 GCA_006491805.2 Dysdera silvatica
TGCGGCCGTTTTCAGAGGTGGCTGCTCAGATGAGGGTGGCTGAGATGATAGATTTATAAAATATTTTTCTCCTCGTAAATGTTACAAATGGCAAAATTCTAACATCTGACACACTTGAAAGCTTATGCTTTTAATTGCTAATTACTTTCGAGTAGTTTTTATACCATTGGGGGATGTCAATATTGCACAAATGCAAGAAATATTACATATCGATCGGAAATTTCATTATCTTACCCTGCTGGTCGGGGGTATCGACATCTATGTTTTCATTATCACTGCTTTCGTCTCCATCATCCGCTCTGCAACTGTCATCTGGTGGCGAAGCCGTTAAGGACTCTTCTTGGTAACCACTCGAGCCAAACAGGGAATTATGCCTTCTGGGAGAAGATACAGATACTTTTAATCAAGGTCTTAGTCATGCATGTCTTCAATATTATGCCATTTTAAATATCATGACCGAAACGGTTTTAGTGAGTTATGGATGAAACAGTTTTAGTAATTCATAGATGAAACAGTTTTAGTGAGTTACGATTGAAACAGTTTTAGTAGGTTATGACTATAGGCATCGACCGATGGCAAAATTTGGCCGATGGACCGATGCCGATTGAAAAACGATTTTTTTTTTTTTATATTCGATAAGCCGATTGCCGATGTTTTTAATTGTTATTAATTAGTAAAATTTTAAAGGATTACATTGTAATATGAATATTGATATTTATTAAGAATACTTTCTTGTAATTAATTTTTTTTTTTTCACATGTGTATTGGATTTTCGTTTTAGACTATTTTTTTTTCTCAATTTCTCGTTATTCGATGACCCAAAACTCCCCAGTTCAGGATTTTGCGTAGGTAAAAGAAAAAAAGAATTAATTCGCGTTCAATATTTGCCGAAAGTATAAAATCAAATTTTGCATCTAGTATGTCACGAAGGATATAAAATCCAATGAAAATGAAACAACCGAGAATCCACAATCGTGTTCAACGGGCAGATGATGAAGCAGGCGCAACAACTACTGGGAAAATGAAGGCGAGACAATGCACTCCATTAACTACTGACTACTAACTATTAACTACCGGCTACTACTAGTAACGTACTGTGAACTTTCACCCAAAACTAAAACGGTAAATTCACTTCGGAGTACTGTAGAAACGTATTCAAAATTAAACTTCATAACACGTAAGGCACACAAAAGTCTTTTTAGATAAACAAAAACTCGAAGGATAGAAATTAAGCAGTAAGAATCACAAAGGCGCGAGACAAAGAAAAGGCGAAATTCGACGTTCCTCACACGTCGAAGAGCGACGGCCGAAACCGAATTAATCACTAATCAGACAATTTTGGATCTACAGAAAAATAGGTCCCACGAATAACAAACCTCCTCCATCCAACTAGGCCATCGAGAAAAAGTTTAAAATGCGAAAATGGCATCATTTGATATGTTTACGAAAATGTAAAAGGCGCTTGCGGATAGAAGCTGAGAAGTTGGCGGCGGTAAAACCAAAAATCGCGATTTATTTCGCCGATTTTTATCAAGGGGGAAAAAATGTTCTGCGTGGCATATTAAATGCGAAATTTGATTTTATATTATTAGGCAAATACTGAACTTTTTTTCTTTTTTTTTTTGCTGCACCCATCCAAAAGCCAGAACTGTGAAGTTTTGAGTTATCGGATAGCGAGAAATCGAGAAGAAAAAATAGTCTAAAGAGGAAATCCAGTGAATATGTGGAAAAAAAGTTAATTACAAGAAAACATCCTTCATAAATATTGATGTTCATATCATAATGTAATTATAAACAATTTTACAAATAATAATTGAAAACATCGGCAATCGGCCGATAGAATATAAACAAAAATAAGTTTTTCAATCGGCATCGGCGATGGTATGAAATTTAACAATCGGTAAAAAATTGGCATCGGTCCATCGGCCAAATTTTGCCATCGGCCGATCCCTAGTGATGACTGAAACAGTTTTAGCAGGTTGTGACTGAAACAGTTTTAGCTGGTTGTGACTGAAACAGTTTTAGCAGGTTATGACTGAAACAGTTTTAAGTTACAACTGAAACAGTTTTAAGTTACAACTGAAACAGTTTTAAGTTACAACTGAAACAGTTTTAGCAAGTTAAGACAAAAACAGAAGCACATTTTGGGTCCTACCGTTTGTCTTTTCTTGCAGCTCCAGTGTCACGGAATCCTTTAGCGAATGGGTTATGGTCAATTTTGAGTCTTGTGATCTGAAATAAAAATAATCGTTATTTTTAAAATATTTTGCACTTTAAACTTTAGTCAAAATTACCTTGTTTTAAGAATCATTCCATTCAGTAACCATTTTGGAACAAAATATCGTTAATTCTATTGTCTTAAACTTATCCTTGAAAAGTATCGGTCAATTTGAAGAGTGGCCGTGATAAAGGGGTCTTAATGAATGATCTAAGGGATCAGTTAAATCAGTTTTCTACAGTCCAGAGTTGGGCTAAGTCTATATATAAAGAAATTTATAAAAGTTACGTTTATACAAATTGATAAACGTTGCCTCCATGAACCGTTAAAAAACCCCTAAAATAACTTTTAAATTTTCACCAAATTCTAGATTTTACATCTCCAAAACTAAAATACACAAATACATGGATTTATATCTTCAAGCATAGAAAATTATATCTTTAAGTACAGAAATTTATATCTATAAATAATACATTTTACATCTTCAAATACCAAAATTTGCAGGTGCAAATTGGTACTGGAATTTAAAAGTACAAAAACTACCAAAATTTGTATATACAAAAACTACTAAAATTTACAAAGTACGAAAACTACTAATATTTGCATTAATACCATCTCAAAATGTGTATTTACGAACAGTTAAAAATTTACATCCGAAAGTTATTAAGAATTACATGTATCAGCTATGAGAGGGGCAGCTACTATCCTCTTTAGCAGGGTTGTCCTCAAAGGATACGTGCTGTGTAGGCCGCGTACCCTCAAAAAATTTTAAGAAATACCGAGCACGTGCTGCATACTCTCAAGATCTTAAGAAGGTTTTTGTATTTAGTGGTTTTTGGGAAACTTTCAACACAGTTCAGTTTATATTCGAGTCATTTACAAACTTGAAGGGAAACAAATGAGGAAAAACATCCTGAACTCCCCCAAGCCTCAAAATAATATCCTGCGTACGACCAGGTGAGGAATGAAAAACTGATGAAAGTGGTAACTGCCACCTTGGGATTGGTGTGAAAAATAGGGCCCCCTATTTTCCCCCACCGGGCCAGCCTTTAAATTTTGGGGCCTCGCTGATCAACGCGCGTCTTACTTATATAACTAATTCGTAAGAGCGGCATTCGAAATGCTAATCCACACTTTTCTATCATACATATACTTAAGATACAATTAAAAAATTGGTAATTGATTAAAAAAGTTAAGTTAAACAAACTAAATTAAAACTATTATTTTTCATGAATTTGAAAAAAAAAAAAAAATTATTTCAAATTTTCCAAATGTGTCGTTCGGGCCCATTTAATGGTTTTCATGAAAAAGCATTTCATATTTCCAAAAATAGAAGAATTCCCATTATTTATTTATTTCATTGTCTTTCTTGCTTCAATCCAATTAGAGGATACAACGGGCGAATCGCGATCGTAAATTATTTTTTAAATTTAAGCACATCATTTGCATAACGGAAGCAGATTTGTCATTTAATTAGAGTCGCCTCAGGAGATCAATTTCGTCAATTAATTCAGCAAATGAGTTTTATATTCATAGTACAAATGGAAATTGATTAATATTTAAATTAATTCTAAATGAAATGGACTTTAAAATGGTCTTCGTTCATTTCAATAAATTAATGTTATTTTTTTTTTGCAAATGACAAATTATGGAACATAATCACAATTAGTCGTAAAAGCGCAATTTAATCACTTTTCTTATTATTCTTTAATGGAGACCATTTTTTTTAATTTATTTTTTTTTTAGAAAAAATAAATTAAAAAATAAAAGAAACAATTTACGTGACATTATCCTTTGCTTTCGTTCCTAAAAAAAAAAAGGGGCTCATAAATTGAACGGATTTTTCTTTTCAATAAATTAGATTTTACGGAGTGTCGAAATTTTGATTTTACCTTTATTCAGGAATTCGCAGAAGCAGCTAAAATATTTTTAAAAAATTCAGAATTTTTGAGGACTGCAATTGTCATCTTGTCCTTTTTTCTCCTACATATCAATTACATTCAAAATCGTGGGTTTTAGTGTACTACAAGTGACCGAATTAGAGAGGTTCCATCGTTAATTTATAGAAGGCTCTTACGGCATACATGCACAACCATATTCGAAAATAAACACTATTTCCACGAAATTTCACCAGTAAAATAATTGCGAAATGTAAGCACCGGTACATTTTTTTTTCATTAATTGTCTCTGATTTTTTTATTGGTGTCAAGGATACGTTTATAACATAATTAAAAAAATGGCGCTGTAGTAATTTATAATTTTTTGGCATTTAGTTCATGCACATGTATAGTGAACGTTTTGGTTTTAGATGAAAATACGGTCGCTTTGATGAGTGGCCGCAGAATGAGGGTAAAAGTGATTGGATCGACGACGGTTGTACGTTTTAGCCGGTCGCGGAATGAGGTTTTCCTCGAGGGTCAATAGTTCTGCTGGTTTCTGCCCGAAAACTCGAGAAATCTATTCATACCATGTACATTATCAACCGCGTGTTTTAAATTTTAAATCTCTTTCCCGCGCAGGCGCACGAATGCCCATTTCGGGAATTAACAACTAAATCTGGCGAAAATCTAACAATAAATCAAACAAAACAACTAAAGGCCAATGTAGGTTAACAAATTCAGTGATAACTAACTACTTTAACGAGTAAATTTAACGTGAATACAAAGATACGTTGTTTTTAAGCGAGAACAGTGTTTCCTGTGCGTTTACAGAAAACACCTACACGTCAAGATTGTGCTGATGCACTCTGTGCACTTTCATTGCACAATTGGCGATCTTGGCAACGATTAAAACAAGGTTGATATTTCCTTTAAATTGGTAACCCTTTCCACAGAAAGGGTTAACAATTTAAAAGAAAATGTCCTGCAAATTTTGAAATTCATTTCGAGTTACATTAAAACTTTGAAAAATAGAGTCCAAATTAAATTTGTGTTTTGAAATTTAATTTTTTTCTTCTAAAGACAATAAGGGGTGTTTTAAACCAAAAGCTGGTGGCGTGAGTAAGCCGGCCAACTCCCACACAGGCCATGCCCGCGTTTACGTCTTATATCCCGACGTAAAGTGAAACCATCATAAATTGATGGAAAGTATCTCATGATAAGGAAGGTAAAGCTGGGAATTACAAGAGACCCGTCTTACGACTGGACTTTACGACGGCAGTTAAGAAAGCTGTCTTGAAGTACACCTCTGTCTCATTGTAGAAATTCCCATTCTGTTATTAGTACATTCAGACCCGCTTAAACGAATACTGATGGTTCCAGTTAATATTATTCGATTCAGCGGAGTATTCGATTATCCGGAGGCAAGGGCGGACTGGGCCGCAGGGGTTAGGGCCCGCGCGCCCTCATATGGGCGATAGGCCTAGTGCCTCTGAATTGGCAAGCACTCGCGCTCTCTGAAAGTCCAAAGTAGGCTCCCTTTGAGAGGATCCAATCCACAGGAACATATAAACAACTGCATACATACTTCAATGTCACAGTGTACACGTAATAAACATGAAATAGTACTGCAAGAATAATACTATATAAAAAAAGTAAATATTACACCTATGTATTTTTTAATGAAACAAAAAATGTACGCTAGTATACATTTGAGGTTTTACTAGCGTCGAAACCCTAAACTACTGCAATTTGGACTTGCGCCCCTTATTTAATTTTCTATTGCTTCAAAAGCTTTTTATCGCCTATATTCATGGGCGCCCATATGGGGGGGGGGAAGATGGGGGCTCGAGCCCTCCCCTAGTATTTTAAAAATTTGATTTGCCCGAACCTGCTATGCATTTACTTTCAAAAGTTTTACAGTCACATTTTAAAATAAGGTACTTTTTAGCTCATTACTAATTGTCAAGCAGTATCAATTATTTTTGTAGCGTTTTGGTATCTTGTACATTCACTCAAATTCTCGACAGCTTTGAGAAGGAGGTAATTTTTATCAGCCCCCTAGAAGAACTCGTTAGTTTTTCATAGAAGTATACGTACGGGCGCCCATGCCTATATTCAATGTCCAGTTGAAAAGGACGTCTTCCACAATACGATGACCAGCAACCAATGACTTTGTTCAGAATAATTGGTCAGAAGTGAAAAGATCCTCCCTGACAATGCTAAGAAAAAGAGGGGGCTGCCAACATATACTTACAATTAAACAACAATATCAATCAACGTTTATTGGCGTAGTGATATCAGCGCAGATGTCATGGCGTGATTAGATGGTGAAACGTTTGAAAGAAAATAAATATTTCTGCGTTCGGTGGGACTTGAACCCACGACCTTCCACTTGCCGGGCGGAGACTCAACCATCTGAGCTACGAACGACAATATCCAATCCCTTACGAACGTATATAAAGACTTTACTGAAGCCGGTTATTTCGCAGAATGGTGTAGTACATGGACTACTTTTTAAACCAAATTAAGAAAGGACCGGTATTAAATTGATCGAAATGCCCATTGCAGCATATATATTTTTTAAATAAATCGAACACTACGCAGATTAAATTAAACAACAATATAAATCAACGTTTATTGGCGTAGTGATACCAGCGCCGATGTTATGGCGTGATTAGATGGTGAAACGTTCGAAAGAAAATAAATATTTCTGCGTTCGGTGGGACCTGAACCCACGATCTACCACTTGCCGGACGGAGGCTGTACCATTTGAGCCTTATATACGTTCATAAGGGATTGGATATTGTTCATAGCTCAGATGGTAGAGCCTCCACCAGGCAAGTGGAAGGTCGTGGGTTCAGGTCCCACCGAACGCAGAAATATTTATTTTCTTTCGAACGTTTCACCATCTAATCACGCCATAACATCGGCGCTGGTATCACTACGCCAATAAACGTTGATTAATATTGTTGTTTAATTTAATCTGCGTAATCTTTGATTTATTTAAATATACTTACAAATTCGCATACCTCTTAGGCCACAATAGACCTCAAAAATCCTTTATGTAACTAGGGGCGGGTGGAGACTTATGAAGACAAATTTTCCTCCACACATTTTCAATTTGTTTCAGCACTGATTTTAATGCTAAGGTTGACGCCTTTATTTGTTTATTCGAGGATAGCTCGTAAAGATTAGTCGTTAAAGCGGGGAAGCTTAACACTGATCTTATGAGAAGTTGTTTGGTTCTGTTCTATCCCTACAACAGAGTATTCGACTATCTGTAACCGGATTAATCGGGACCGATTGTACGTACACCATGAGAAATCGAACAACATTGTCAATAATAAGATTGGCTAAAAGAATGGGAATATATATTGGAACAGGAAGTCGTAAAATCGGGGTTCTCTTGTACTGTCTTCAAAAAATTACTACGAAGTCATTCGTTACTATACCTTTTCGTTTTGGTAGGCTGTAACGGCGATGAACTCTGTTTCCTTAAACACGTACGTCCGAAACGTCGAGTACGGCAACTTCAAGATGTCGTTCGCCCTGACCAGATGAAACCTCGGTTGGTACTTGTGCATCGAGTTTAGGATAGTCTGAAAAGAGTACAAAAAAGAATTCTATATAAATACTCTGAAGTGTATTACCTAATCATGTATTCTGTTTTTCTATCTAGCTTCGAATAATGGGCTCTCTCTTCGTGATCGATGTTGAGTCATCAAAATGAAAGTGATCAATTGAAGGAATGATGTGCGTGGCACCCAACGAAAAGTCAAGCAAGGGCAAAAAATTAGAGCGACACAGTGAAGATATAATATCGGATTGGAATTTGACTCTTAAGCTAAATTGAAAATAAACGCAGTGGAACTTTTTAAGACGGCCACCTCCGGTTGTTTCAAGAAACACCCGTTCAGAGGTGTGGTCGCGGGATAGGGGTGGCAGAAATTCGGCTACAACTAGAACAAGGATATCGGAAGGGAATTCTAAATATACCAAAAAGAAATATGGAGGAGTTTTGTATGAGGAACGCCCATGCCACGGAGTGTAGCAGTTAAGTCGTCATGCAGCGGTTGGTGTGCAGTTCATCAAGAGGAAACTTTCCCGGGCCTGCCCTCTTGATCAGAATCATCCTGTGTGGTCATTTTTTAAACGCTGAGGATTCAGATGAAGCGATTATAGTCACTGGAGTATGGACCTATCCTACGCAGTTTCTCGGAAGGCATCCGTTGAACAAGAGAAGGTGTGTGGTGAGGACATCGTGCACGTCCCTTGTTCAACCATATGAGATAACAGTCGCTGGTGCTTTCCCTATCGAGCCATCTCGACGATTCATCGGTCATTATCATATGACGAGCGTTCATTATATAATGCGAAATGTCTGCGTTGCCTCTAGTCAATCATCCTCACGGCTTATGACTTCCAGCCTACTGGAATAGATTAAAATGTGGTGAAATTCGGAAGATTTACGCTTGTTTGCGCATGGTTGACTCCTGCTTAAGGGAAACCTATAATTGATCGTGATGCATGGATTGTAATAGCAGCGCTTCGTTGTTTCAGTTCTGTTTTTCCCATAGGGTCAACTATTCAAAATTTCTTGAACACTGTGGCACAATTATGAAGATACTCTGTCTATTTTTCGAAAAGCATTCACACAATTGTAAATGTAATCTCGCCATTTCTTGAAAAACATTGCATTACGATTTGCAATGTAATCTATTTCTTGAGGAATAAACACTGCATCACAATTCTTAATGTAATGCAGCTGTTTTCTGAAAAATGCTCAACGACTAGGAATGTAATCTCGCTATTTCTCGGAGAATATCGAAATACAATTCACAATGCAATCTATTTCTTGAAGAACAAACATTGCAGCACAATTTTTAATGTACACTGTCTGTTTTGCGAAAAGCATGTACACAACTAGGAATGTAATTTCGCTATTTCTTGCAGAATATTGTAGTGCAACTCATTGTCATCTACCCGTTCCTTAAAGGATAAACACTGCAGCACAATTCTCAACGTATTCTGTCTATTTCCTTAAGAACATTCACACGATTGGCAATGTGAACTTGTTATTTCCTGAGGAACACTGTAGTACAATTCGCAACATAATCTCACAATTTCTTAAAAAGGACGCTGAAGTACAATTTGTAATGTATTTTTTCTGCTTTTAAAAAAACAAAAACTTCGTCAGATATAGTAATCTTAGCCGCACGATTCAATTAGTTTGCTGTAAAACTATAATATAGAAAAAGCTTTTATTCCGACCACCTTTACTCTGAAGTTATATGCTTAAATTGGTCGCATTTTGCTGGAACGACGGGTGGTCTACTTATGGAAGTCTCATCGTTCACTCAATCTCTTTTAGTACACAGTGGAACCTGATAGTGACAACCTTCGTAAATTGACCATCCGAATAAAGCGACCACTTTTTTAAAGGGAGAACTGGTAGGGACTTAATCATACCCATACCAAAGTCTGTCGTGTGTAGTGATTATTGCAGTCCCGTTCCAAAGGGGGTCAACTTAAGCAAGTTCTACTGCATCCATTTACCATTACAGTACACTTTAAAAACCGATCGTAAATTTATAAACAAAGTATAAATTTTCCAATGGCGCGAATTCTGGAATTTTTTGCCCGATTTTAAGGGGATCCGGTAACAGAAGTTTGGCTGTATTCCATGCAATGTATCACTCCTTCGTATCTAGAAATAAATAAAGCATAAGACAGAAAAGAAAATTGCCTTTAAGGGCGCTGAAGTACCACAAGACATTCGTCTATTACCAAATCGTTTTCCTTTTCTTTCAATTCGCCCTTCTATTGACAATTGTCTATTACTTGTCAGTTAGCAAACTGGCTGTGACAGAGTATATAAGTCGTCAATGAAAAATGGTATAATGACATGTGCTTTCCCAAGGTGCCAATTTCCATTTTAACACCATAGCGAGAGTATCAATTTCGAGCTGTGGCCAACAGGGCCACGATAATCACGGTTGGCCCCGAGCGTAGGGACCCCACGCCACTCCCCCGATACATTTTTTTCCCTACGAGAGAAGGGGCGTGTAGTTCCACTTCTGCAGTGACACGACGTACCAAAGGCTATTAGAATAACAAGCTTGTGTAGACACTGCAGATATCTTCTTTTTGCTTCTTGGATACCCTCCAGACTTATTACCGTAAAACAAAGAAGCCCCCGGCAATACTTGCTTCGCAATTACCAGTGCTCTAAGAACTGAATGTTGGGGCCACCTGCCCCCTTCCTCACGTCAGGAAGGAGCAAGCCCCCCTCCAAACCGGGAGGGGGCCCAACCCCGACGTCTTGTTTTTTTTCTTCTTTAACGTTCATCTCTGGATAGCTCGTTTGGTGAGTTTAGAAGACGGTAGGTTAATCGGAAGGTTTTTAGCGAAGACCACCACTTCGAGGATCATCACTTGGCGAGCTGAAAGCGAAAAATCTTTCCATTGCAGGGGTGGGAAAAATCATTCACTACGTTGTAGTCTTCCATTCTCATTCTTTTCAAAGAATGCATCCTTCGGACTGATTCCCATTCTTTTGATGTGTTAATTCGTTCACGGAATGAGAACGACTTTTCTCTTTCACTGAAAGGGATACGGACGATCGTTATACTTGCTTGCTTTTTGGTTTTACGGCTCAAAGACTACAGTGGTCATGCTGCGCCGGGACCTACTGTTTTCCGAGGAATCCGAACCTCTTAAGGCCTAGGGAACCAAACCCCGGACTACAGTGAGCAGTGCGATCTTTATGAGATCTCTGAGTAAGCGTTCTTTTTGCACTGCTGGGAGTCGAACCCGGATTAGCCGCGCAATAGGAGAACGCGTTACCACACTGCGCCACCGCAGGGCCAGGACGATCGTTATATTAAGTGAATGTGTTACCATTGTTATTCATTTTACGCAGTGGCGTACCAATTTAAAACGTATGGCGGGGACCCATATAGCTTCGGAGAAGAAAATGCAATGTGGCATTAACATGTCTTGATATCAAATGGGGGCTTGGGCCCTTCCCTCCCTCCCTTTCATAGGTCACTAATCCTACGGAATGGTCATTTTCTTTTTCTCGTTTTCGCACCATAGTTCTTTCTCTAATACTGAGAGTTTCCGACTTTTTCTGAGGCTCATATATTCAGTAACAGGCCTGCAGGCAAGTTGGAGCCAGAAGAGATACGACCCCCAATTGCTCCATCGATATATATGCAAACTTTAACATTTTCCCTCATAGGCAGTTGGGAATTTTCCAATAGGGCCACAATACCTAGGCATAAGAGCGCCATAGGTAAATTCTTTTTCTCCCACTCAATTCTTCCTCCATAAAATTTAAAATACAAACTTTGATATATATTAATATTATAATATCTGTAATTGTAATGAACTAAAAAAAAGGCCATCAGAGGATTTTTCATCAAATTTATTTGGATTTATTGTGATGTAATGTCTTAATTATCTTCCGCTCCTGGCAATTATTGTATACTCGTGAGTCCCCGGGTGCCCTATGCTCCATACGCCCTTTGCATTCCCCCCAGTTACCCCATCTTGTCTACAGGCCTGCGTAATAATCATATACTCAGTTTTATTAGTGTTTACCCTTCCTACAAAAGTAATACAGGATTTGAAGATTTAATTCTAGTCTAAGAAATAAGAGTATAATAGTAAAAGTTTAATTCCTAACTTTTGAACCACATAGAATATTGTGGGTGGAAAAACAAAACAAAATACCAGCAGTAGAAGCTTCTCGATTGGTTCATAAGATGAAGAAATGTAAATTGAACAATTAGATACTAATTTATTTTACTACCACTTCTCAAAACATACCGACAGCTAGCTGAGTGATGTCCCTCGTCATACCATTCTTTGTCGCACTCTCTGAAATATCATATCTCACCACGTTGAGAATTCTTATTTCAATTTATAAGGAATTTTTCAAGAGATGTGCAGGGCGCGTATTTAGTTTTTCATTCGGCAGAGATCGAAAACTTCTGTACGCTTGTGTACTTTACTTCTCAAGACCATAGGCGTAGCTAGGGGGTGGTTTTGGGGGTTGTAACCCCCCATTGCAATGAAATTTTGTATATTTAACATAGGAATATATGAGTTGTAGCTCTGTAACATCTCATTGAGTCTATAACCCCCCCTTATGAATTTTCTGCATACGCCTATGCTCAAGACTCAAAGGCGGATTTACGAATTTGTAGCCTGTAGGTTAGCATATTTTGCCGCCTAATCGCAGTAAACGCAGAGGCGTAACAGATTTTGGCGCCTTTATTCAGGTCTTAATTTGACGCCTATGACGATTGCTTTAAATTTGATATCTTTGCAAACTTCTCCAACTGGCGCCCTCATCAAATCATATCATTTTAATAGGCATAAAACATTCGTGAGACATTAGTAACCCAATTGGACAAAAAATTCAGTCGTCTCATGGCGCTTTCGCAAACCTTTAGTGGCAAAATTTTGACGCTGCAGAAAATTTGCCGTCGTGGGCTTCAGCCTATTGGTAAATCTACCACTAATAAGAATTATGAATTATATGAGGCGAAATCCGAATCGCTCATGAACTGGCGATCACCATTGTTATTTTACTATTATATTGCAGCCCTCTTCTGGGAAAACAATGCCGCAGCAGTGGACAACTTCCAGAACTTATATTTGAACGATCATCAACAACAACAAGGTTATTCGTGACTGTTTCTCTTGAAATTCCGGTTGAGAAACCTTGTCCATGGTGACAGACGAGGTTTGGATATACAGTACCTCTCCTTCAAGCCAACTTTCCCAATCACAATCTTCATGATTAATAATAGTGGTTCGGATCCCTTGGGAACTATAGGTCCAGGCTCAGCATATCCGTGTAGATCTTGCGCCATAAACACAAACAGGTAAATCCTTTCAAATTCAGGGTACATGGTTGAGTGAAAAACGCACACGTCTCCATATTATAGTAAAGTGTAGTAATGAGTAATTAATGACCAATGCTATAATTATTAATAGAAACAGCACAGAGTTCATTACGATTCAATGGTTAGATCCATTCGAATGATGTAACGCTAATCAGTCACTGAAAAACCAAAACAATTATGTAGAGATGCCCTGAACATCGCACGATATACATAGGAACCTTGTGTACTCCGAAGCTACTGCGAAACGGGCAGGATTTTTTTTTGAAATGGACTGGTTGTCTTTTCAGGCAATTCATGTACATAAATATTTATACTGCTGGTATGATTAGGTGTTTTTTTCCCTCGCTCCAGGAATGGGATGGGGAAATCAACGTAGTGCGATTAACAAATTTGCTAATGGTGATGATGATACTAAATTGAGGGGGATGGTAGACAATGCAGTGCTGCAACGAGGTAATTTGAAGTAAATGAGAGTTCTGCACGAGAACGTTGTTGAGCTGATCATAAAAGCAAAATATTTAATATCTGTCAGCCCTTTTGGAGTTTCGAAGGGTCGTTTTCAACCGTGACACGAAACTTCTTATTCCAGACACCTCTTTTCTGCGTCCACCTTCGAAAGGGGCTGCAAGTTGATGAACGCGCTGCATTTAAGAACATGGAATTGCAGCCGAAGTTGCCTGGATTACCACTAATCCTCGGTCACGAAGAGATGTCAGAATGTTTCAGAAGTGGAATTTAGCAATGTATTCGTATAGTTTCGGACCTCCATATTGCGACCACCTCTAAAATTAAAACTTTTTAAGATACGAGCTTAATGTAGTTCAAAACAATATGCTTCTGGCACGAAGGCGGCCAGATACATAGAAGAGATTCTGCACCATATAGGTATAAAGTTAGATGCACTGAATGACATGTTAATGACACATTGACCATCACATTCATGTCATTACGCATACAGGTTTACTTGCAAATGTTTCTCCTTACGTCCTTTCAAGATAAAGGTGAGTGATTTTTTTGGCCCACGTGACGTTGTGATATTTTAATTTTGAAATTGTGACATGTAATTGACTACAGCTATATATATTCTTATGAATATTTAAAAGTCATTAGTCATAAGTTTGTTTTTCCTTTGCCACAGTGGTCTTCAATCATATCCTCTCCGACCAATTTCGTCGGCTTACTTTACCGTCTTAAATAGAATCCATGTCCAATCAATTGTTTGCTAAACAGAAGCTACTTTTAAATTGCTAGTTGTTGTCGATTTCCTAGATATCTTTTTACAATAACCTTTATATTCTTTCATCTTTCCACTTGAAATGTCTTTTCAATCAGGGTCATGATCAATTATATAAATAACTCCTCCTCCTAGATTGAATCTGAATTCTTTCAATTACCCAGATTCATATCATACCCGATAGATGAAATACAATTCTATAATTCGAAACTTAGTTAAGAACTTCCATTCCATTTTTTTGGAATCACCTATTTTTTACAAGTTTTAATTCTTCTCCCTCTCCATTAATCCTTTGGTGGTCGTAAGGTTTCATTTTACGAAAGATCTGCATTTGCCTCGGCATTTTGCGCGTTTCTTGGTATTGCTTTCTCCTTCTGTAAGTTCGTTTTCTAATGTTTTCCATGTGTATCTTGGTCCATCTTTTTTTTTGCTTGATACTTGTTCCTCAAGTATTGTTCTGTTTCTTTCTAAATGTACTTATTCAGAGTGATTCCCTCCTCTGAATACAATATATATTATAATATATATATATATTATGCGATAACAGGATCATTGTGTACGTTACTTCACTTTTTTTTTTTGGCCCTGCGGTGGCGCAGTGTGGTAACGCGTTCGCCTAGTACGCCGTTAATCCGGGTTCGACTCCCAACAGTGTACAAAGAACGCTTACTCAGAGATCTCATAAAAAGATCGCACTGCTCACTGTAGTCCGGGGTTTGGTTCCCTAGGCCATAAGAGGTTCGGATTCCTCGGAAAACAGTAGGTCCCGGCGCAGCATGACCATTGTAGTCTTTGAGCCGTAAAACCACAAAACAAACAAACGTCACCCATTTTCGATCGTGGTGACTTAATTGCCTTTGATAAGTGTTCTGGTTCTGTTTGTAACTTTTGCAGATACTATATCCAAAAGTTACCCTCCTAATGCTTTACAACTTCATGGATTATATCCTGAGCACAGAGCTGAAATTAATTCTTTGAAGGTATGATGTTCAATAAGTGCAA
>QLNU02015270.1:84070309-84092944 GCA_006491805.2 Dysdera silvatica
TATGTTTACGTAATACTTGAAAGGCCCCTAAGTGCATATATAAATAGAATGTATAGCTTTGGAATGTAAACGCCTTGATCTGTAATGAACAAGTAGTCCTTTAGTTTTTTTCGCGCGCAAAAAACTAGTTATGAAAAGACGCCCTTCCCTCTACTGAAATGAAACAAGCCGTCTGTGACGTCGGCTCCCTTAAATTCTAACGGTGCTACCCGCCAATTTTCCGCGAACGGACTATAGGCGCGAAACCGTAGATTTTTAATCATGACCCGCGACTAGTCCCTGCTTTTCGCGCAAGAGAACGTTAGGCTTATGGTCTCCCAGTGGCAAATCTGATAAAAGTTTTTTGATTCACTTGCCGTCAGAGTTTGCGAATTTCGCAATTAGCCTGTTTCACCGTTTCATACCGGTTCGTAGTCACGGGATTTAATATCACATTGGATATTCGGGCCAATACATCGTCATTCAAAGATGTGTCGAAGGCATGAAATTTAGTCGCATCCCAGGAAATTTAGTCGCATCCCAGGAAATTATCGAGAATTGGAACGACGATTCGATTTGGCTAAAATATAGCCGGGCATTGTTTGGCCAAAATTCCGGAATTCGTAAACCTAGTTGGCGCAACTTGCTGTGTACCAACGGGTGCTATTTGCAATACGTCAACTGCTTCGATTGGATCGGGTATATATTATCAATTTTAGCATACAATTATCAAATACAGTCGAACCTCGTTAAGACGAACACCAAGGGGAACAAAAAATCTGTTCCTATTAACAGTAATTCGTCTTATCCGGAAAGGGTAGTATGTTATACACTCTGACGGAACTTCAGAAAACTGTTCGTATTAAAAGTAATTCGCTTTAAGTGTGTTCATCTTAACGAGGTTCGACTGTAGTAAATAAAGAAATAACAAAAATTCAATTTAGCCCTAAATTCAGTTATATTAACGAGCATGTGGTTTTGAAATACAAAAATGCGCAATCGGCAACATAAAACCAAGCAGTATTCGCAAGGCAGTTAGTGAAAACGAAACTCACTCTAGAATTGATATAGACTCACCCTTTTTGTGCTTGCTTGATGATTCAAAGTCATGGGCGCGTATTTCCCCTTCAGTGTAAAAACAATTTCTTAAGAAAGGGGAAACCGATGGCTGTCCAGAATTTATTGTGGTGGCTATCTCCAAATTACGCTAGCGGCAGTTAATTTGGTTGAGGTCACTTCTTGTATACAGTTGAGCCGGCCCTCTCCAAACTCCGGTCCTATGTTTATAGTGTATCTGTTAGAGTCAATTAGTGGAGCACAGATGCTTTGCACTCGCATTCATGAAGTGAGAAGGGTCCGACAAGAAAACGGAGTTTGCTTTTCACTCCATAGATTACCAAATTCAGGACGTTGTAGTGGGGACTATGTCCGAATGATGGGTTGCGAGTTGAAATATCACACAAGAAAAAAAATTTGCGAAGAATGAGAAGATGCGTTTTATCAAACTAGAGGCTCAGCTCGGTATATGTGACTTGAGGTTAGAAAATTTTTAATTCGAATGGTGTTTGTTTCCGCCCACGTGATGTGATTGGATAGAATGTTCATCACACAGACAGCATCTGATACCTACTGATCGATTTCTCGCTCCTGGTCATCATTCACGTACCCCGCAAGTGTCACGTAAAGATGTCAAGTTTCTAACTTAGAACGTTGCACACATGGCTATCTTCCCATCCAGTAATAGGAAGTAGTCACTGGGAAGATTTCTTTCCCCACGTGTTTACGCATACATGACAGACACTTGTATTTGTAGGAAATTTTGGCGGGAGCTTTAGCACTAACCAGCCTTAACAATAAAAAATGCGGGAAATTTCTGGAGGCATCTTCCCCCCAATCAATGGGCATACTCACAAAACGCAATTTTCATCACAACATTGGATCCATATGATAGCCTACATGTATCATATGATGTGTATAAAACTACACATGTGCAAATTAGTTAACAGGCTCGCAGTTCGTGAATTTGCATGTTGAGTTTATATTTTCTTTACAGGTTGTAAATGATTATTTTTTCTTACGAAAAAATTTCTTCGTTATTTTCAAAAGTAAGTGGTATATGTATGTAATCACCGTTGGTATATTATTTGCATAAATTTATATCAAACGCTTATTGCAATCAAGTTATTTGTGTTTTATGGGTGAGTTTATAATTTATTTACACAGTGTATTATATGTCCCGTTTATATTTTTCCTCCGTACGTCCCGTTTTGAGGAAAATAAATAAATTGTCACAATCCGGACTTGATGAAACCGGACCTCATCCGGATCACCGAAAGTCCGGATTAAACGGAATAAGATTTAAAATGTCTGTAAAACAAGTTTTAGATGGGTAAAACTATTAAAATTGATGTTTTTATCATAAAAATGACTTTTCTAGTATCAATACTAGTAGACAATTTTCAATACTAGTAGACAATCAACGTAGTTCTATTTTTTTAACCTAGGAATTAATTTAGGATAAAAAACGGACATCTTATCAGTTGAAATTCAAAGTTTATTGATTGTACGGTGCAAAAGAAAACATACAGTAGATTTTTACATTGATGCACATTTTTTTTTTATGTCCGTCCAGATTAACGGGGTATCTGGACTAACGGGGTTCGAATTATCAAAACTCTTCTGTATTACTTTCTAAAGAGCTTTGAAACTGCCATTTCAACGAACGAAGCACGCAATCGCACGTTTGTAATATCCATCTCCCAAGATTATCATAATCAGGGCATAAAATTCCATCTGTTCGTCTTTGGTCCATGGACCTGGGTTCGATCCCAATAAGCATGGTTGTATGTGTCTTGTTTCGTAGGTGAAGTGCAGCAGTTGATCCTTTTCTGGAATATCCGTAGTGAAGTCCAGGAACGTGAAATATACCATCTACTAAGGTCGTGCACATGGTGGGAATTAACCCCCATTTTCATCAAAAAACCTTTCCATTTTGAAACCATGTGACCAGCCCTGCTCATCTGCTTAAGAGCTAACCAGCAACCACCTTTCAAGACCACGGACTCCTTATTCCAAATCTGCTTATAGAGCGCGAAGTTACTCGCGTATATTCGCCAACGTGCTTGAACTTTTCCGGCAACATGTACTCCAAAATTCTCGTCCCTTTCACCAAATTGACAAAAGATCGATCGTGTTCAGCATTAATCAGTTTCCAGTGGCTAAGGAAGTGTCGTAGATCAATGAAACGGCGCAGATCTAAAAAAGACTTGTTGGTAGAGTTATTTTGTTTGTTTTGACGCGCGTGTTTGCCAATTTCGAGTTGAATGAAATAAACACGTGCTTCAGTTTATTGGACAATGACCAGTGCACGGCAGAGATAACGTATTAGACGACGTTCATTATTAGCTAATGGTAATAACACACTTTGTAACACGCCATTTTTACGCACTGGATCTCTTTAATTATTATAAAGAAAAATGAAAAGGGATAAATTCCGCACTTTCTAATCCCTATTTCAAGGATTATTTCCAGAAAGGACGGTAGTTCTGATCTTTCAAATAGTACCGTCACTAAACATAAGACAATTCTCGTCCCCCCACCATCGCTCATTTCGCCATCAAGCGGCCTCAAAATTGTCAACATATTGCATCACCACGAAAGCGACACCATGCCTGGGGATCGTGCCCCACCAGACGCAAAAAAATTTCCTTTCTTTACGAACGTTTGACCATCTAACTGTGCCATAACATCGGCGTTACTATTACTACGCCTAAAGAATGTTGATAAAAATTGTTTCTTAATTTAATCTGCGTAGTGTTCGACTTGTATAAATAAATAAATCAGCAGTTTTTTTTATTTTCAAATTTACTAATTGAGTTATAAATAGCTTTGAAGTTTCTGTTAGTGGAGGGAGGGAGAGAGAGATTTTATGGTCTTGAAACTTATTTTGATTACTCAATGCATTAGGTATTGTTTATTGTAAGCAGTGACTGGAAATCCATCAAGATTTGATCTGGAAAACCTGAAAAAGTCAGGGAAGTTTAACACAGAATTTGAGTAGTCCCTGGTTGACCTGCATACTACTCCAAGTTAACCATCGCGGAAGGCGTGGCCACAGCGTAGCTCGTTGTTTTTGTTCCCTTGATAGCAAAGGCCTGGATTCTGGGAAAAACTATAGGTCCTCGACTCGACATGACCTTGCGCCATAAAAAAAAACAGTTTTATCCGACGCAAAGGACTAGAAAAATCGACGCAAAGGACTAGAAAAATAGACACCAAGTGCGACTTCCCTTTTTTACTAAATATTTAGAACTGCATCTTTCGAATTTTAATTCCCCGGTCGGATAAGCAGAAAAATAGAATGCGTTGAAGATGGGCAAGGAGATAGTCCTTGTTGATTTTATTTTCTTATTCGTTGCCGAAACATGGCTAAAAAAATTGGTTAACAAACGATACTGAGAGTTTCTCTGCGGGGTAATCTTGGCGGAACAGACTAAACAAACTCTCGATTGTTGATTTCAAAAGCTTTGAATTTTTCTAAAGTCTTTGGTCAGTGACCTTAGCTATTATCCAATCATGATACAGGGCTTTACATCCCCGTGAAGTGGCCAACTACAAACAAATTTTTTCGATTTCATTAGTATTATCCTTTGCTTGGCTTTTTTAAATGGACCTGGGGTAGGGCGAACGGAAAGTACCCTTCTGATGGTAAAAATTTATTGACATTTTATTTCGGAGAACTTGGTTTGTTTATAATTTACCCCGCAAGGAGAGCAGGTACCATGCTGGCTTGCCAAAAACTTGATAATCCTTTGCTTGATCGTGAAAAGGATTTGTAATGAGGTCCGAAGTAAAGGCAATCGACTTTGATCAATTTCATCTGTTACTTTCACTGTAATTTACATGATCAATTTCATCTGTTACTTTCATTGTAATTGACTTTGATCAATTTCATTTGTTACTTTCCTTGTAATTTACTTGATCCATTTAATTTGTTACTTTCACAGTAATTTACTTGATCAGTTTCATCTGTTACTTTCATTGTAATGTACTTGATCAATTTCATTTGTTACTTTCATTGTAATTTATTTGATCAGTTTCATCTGTTACTTTCATTGTAATTTACTTGATCAATTTAATTTGTTACTTTCATTCTAATTTACTTGATCAGTTTCATTGATTAATTGCCATTTGATTTGACTGGGACCATGTTGTTGTTATTTGACCGGACAATTTCATTGACATTTAATTGGAAAATTTTATTAATTCTTTTCATTATCATTTGCTTTGACTGGGACAGTTTCAATGATTATTTTCATTATCATTTGATGTGATTGCGACAATTTCAGTGATTATTTTCACTGTCATTTTATTTGCCTGAAATAGTTTCAAAGATTATTTTCATTGTCATTTGATTGGACAATTTCAACGTTTGTTTTTGTTTCTTTTTCCTCTTCACCCCCACTAGTAATATTCGTCGATAGAAATGGGTTTAAATTTCCTTCTTAACAAATTCTGTTGTGAATCCTTGATTCAAGTAAATTCAACTGGTTTCCGTTGACTCTCTCTCTCTCTATCTAGGATACTGTGTCCTAGCTAAGTATTCCCATTTTTATATCATCACATGCAATAATTAGTTGCGCGAAAATATTTAGGTAAACGTAAAAAAAGAAGAATATATAAATAATAATAATAAAGGTATTTAATTGTTCTTTCCTTTCTAACAGTCTTATAGCTCATTCAATATTCTTAGCTCTATAGTCTCTATATTAGTCTCTATTAGTCTCTATAGCTTATTTAATATATTAGAAATTCACTTCATTTAAATTGAAGTGAACAAAACGGTGTAGCTTTTCATCATATCTACCAGTATTCCACGGCCATTTCTAAATGGCCAAATATTCTAGAATGAATTGCAACTATTTTACAAAAATATTCATTCCCAAGCGCACTGTGACGTCATGCTCCGAGTCAGGCTTAAAATCTCGAGAAGTTTCGAAATCTTCAAATGATAGAGACAGTCGACTGAAATCGACTCTCGACTGAAATTGACTCTCGACTGAAATTGACTCTCGACTGAAATTGACTCTCAGTCGCTCATCGCTGCTGGTCTTTAGGACCAAGGACCCCAAAGTAACGTCAATAGGACATGGAAAGCTAAAATGGATTCATTAATTTCATTTCACAAGTTCTAAAGCTAAAGATATTTTAAAATAGACCATAAAAAATTTTTTAGGGAGGACTGAACTTCCTTGACTCCCCCCGCTATGCGCCTAATTAACTAAGACTATGAATAGCAATTTTTCATTAATTTTAAGCGCCCCTGGTGGCTTAATAAATCAAACAGTTAATCGTCTATAGTTTTTAAACTCATCAGCTGAGTTAGAATTCCGGCAAGTTTTTGAGCTCACAAGCTGAGTTGGAATTTAATTACAGCAAGTTCTTGAGCTCATAGACTGAATCAAAATTATAACAAGTTTTTAAACTCTTGAATTCAGTTAGAATTATAGCAAAGTGCAAGTTTTTAAACTCTTGAATTCAGTTGGAATTACAGCAAAGTTAGCAGCTGCATGTACAAATATTCCCTGGTTTAGCTATTCTGGCGCAGATGATCCTCCTTACAACTGTGGGGCGTGAAAGTAACTAATTATTTTTAATTACGTTTGAAAATTAGTACCATCGTCTATGTCACTTTTTGCCTGGCAAGTGGGTGTTGCCAGTTTCATACTAGAAAATATCCATAGTGTTTTTATAGACGAACAGAATTTTATTGGCAACATCTGGCGTAATATGGATCTCCTAGCATTAGCCCATTGGTGAGCAGGTCGTAAAAATACCCCACGCTACTCCTATTTCATAAAATTTTCCCTGCTTTGACCAGTAATGTCCCTACAGACCAACTAAGTTAAGCAACCAACCATGAAGTCTGGAACCACCGCTGCTGATTGACGGAGGAAATAACGAGACGCTAAAGCAAATAGCAGTTCTTCGTAAAAAAGTGTTTTACGATGAAAATAACTGTTATCTGCGCTCTGCGGACAGTTCGGACGTAGTTCTCCGCAATTTTTGAATTAATCTGCCAATTTCCCTTCCGCTACGTCAATTTCGAAAGTGATGCTCTCGAAGTAATCTATATTTTTTTTCTTCATCATCAACTGAATGATTTTTAAGCGGTCTATAGACTGCTGCTGAGAGCGATTCCCTAAATAGAAGATAAAGACGTATCGCGCAACTACCGTGGTGCTATCGCTTAATAATGACGTGAAATATATGAAGCAAGATTATTATCTTCCAATATAAGTTATTAATGTTTTATTAACATCAATTAGTGATGTATATAATGAATTTTATGTTATTAAATTAATATGATTTTATTATACCGAAACTGAGAACATTTAAACTGAATTACTATAATGGTAGAACGAAAAACAGCTGCGCGCCTGAAGATCATTTGCATATTTATCAAATTTCGACCGAAATCCCCTCCAATATATTTCATCATCAATTTCAATTATCTTTAATCACTTGCTGGGATAATGCGTATTCCATTTTCTTTAACCTGTTTTCGTTTCGTTCGTCTTATTTTAGGCTTGCTTATTTTGATTAATCTTGGTGGTGATGAATCATGTGGATCAGCAATTCCAACACATGGCTACATGAAAACACTTACATGTAAAACATATTCCATATACGCTTGCAAGTTCAGTCGAACCTGTCTAATGTGACCACCTTTGGCTGGACTGTAATGGTCACTATATACGACAGACTTTGGTATAGACATAACTAAGTCCTCACCAGTTCTCTCTTACGAAAAGCGGTCATTTTATTCAGGTGGTCGCTTAACCAGGTTCCACTGTAATTCCTTTATATATATATATATATATATATATTAGTAATTGCTATTTTTCTTGAATAATACTACTTTGCTAGGCTAATTAGACATTACTGATTTATTACACATACACTTATATATAAATATTAACGGTAAAAGTGCACAGTTAGTCACTTACTGATTCTTTTAAGTGTTTCCAAACCAGCTGGCAGCACGACAACTAAAGTGCCGAAATGGTGTTTGCGGTGGTTTTTGGACTCCGTAATTTTCCTGAATCAGTGAAAGGGTGGTGGAGGCGACCCCCTACCCCGCTTCGGGCTGCGCCCTTGCTGTCCGTTTAGGTCACATTCGAGTTAGGCCTAAATCTTAAAAATGTTGAATGCTTGGAAATAAAGAGACACCTAAGCATGACGTTACAAGCTGATCTACTGAAATTTTAGAGCATTTTTAAGAGGAGAGAAGACTAGGTGACGAACCATGCACTTGCGCCATATCAGCTTATTGCATATTATTAAGTATATCCTTATATTATTTGCTATTATGTAAACCATGTGCACATCATACATGGTGACATGCAAATGTTTGTGGTGTGGGTTTTTCTTCAGATTTAATATTATTTCATGTTGGATTTTGTTAACATTTTTATTGGTGCATTATATCACTAGAGTTAGAAGAGAAATTTCACGAGTGATGGGATGTTATTTAAAATATGAATAAACATTCAAAACACTTGCCCAGATATACTTCCAACTAGATACCCCTTATACTTAAAAATGTATAATCACGAATTAATTATTATTATTATTATTATTATTGCTATTTAGACTTTCTTATGCGGCTGAAGGAACTGGATATAGCCTAATATAACCCAATAACTTTATAACTTTCTAACAAATACTTTACTAATCGATCTTGCATGGCTGTGACTTTTATTATAGTGTGCTGAGGATTTTTTCCCTTCTATACTTAACGTGAGAAAAGCTGCGCCGCCCAGGCGTAGTAAACCATTTTGGTCGCAATTTCACATGAAAGCGATCAATGTCAATTACAAGAACCGTGGATTTAATAGCCAGAACATGCCTGAAGAACAAAAGTAAAAAAGTCGCCAACACCGTAGCGTGTGGGGCACACCCACGGCTCGACCAAAACTAAAGAAAATGAATTGTTTATGTCTATGCGCTCTTCCCTCTGCCCGCTACTATGGCACCTTCAAAGAATTCAAAAAATTTTCTGCCAAGTGCGAATACAGAATGATATTAATTCCATAGACTTGAGTTTGTGAAAATACATTTTGTCCGAGAATACGGTTGTGTGGAAAAATACATAGCGTAATAATATATAGTGGTACCTAGTAAAGTGGCCACCTGGATTAGGTGACCATCTTTTATAAGAAAGAACTGATAGGGACTTACTTATGCCTATACGGAAGTGTGTTATGTATAGTGACAACCTGTCTGTGGTGACCATTGCAGCCCAGACCCAAGGGTGGTCAAATTAGGCGGGTTCTACTGTATTACCTATCTGATGGGTAATACGTTATAGTGTTACCCATTAGATACATAATATACTCTGTTAGATAGATAAAACGTATCGGGAAGATAATCATTATAAGATGTAATATATTAGTTTATTTTTTTTTTTATTATAGTGTATAAGGGAATATAAAATACAATATATACGGGTAAAAGTAAAACATGTGTTTGGTTACATTTAAAATACAGTAGAACCTGCCTAAAGTGACCACCTTTGGGACTGGACTGCAATGGTCATCATAGACAGGTGGTCACTATATACGACAGACTTGGGTATAGGCATGAGTAAGTCCCTACCAGTACTCTCTTATATAAAGTGGTCGCTTTTCCAGGTTTCGCTGTATACAAAATGAATATCGCAAAGGTCATGAAGGGATCTATTAAAATTTAAGCGTCACTTTAATCTTGTTTATTTACAAATGTCAGAGAGATTTCTATTATTATAGATGATATTGGATCTTGAAGATTATTAATTTCACATAAAAAAACATGATTTGCTGACTGAACATCGGGAGGGACCCATTCTAACCTTCCGACCTAGGGCCCATGAAAATCTGAATCCGGCGCAGAGTATTATGGTTGCAAGCAGAGCCGACGAGAAGGGGGGCAGCAAGGGGGGGCCCGGCCCAGGGAAGGAGTCATGGGGGCCCGTCAAAGTAAGCCTGGGGGCCCACGTTGGCTCTCGGCGCCCCTGGTTGCAAGTAGGGGACGGCGACCACGACATAAGCAACTCTTTTTTTACTTGATAAACAATGGACAGGGGCGTAGTTGTTCAAAATTAGGGGGGGGAAGGGAATCGCGTAACTCTGCAAAAAGACCATATGATTTCGCGTAAGGGATAAACGTACCATGATGTCCAGTAGGGGTCAGGAGCCCCATGAATCCCCTCTTTTCTACACCACTGACAATAGTTGTATCCCACATACCATAGTTTTCTCGGATACCACCTTTATCTTTTAAATTTTAAATGCTCTTTATTCCAAAAGAATAAGAATGTGTATACAGTGAAACATCGTTAATGCCACTTCGCTGGAAACGGACCCCTCGTTTGTGCGGACAAATTATTTTTCCCCGTCTGGGGCATACGTATATTCAATATTAAACACTTCGCTTAATGCGTACGGCTCATCGAATAATGCGGACAAAAATCTTCTGTACAAAGAAAAAATATGCCTTTTCAGGGGAAAAAAAACTCCAAGAGATGTTGAAGAGAGCATCATTTTTTTCCCAGGCGTGGTCACCGGTTTTTCAAAAGCAACTTGGCGCAGTATAGCCCAGATGCTCTTGCGCCATAAAAAATCCAAACAAACAAACAAACAAACAATCAAAAGCAACCTCCCTTTTATAGTTCTCTCTTATAAAATGTGGTCACTTTAACAAGTTTCACTGTATATGAAAATTCGAAGAAATTAAATATCGTAATTAACGAAAATAAATTAAATTTAAATCGTACGTCAAAGGGTTATGGTTGCATTTGAAGCTAAAAAAAAATCCCTCTCTGGGTCAACCTCCGCTATATACCTTAATAACGTCGTTTAAATTAACGACCGTTTCCGTTTAACAACGGCATTTAGCGGTTCAGGCAAATACTTCGTAAAATTACGTACATTCCATTTAATGTCTTTTTCTGCTTAACGCGGTATTTTGCAGTCCAGGCAAATACTTCATAGAATTGCACAGATTCCTTTTAACGTCCTTGTTCGTTTAACAACCTATTTTGCGGTCCATGAATAACTTTATAGAATTGTGCACGTTCCGATTAACGTCTTTTTTCTGTTTAACGATAGTACTTTGCCGTCCGGTCAAATGCTTCGTAGAATTACGCACATTCCATTTAACACCTTCCTCTGTTTCACGGCGGTGTTTTGCGGTCAAGGCAAATACTTCATAGAATTACACACGTTCCGATTAACGCCTTTTTCTGTTTAACAACAGTATTTTGCGGTCCAAGCAAATACTTCGTAGAATTGTAACCATTCTGATTAACGTCCTTTCCTGTTTAGCGACTTTTTTATTCGTCCTTTGGAAGACATGAATGGGAGGAAATACCGCATATTGCATATGACTAACAAATCAGAATATAGTAGCAGAACAATGGATTAATAATTAAGTATCTATCACATATACAACTCGAAGCTTGAACCTGATACTGAATTGAGGTTTTATGGACACCTAGGATGAAAGGATGGACTGGGCCCCCAAAAGAAGGTGGCCCGTCCAACCATGAAAGTTTTGGCAAAATTTAAACATATATGTAAAATTTTGGCGTTCTTCGTGAAGTACCAAGCTTAGGGTGAAACCAACAGATTTTGTAAATTGTGAGCAATTTAAAAGGAAAAATTTGTACAAAATAGGAAGCTTTAAAAAGGAGAAATTTTTTAGAATAGTCGCAATTAAAATCCAGAGAGTTAATATCATTCTGCATCTTTATTTGTTGAAGCATCCTAATTGATATACCTGTAGATGCCCAAAGGTTGTTGCTCCTGATATGCTATCCTCCATACAATAAGAGATGAAATTTTGGGACAAAATGGCGAACACTTGTTCATTTCTCACCCGAGCATTTTTCTTCTTCGATCTGTCAGAGTTCGTTTCTTCTTGTAAGTGTTTACGCAGTGAGACTTTAAATCCGATTTAAGATGGATTGCAGGTTATGGATGACAGCAGCCATACCTCACTCTCATGAACTAGCTCTCGTACCCGTGGTCTTCTAATGCCACGAATTCGTTTCCAATGGTTTGGGCAAGAATTCTCAGTGTTCCCATTGGCTGGTTTCGTAAGAGGAACGAACCAGGAAGAGTCTTCAAAGTCTTAAGCTCATCTACCAATCGATGAACCCATCACTTCGCGGCGATTATAATGTCAAATGGGGAAAAGAGACAAATTTCAGAGCAACGTGCCTTGGTACTGACATCGAGAGTTTGTTGAAGATCAGCGTAATTTGCTCTATCGATCTTGATATACAGAGTACGTGTTCAAGCAGGTCCTCCGGAAGAAGACGAAGGGTGATTTAACACCACTAGCGTCAGCTTTTAAAGAAGATGTTGGAAGATAAGAATGATGAACCATTTGTAAGGCAAATACAAATCGCCCGAGTACTATAAAATAGGATATCAACTTCAGCAAATCGATCAGCTTCCAGGAAGCTGTGATCCTCAATTTGGTTTGGGTCACTCCCAGATTCTAATCATGGTAAAACGATATGTTTTTATACATGTTGAAGAAAAGGTATTGAGATATATATGTTATCATTTCTGTTAGAGATGCTATTTTTAAATTCACACGTCTGCGTTATTTGTACTTAGACATTGCATAGCACAGTGGACATAGTCCTCAAAAGTTAACCGCCATGTGGCATCAATATAACTCGAGAAGAATGTGTATGAACCGATCTCATTGGTCAGATAAATCAAATGGGTCAGAAACCTCAAGGCAGGCCCGTGGCTACACACTTGTTAAAGAGCGGGGCCGCTCTGAAAGCTACAAGGGGGCTTAAAATTCGTTAATATTTTGATATATTTTATTAATATATTTAATAACACTAAATATATAAGCAGACTGATATATTTAAAATTAATAAATAAATTTCTTAACGTAAATTTTGCATTAAGAAATAAATTTTAGTATACCTCTCTATAATTTCCCATATCCTTATTATAAAGTATATGAACACTCCAACGTATGTAAAAAACATTATGTACACAAGATCTACGGTAGAAGACTATTTCGAATGCATTTTTAACGTCAAAGAACAATTTCCATTGTCATGTACGATTTCGTACGAAACAAAAATTAAGAAGAAAAAATTCCACAATAATTGATTTTTGAGAAAAAATGTTTTCTAGGGGGAGCTGACTACATTTCCGGGGGGGGGCTCAATCACCTATAACCCCAGCCTAGCTACGGCTCTGCCTTAAGGATAAGGCCATTAAAATTTCAAATATCGTTTAGAATTAATTTCCAGAATTTTTAAAAATTTAAATTAAATATTTAATTTAAAAACTGCCTTATAACGAATTTTGGGGTGAACGGGGTAAACCGAACCTTTCTAATTTACTATCCGCAGGCACAAAATCTCTCAATTTTAAATGTGAGATCTCGAATTTCATCTATCTGAAATGCCATTTCCATAATCAATTGCGGAAATTCAGCTTTTTGGGGAGAATTAATTCATACTAACTTATTCTGAATTATTATTGATTTTCCCGAACCGATTTCCAGAACTGTCAAATATCGAGTGTGGCTACTCAAATGCCGCTGATTTCCGCTCAGCCTAAACCTTGATCACTTCCTTCCCCAGCAATTATGAGTTGAAATAGATCATATGCCGAACCAATAGCTTATGTAAAAGAGCTAAGAAGGATCAAAAAATAAATTTCCATGATTTAATCCTATCCCAGCATCCATGATTTATCAAGGAAATCCCATTGTCCTCAGGAGAAAAAGAAAAGTACCGTGTAACATCCATATACAGATCTTCTGCGCATGGAAATTCTCTATACATACTGAAGTCTGGTGAACATTGTGATGCGAAGCCCCGCTTGTTAACTACACAGGAAAACTGTTTCTAGACATTGAAATTATTTTATGGATCTCCCTTCGATATGTAGAGCACAAATGCCTCACATCGGTCATTAAACGAACTAACGAACGAGTTTGTCCATCTGTGGTTCACGAGCATAATCGTTCAGTGAGTCAGTCAAGGAATTATTGAGCGCATCACTGATGCCGAGGTCCTACTGCATCCAAAAATATACATTAAACATTTAAGTTTATTTCATTGATTATGCCGTCTGATCCTCGTTCTCTTCCATGACACGAATGCACTTAAGTCACGTATAAAGTAAAATTTCTTTTAACACGGCCACCTCTGACTCCACTATAAGCCGGCCACTGTAACGGGTGGCTGTTGAAGACAAAGCCAGATTTAGTTTTATGACTCTCATTGCCGATTGACAATAAGAACTGTCAGTTGTCATAATGCATAATTTATGACGTGGTCGACAATGTATCATGTCGTCAATTATGACCCATCCTGAGGCTACGAGAGGAAATGTAGAGGTCATGAAGTAATCGGTCATGTCTGTCATAAAATCCCGTCATCTGATAATATAAAGACATGACAATTTTTCAATCGGATGTAAATCATTTTCATCCATTTCCTCGTAGCCTGTAATTAGCAGTACGTAACTCACCTGAAAGTCATGCTAACTGCTAACTAATGCTGAAGAAGGATGCGAAGACCATGGCTTTGCAATTTATAAGATTCTATCATCCAAACTTTTAGCGCATCCTAATTCGGTAGCCGTTGTCGAACACTCCCTCAAAGATGCTTAACGAATATAAGCACGATTATTATGAGGACGTCCAACAAATCTTGTTTGATACAAGTTGCTTTTAAAGATATCTGCCTTACTTTCAATGGCGGATTTCTTGTTTGCCTACTTAGAAATCCGCCACTGCAAGCAAGGCATTATGCTTAGGCTTATGCCTAAAGGGCGACGCTTGTTGCAGGAGAGAGAGTTCATCAAAAATTCCAAATTTAAACCTACATAGAAAAGGCTAAATGTTCTACCATTAACGCAAGCTGCAGACGCTAGCCTTTTAATTGCAAGTTAGGTCTCCAGTATTCCTTTATTATCTTCTTGTTCGAGTTAATGGACTAGCAAATAAATTTTGTTTTTTTTTTTAGATAGCAATAATTTTGCATTGCATCGTAGTTTGAATAGCTATGTAAGAAACCATTTCCACATATAAAAAGTTCAGATTATAATATGCGTGATTTTTGTTTTTAAGGGTATTCTTTTCTTCGAAAAAGAGGTAGAATGAATATACATATATAAGAAAAACAGGTTGGGGTGACATGGAAGCGAATTGCTCAGGATAGACTTGTGTGGAAAGCATTTGGAGAGACCTTCATCCAGCAGTGGATAGATAATGGTTGAATATGATGATGATGGTGGTGGTGGTGGTGATGATGATGATGATGAGTATATATATAACACCACCATAGTAAATTGATCACCTGTATAAAGGTAACCACTTTTTATAAACGAGAACTGGTAGAGACGTGGTCATGTCTATATCAAAGCCTGACGTGTATAGCGACTACATGTGTAAGGTGTTCATTTTAATCCAGTCTCAAGGGTGATCACTTTAGGCAGGTTCTACTGTATATGCAATGGAAACTGGTAAGGTAAACCACTGGAAGAAAGTGACAGCTTTTTATAAATGAGAACTGGTAGGGACTTGGTCATGTCTATATCAAAGTCTGTCGCATGCAGTGGCCACCTTCCTATGGTGGCCATCATAAGTGATGATAGTCCAGTCCCAAAGGTGGACACTTTAGGCAGGTTCTATTATTTATATATGTATCATCATCTTCAACCACTGTCTATCCACTGCTGGATGAAGGTCTCTCCAAATGCTTTCCACACAAGTCTATCCTGAGCAATTCGCTTCCACGTCACCCCAACCTCTTTTCTTATTTCATCCACCCATCTAGTTTGAGGACGTTTTCTAGGTCTTCGGTGGTCTCTTGGAATCCAGTTCAGAATTTCTGTTGTCCATCGTTGATCAGTTCTTCTTGCAATATGCCCAGCCCATCGCCATTTCAGTCCTTTTACTACTACTATACATATATATTATAGCCAGTACCTAAGAAGACAAAAATTCCCAAAATTCGACACAGCTTCCAGGGGCGCGGAGAGTGTGGGGGAGCAAATGCCCAGCTCAAAACTTTAATATAATAACGTAGTTTATCATTAAATGTAATTGGTTGGGAGGGGAGCGATCTCCTAAACTGCCTATTGACCCTTAAATCCTCTCTCCGTCATTGACTGCTTCCATGAAGGTACAATATATAGTCGACATTTCGGCTTGAAACCGTGCAAATCACCTTCAGGGTATTGTTGTCCGAACACTGATTGACAACAACGGTGGTTACACATGGGTGGCGGAGGGGCGGGGACTAAAATAAACCCATGTCGATGATAATTTCGATACGAAAGCTCGTATGAACTCGTCACCTTTTCTGTCAATTTCCGAAATGCCATACTCATTTAATCGCAATGGCTTTCTTGCGTGATGTCAGCGCTATTTTTTTCGCGCATTGCGATCCCGAAAGGTCTTACGATCCTCCCATTGTATTCCAATTAGGCAGAAGGTTAACAGCCTGTTGTAACTCGCGAGAATTGTTGAAGCCACAGTAAAAGTATGAGGTGCAAGCATTGCCTCGAAAGTGGGGAAGAGGCGGCCCGCCGACCAAATCAGGCCCTCAGAATATTTTTGTCCGACCCGACTTCGTCTCGGAATAAAATACTCAAAAACTTTGATGTGTTCTTATTATTTATTTTATTCATATGTGGTGAGAATGAAATCTCTTCATTATCGTATGGGACCCTGCGTTTGTTTAAAAGTAACGGGCTTGCCTAATGGCCAGTTATCCCGGATTCGATTCACAACGTTTCAAAAAAAGAACGCTTACTGATTTAACTGCTCATTGTAGTCCGGGGATTGTGGTGGCCCTAAGAAGTTCTCACTCCCTCGAAAATTATAGATCGCAGAGCAGCATGACCCCTATTGTCCTTGCACCATAAAATCGCGAAAAGAAAGTGGGTTATCACTGCATAGTCTTTAAAGAAATTAACCTATGTGTGTTTTGGCCCTATGTGAATAGAATAAATCGAAACATTTTTTCAGAAATGTGATTCCTAATAATAGCGGTGGGCAAAATCGATCACCGATGCGTTCCGTGAAGCAGTTGGCACATCTGTCAATCGCGGATCCAGGGGGGGAGGGCGATGGGGATATCCCCCACTTAAGCCGGAGTTATATCATGGAAGATGAAAAGTACCGGACACTTGGCTAAAAATAGGAATCGGAAACAAATCGCTTACCCCTTAAACGCTTTTTGGAACTGCCTTTGACACGTGTAGTTCACAGGGCCGCCGTTTGGGGTGGGGGAAACTGGTACCGAAGTACCGTGGCCCGGAGCCTTCGGGTGGCCCGCGACGTCGATTTTGTTTAACTTGAGCTCGGAACTTGCAAGGAGCCCAAGTTGCTGAATACATTTTTATAATATGGCCCGGTGAGAAAATCTATACCGGGACCCATTATTGTTAGCGGCGGCCCTGATAGTTCGTAATATTCACCAGAACAATCGTGGGGGGACCCCCCTTGGTTACAGTTTGCTGAGTGCATTTATGCTAAAACATGTGGCTTTTACACAGGGGCGTAGCGATTCAGGAATTATGGGGGCGCGCCCGAGAAAAATATGCGATTTGAGGTTAGAGAAAAATATGCCTTGATATTTAATGGGAGGGGCTTGAGCCCCCCCCTTTTCCACGCCACTGGTTTGATCAAAAGCCATCAATTAAGGCAAACGTGATCGCAAATTATAAAGAAAGCATTGCCAATGACTAGTGTGCAGAGAATGAGCCCATTGAAAAGCATTCATTAAAGAAAAGGCCCAAGCACATGATTTGCACATTAGTATTCAAAACGCATAAATAGAGAACGAGTAGCAAGCACATTTATTTAGCGACTTGCGATTACGAAAACGATGATGTGCAAAGCGTGTTGTGGATATGTCGATTTCGCGTCACTTTGAATACATTACAAACTCGTTTTCAATTTCATTTTCCCCTACTATGGCAAGAATGCCATACGTTAAATTGGCAGTTAACAAATTAATTGTTTCCGAACTATTTCCAATCACCTCTCAAGGAATTTGAAGTCGTGCCGAAAATTCAGGAAATTTTTTTTTTTTTAATCTGGAAAAATTCAGGAAAAGTTTTTCTAATCTCTGTTTTGAATAACTGCAAACTCTCCATCGAACGGCCGTTTTCTCTGCAACCGAAATTCCGTTAGACATTTGAAAAAGGAATGTCTGTTGTTCAGGGATTTTTTGCGGGAAAAACTCAGAAAAGACGGGGAATTTTCCCCCCAGTATGAGTGAGAACCTTATATGCAGTAGATCTTCCATCCCAACCGCACCTGAGGATGGTAAAACTTTGCCAAAATAGTTGGAAAATGCTGGGATAGGTTACTTCTTAAATCTGTATCTTCATTCCAATGCCAGACCTCAGAGCGCCCATTTTTTAAGGGATAGATTGATCCACAATTTAAAGAGATGTGATTGCAACTGTTTTAAAATTTATTGTTAAAAGTAAAAAAAACTGTGACCAAAGTCAGAATTTATCAAAATAATTGGAAGCTTTCGTTTGTATTATTATTATTGTTGTTGTTGTTGCTGCTGCTGTTGTTGTTGAAGAGTCAACAACAATAGTAATATTTTGATACGGCGCAATATTTGGAAACAGTTCGTCTGTTTGAGCCTTTACAACGTAACCACTTGATAATGGCCGCGTCTAAGCAGTGGACCAATTTAGAAAGGTTTAACGGTTTGACATTTGCTGTTGTTTTAAGATATACAATTCCTTATAAAATTGTTTAGATTGATCAACACACACCTCTATCCAGAAACTCGCCATCCAGAATCAGGGGCGGACTGGGCCGGTGCGCCCTCATGAGCGATAGGACTTGCGCCCTCATGAGCTATAGGACTTGCGCCCTCATGGGTTACAGGACTTGCGCCCTCATGGGCTACAGGACTTGCGCCCTCATGGGCTATAGGACTCGCGCCCTCCGATAATCCAAGGTATGCGCCCTTTGAGAGGACCCAGTCCGCCCCTGTCCAGAATGCATGTATTACACCATTTGCAAAAAAATTACATAATAATATTAGAAGTCATATTCTTACATTGTGATATTGAGCAGCATTTACGATTCTTTCTAATATTTAATATGTAGTATATATTGCAACACATTATGTATAATTTCATATTTAATAATTATTATTTATTTTGTTTTTAATTTACGCGTGTTGGTGTCACAGAAAGGACGGCTCACCCTTTTCATAATGGCTGTTAGGAAACGTAAAAAGCCCGTTGTTATTTCGTTTTAAAACTTTTTAAATGTACTGTCTTTTGATACTGTGTTTACCTTTGAATGAACAAGCAAATATTATAAATTTCAAATATTCCTCTTATTTCAAATACTTCTAAAAATTTAACTGTTGAGAAGTTTATATGTAATTAACTTTTCGGTGATGGCACCAAAACGAGTTTTTTATATTAAATAGAACTCAATTAAATAGAATCACGAATTGAATCCCTCAAAATATTGGATTGCAAACCACCTCCTAATTGAAAAAAAAAAATATATATATATATTTTTTTTTTTAAGAAATTCATGTGATATCTTACGTGCTATTTAATATAAAAACCTTATTTTTGTGCGGTCAAAAAGCTAATTAAATAATCTTCCAACAGTGTAAAAAAACATATAGTATCAAAAGACAATGTCTTCAACAGGCTTTAGAATGAGACCATTACGAACCTTTAGAGTTTCCTAGAAGGTGGGATATAAAAAATCATCCTCTCTATCTTTCCAGAACCCACTGTATAATTAATAAATGCTTCCAAAATGTTGGCGTATGTAAGACAAATTCGTTATAAACAGCATGAACATTTCTTTCCCCACAACCCACCTGGGAGGTTTGTTACGCTGTTTGAGCGTCCTGTCTGGGATTACAGCGCCGCCTCCGGCGGCCACCCTTTGCCTAATCTACTTCTACAGCATGAATATTTTATCAATGAAATCGAAGAATTCAGTATGCACAACTCAACAACTGTTCGTAATATATAACCATACACCATCTGTTATAGACCCAGTGCCTGATTTACGTATAGGCTAAGTTGGCCCGAGCCTCCGCAGAGATCTTGAAAGGACCTGGTTCTATTTAAATTTAAATAGAACCAGGTCCTTTTAATCTTGTTAATCTTGTTTACTTACAAAAGAAATGTTCATTAACAATGTACTTGGATATTAAAGATAATAAACGTAAAAAAAACTCATAATTTATTGACTAAATATAAACTCATAATTTATTGACTAAATATAAACTCATAATTTATTTGACTAAATATAAACTTATAATTTATTGACTAAATATAAACTCATACTTTATTGACTAAATATAAACTCATACTTTATTGACTAAATATAAACTAAAAATTCATTGACTAAATATAAACTCATAATTTATTGACTTATATCTATTGACTAAATATAGTATATAATATTATATACTAAATATGGGGAGGACCACATTCTCTAGGGGGGGGGCATTCTACTCTCCCAGCCTTGGGGCCCACGTAAACATTAATCCGACCCCGCACATGGCGGATTCTTAAGTAGGCGCACGAGGCACATCTCTAGGGGCTAGCTCAAAATTTAAATTTAAACTCAACAATGTTGAAAAAGATATTCTGTAATACAAATATAAAATGAATATAATTTTAATGGCTGTGTTAACATTTATGGTTGATAAATAAAATAACCTGAATTCACATAACGTCGTGTTTCAAGCGCTTTTTATGAGTGGAATATCTAACAATTTTGTTTGCAAATCTTAAGGGGGCGGCAACCTATTGCCGAAGAAATGCATTATTCATTTTCTTTCACTGTCATTTTCCCCATGTTCATATGGGGTCGTCGTAAAGAAATAAATCATTAATTATGTAAAATATTATACCACTCCCACCCCGAAAGTATTCATTACTTTGTAAGGGCGGGAGGGGGCGATAATTTTCTAAATCCGTTACTGTATGAGCTAAATGAACTAAAATAATTAAATCATTAGCGGGTTTTAACCCGCTATTGCTTTTGGTTTTTCTGTCTGCCTGTCTATACGCAATAAAAAGGACAAGGTAAAGGTCTTCCGTAAATGCAATAATGATGGCTATTGTTAACGTTGAAAACCTACCGAGTTACTTGAGATAGTTACGAATTAGGGAGTGGCTATTTAGAGAGTTGCGAGTTAATGTTAATTGAAACCCGCTAAATTTAAATATCGACCTTTAGACATTTTCTTTTTCACTTTCTTGTCATTATTGTTATCAAATCAGCTGCTTGAGATGAGCGAGTTCTTGGGCACTTTTATCACATCAACTGAACTTTTCCTTCTCTTTCAGGCGAATGTTTCCGGCATACAAGGTCCGGGTATCCGGTCTGGACAAGAAAGCCAAATACATTTTGCTGATGGACATCGTCGCGGCGGACGATTGTCGCTATAAGTTCCACAACAGTCGATGGGTCGTCGCCGGCAAGGCAGACCCAGAGATGCCGAAGCGCATGTACATTCACCCAGATAGTCCGTCAACAGGCGAACAGTGGATGCAGAAAGTTGTTTCCTTCCACAAGTTGAAAATTACCAACAACATATCCAACAAACACAGCTTCGTAAGTCCCTAAATATTGTTGATATTTATTAAACTTAGAGAATGAATATCGCTCTTCGAAACTTCGATTATAATCGAAATGAAGCGATGGGGGGGAAGGGAAGCGATAACGGATTATCCGACATTTATTTTCCGGTTCATAGAAACGACGGCGTTTATAGACAATGTCAATTATGTATCTCTCAACGACTACTGTATATTGATATTGGATACAATATACAGTACATCATACAGTACATGCGTTAAGATGTTGTTTTGGAAATAGCTATACCTTTGTATGCATAAATCGGATATACAGATCTTTGTATATCGATGGTATTTTATTTCTCTCAGAGCCGGAGTACACTAGAAGCCAAATACGAGCATTATAGCAGAAAACATTGAACGAATATTTACTCAAAAAAATATAATAATGGAAACAAGAGCGTATTTGTGAAGGTCGGGGACAATGCCCCCTTTTCTCTTATAGCAAAAAAAGGGAGAGTTCAAGTATTACATAAGCAATATTTTGGCCATTTTATATCCCCCCCACCCTCCCGCTGGTCAAAAACTAACATTGGAAAATAAGCACATCAGCAACCTCCACCCCCACAAAGATGCTTACGTAACACTTAAACGCCCCCAAAGCTCTAGTTTGAGCTAAAACGCGTTGAGTGTCAGAGTTATCATATATAATTATTCCCCACGAAAAACACAAAAACTCGCCCCGGAGGCTTTTCTGTGTTGACCACTATGTGGCAAGTGTGTTTCCTCTGAGAAGGGTAATAGTATCTTACAACCTACACGCGCAGAGAAAAGGAGCTTGGTTCCCCTCCTCGATGGTCTAGTGGTTAAGACACTCCGGGCTAAACGGAGGGACCCTGGTTCGAATCCAGGTCTTGGACGATACCTCTTTTTCTCCTGTAACAAAAAACTCTCGTTTGAGCTAAGAAACGTGGGAGTCGGAATTATCACATGTATTTGCGAGTTTTACTTTGCGCGAGGGTCG
>QLNU02015270.1:84093044-84134058 GCA_006491805.2 Dysdera silvatica
CAAAACATATTTCAGGGGCCCATACATATACGAGTAAGAAAACAAGACAAAACAAAAAATGGAATAATGTATGAGCGATGATGATGGCACGAAATGCGAGATCTGAAGTAAAAATATTTTTGGGGAAATTTTCAATATTACCAAAATTTTAAATTTGAGAATTACTCTTTGCGGGGCCTGGGGCATGGGCCCCGCTCGCCCTTGCTTAAGGGCTAAGCGGCCCTGCCCATTGTCGGAGAATTTGAGCATCATGTATTATGTCAGATGTCAAAGTCTTTTTCCATCGTAACATTAAGACATATTTTTAGAATAGATTTTGCCAATGTACACATCGTGACTGAAATAAAGAATATAATTATCATATTTACGTATAAAAGTCATGTATGTAAATACACATACTCTATGTGTATTTCTGTATGTACACAGAATTCCTTAGACATAAGTTCTCGAAAAGAGCATCGGCGTTTCTCGATTTCTGAAGATTGATCGCATTTGTTCTAAATCAAAGATTAGGATCCTCCAGGAATCGTAATAATCGATACCAGTGTCATACTGAAAGTGATTGGCATCGACCAGGTCATGTCGATTTCCCAATACAAAAGATATATTTCTAGAGAAAAGATTCCGATATCTTTGCACATCAAGAATAAATCGTGTTTTCATATAATCTCATTTACTTCGGGACTATACAAGAAAGATTTATTTTTTATATTTCTTCCTTTTTCTTCGAATTCAATGAAAGTAATCCGAATTCGTTAGTTTTGCATGAAAAGTCACTTTCATTGGCACCTCTTCACTGATGATGATGTTTCAGTATGAAGCTGTTCGTTTGGTTGTTAGTTGAAATTTTGTAGATAGTAAAAGAAGGGGCGGACACAGACTTTCATTTTGGGGGGGTCACGGACAGAATTTGCCATGGTCTTGGAATAACACCCTTCATTTATCATGAAAGTTGGAATTTTTTACAGTGAAAAAATATATTTTGGGGGTCATGACCCCTGTGATCGCCTTTGTAGTGAAAGGCCGTCCGCGGACCAATCAATTTCACGCACCGAGCGAGGACCAAAAATTAGAATTAAAATACCAAATACAGCAGCACTTCAATATAACGTACTTCCGTATAGCGAAATTCTCCATATAGTGAAGTTTTGGCAAATCCACATGGTCGTTACATATGAAAGTGTTTCTATATAACGAAATAAATTTCTATATAACGAAATTTTTAACGACCAAAACAGAAAATTAAGTGGTCACGTCAGCTACCTTGGGTTCCCTAATACCGTTGGAATAAAATACGCACACTTAAAAACATCTATTTTTAAATGGTTGAATGTTATTTATGAGAAACAGTCGTTTACTGAAAAACGGGATTTTAATTGTGGTATCATCATATTGCACTGCCCTGGTTTATAAACACATCGTTTCCACTCGGCGAATTTTCTACATAACGATTTTTTTTCATGGGTACATAGTAATTACAAATTACAATTTAAATTAATCACAACAATTACAAATTAGAATTTATTAAATTAGTACAATAATTACAAATTACAATTTATTAAATTAATCACAACAATTACAAATTACAATTTATTAAATAATTACAATTTATTAAATTAATTACAATTTATTAAATTAATTACAATTATTACAAATTACAATTTATTAAATTAATCACAATAATTACAAATTACAATTTATTAAATTAATAAAAATAATATACAGATACATAAACTAATTACATTAATTACACTTGGGAGTTTTCTAAGGTGACCTTACGTGTTTGTTGCGATTTAAATCGACTTTAATATTTCAACGACAAAATTTAACGTTTTTTTAAAAGCGTTTCAAGTTTAAAAATTAAGTAAAATATTAATGAGTTCTAAACCCTACTATAGCTCTCCGAGCTCCCCCCCCCCAAAAAAAAACTTTTAGCAGCCCTGTAAAGGGAGAATATATCCTTGCACTCCCTGGATCGAACGAGAAAAAATAGCCTACCAACTTGACGTAGAAACGTAGTATTAGTCAGTTTATTGCGCAAAAATTTGATGTCAATTTCCTTGGCTGGATTAAGAGGAGACAAGAAGACGCCCCATATACAGAACAAGCTTCACAATCCTATAAACCAGCGGATCTCAACCATGTGCTGCGCAAAACCTTCCAAAGTGCTCCAGTGTTCAATAATTACAAAAAATCGCTGGATTTCCTGCCAAAAAATTTGAGAAAAAAAGCTAGATTTATAAAACATTCGTAATGGTTGCTGAATCGAAAATTTTCCAGCTAAAGGAGTTTTTTTTTTTACTGTTTTTCGTTTATGTTTATGTATAGTTAAGTAAGTTCTACATTTCTCTGAAATTTGTGAGTAATATAACATTTTGAATAAAATAAAACTTGACGTTTTACGCGCCCAAATGCTTCAAAAATACCTTCCATCGTTAATACTGCTGTCATTGGGTTTAGGACCTATGTTGGTGAAAATATCGTAAGCCTTATGAGAAAATAACATATGAGAACGTATATGCATAATTGAGGTTTTCAGAAAATGATATTTGAAGTTCCAGTTTCTAATGACTTTAAATGGGAAAATTAAATTCAGATTCAAATTTAAGCAATTTAAAATTCGAAAACAAATTCGTTCTTTTACTATTAATTCAATAATACAATGTGTTGACTAACAATTTGAAAAGTATGGTTATGTAAAAGCAGCCGAAAATGGACATATGTGCCTTTGACATAAAGGCGACGATAGTGCTCGGCGAATAATTTTTCTTTTGAAAAGTGCTCCGTGGCTCCATAAATTTAAGAACCGCTACTATAAACAATTAGTTAGGTTTTCGTTCGCAAGAACGTTAACTAACTTCCGTTAGAGAACTAAAAGTAAACATGTAAATTATCACAGTCGAACAATCAATAATTTCATATAATAACTAGTAATTTATTTCATGATGCATACAATGATATTTGTAAATAAAAATAAGAAGATTTTGAATTGTATGCCGTAATTATATTGTCACAAATTAGCTGGACGTTTGAATTACGTCAAACGAAAATGGCATTCGAAGTAAAAACCGTCATAAAAGCGAAACGGGCACCATTTGCCTAAGGTTTTGCAAAGGCGACACGCGTCTACTGAGATGGACAAAGACAGAAATACGCACAAATCGAAGTATAACAACGATTTTCCTTCCCTTTACAATTATTTTGTCTAGACGTGGAAAAACCGAGTTTAAAATTACCCTGTAAAAGAATACTTAATGTTAAAATGTCTGTAAAATGCTATTTCAACATATATACACTTGTAAACAAAATATGCAAACAAATCCATTATGCGACAATGAAAATTTTCTTTGGTAATGATGAGTTAATCGTTTTTCTTAGGGGAAACAATGCGAAAATGACATTTACTTGTACACCAACAATCGCCATCAGCTTATCAACGGTGGATTTTAATCATACACATACACACACACATACAGACAGACAGACGCGCGCGCGCGCACACACACACACTCACTCACTCACTCACCACTTACAATGAACCCGGATAAAACGAGTTTCTGGATTCCGCGAGGAAAATACTAATTTGGCATTTGGCAGAACGTTAAAATGCAATACATTTAATCTCTTTTAGCGAGCAAAACCACAGCGCCAAATGAATGAGAAAAAATGGCTAACCCACTGAATCTGGAAATACAGTATTGATCAAACGGCTTATCGTACGAAGATTTGATAAGAAACTCTTCCACCGAATTAAGGACAAACATAAAGAGGCTTCACATCCACAACATCTTTTGTGATCGTGTAAACAATTGGTTCTGCTTTTCACGAAGAGTCGTTAACTTCCGTTGTAGAACTGAAAGTAAACTTCTAAATTCCCGCAGTCCAACACATTTGGGGTGTAGAAATGCGTCCAGCGGCTTATTTAAGCTTTATACTTTTTTCTCTCTTTCTCTCTATCGCTCACATAGGAGTATAGGGGTATGCAAATTCATAAGGTGGGTGTTATAGGCTCAATGGGGGAGGGGCTTAAAGAGCTGCAACTCGCAATATTCCTATGCTAAATATGCAATGGGGGGGTGGTTACAACCCCTGGGGTCAGTCATCTCTGCATGGCAATGCTCACATATTGCATATACTTCTCTCAATACATGTTCTTTGACACATTGAAATCCAAGTCAGGATGTCTACTCAAATTCTGTTTCAAACTTCCCTGACTTTTCCAGGTTTCCAGACCAAATCTTAATCGATTTCCAGTCACTAATTACAGTAAACAACACACAACGCATTAAAATTTGCGCAACCAAAACAAGCCTTGTGACCATAAAATCCACGAACATAAATACCAAAGCTATTTATAACCTAATCACAGTGAATTTACAAATTCAAAAGCTGTATTAAAGAGTGTATTTTTTTACACTAAAAACTTGCATTAATTAAATATTTACAACATTTCCATTTGGCCCTTTTCAAGTTCATTATAAAAGAGTTTAACTATATAATCGCAAAGCTGATGCTTCATCTTCCATTCCATTTAAAATGTGTATGACTATATATAAGTCAAAGTTGATTGGTATGATCAAAATCTCTTACAGATTAGAAAATTTAGCTAAAAACACTTTTTTCCTTTTTTCCAAATTTTAGTTATATATATTTGTCAAACGTTCCTCCTTTAAAATATATGGGCTTAATAATTTTATATAAATTATATTAGTTTTGGTGCAAAAGGGTAATTTTTGGAAGAAGTTTAGTCAAAAGTACAAGTTTTTCAAAATTTTCAGTAGGCAATGTGGTATGAAAAGCACAGTTCAGGAAAATTATTTTAATAAGTTATTTATTATAACAATGACTTTCAAATTTCCCTGACTTTGGCCTTTGTATTTCAAATTTCCCTGATTTTTCTAGTCAGAAAAAACTTCCCTGACTTTTCAAGTTAGCAAAAATTTCCCTGACTTTTCCAAATCCGTAAACATGTATCTGTGTAGGCAAAAAAGACATATGTCTAGGGGGCGACAGCTGACAACCTAAAAGTAAATTACTGTAAAACCTGCTTAAAGCGATCACTTTTTGGGACTGGGCAGCAATGGCCACTATAGACAGGTGATCATTATACACGACAGACTTTGGTATGATGGTCAGCGATTAAGTCCCTATCAGTTTTCTTTTATAAAAAGTGGTCACAAGAATGTACCTGACCAAAATCATTTAAACTTTTTTAAGGGTCTTCAGGTTTAATATTTTAGATGACGTCAGAAAACTTAGATGGTAACTTTAATATTGAAAAAATATGAAAAAACAAAAATGGTCAGCGCATGCGCCGTTTTGCCATGTATGTCCTATGGGACTGACTGATGTGGAGCTTCTAGTTGCGGACGATTTTGTTACACAACTGGAATTGATCTGAAATTTTACTGAGGCAAAATTGAGCGCGTATCCTTTCCATTGGTATAACGTTCAAGTTGATTTAATCATCATCAAAAATTAATAATAATGAAATAAATTTAATGAAATATATTTTTCATGTGAAAAAATTATGAATCTCGAGTCATGTCAGTTTTTAATGCAATTTGCATTGAATTTTTAATGCAAATTATGTTGGTTTTATTAGAGGTGTCATGTCGTCAACGTATGTAGAATTTATAATTTTTATTGTATGATTTCTATCCTGCGACCACTGCTTAACAGCAACGCACGAAACAGCAGTAATCGTCACCGTGGGTTCCCAGAACAGAATACTACGTATTCAACTGTTCACTTTGCAGGCTGCCTTGACTGTTGCCACTTAGGATAGCAAGAAACGAATACTTAATAAGTACAATTTATAAATTTAAATTATCTGTATAAAAATTGTGATTTGAAATAAAATTCATGAAAAATATATTTATTATGAAATTTACTTCATTATTATTAAATTTTCATGATGATTAAATCAACTTACGGTTATCGGATCAACTTGAATTTTATACCAATAGAAAGAGTATGTGCTCAACAGTACCTCAGTAAAACTTTAGTTCAATCCCAGTTGTGTAACAAAATCGCCAACTGCTACAAGCTGCACGTCTATCAGTTTCATAGGAAATACATGGCAAAACGGCGCATGCGCAGACCATTTTTGATTTGCATATTTTTTGAATATTAAAGCTGCTATCTGAGGTTTTTGACGGCCTCTAAAATATTAAACCTCACAATCCTGAAAAAAGCATACATGATTTTTCCCGGTACACGTTAGTAGTCACTTTACCAGGTTACACACACACACACACACACACACATATATATAAATTGCATGTCGGATTATCACATACTTATAAGCTTATTTAGCAACATGAATGTTACCGAACAAACCGTTACTACATTGCTATATATCCTTTTATTTTACGAGGGCGAATCAGAAAGTTTTTGCCCCTATTTTTTATTAGCCAAAATAAGGTACATACAGGTAATTACAAATATACGTACTATTCTACGTACCTTACACTTTTTTTCACATAGCCCACACCAGTTCAGACATTTGTCCCATCGCAGCACTAAATTTAAGATGCCCCTGTGGTAGAATTCGTCGGACTGCTGTCTTGGCTTCATCGTTGCACGTGAATCGCTGTCCTGCCAGGAACTTCTTCAGCGGACCGAAAACGTGGAAATCACTAGGGGCGAGGTCCGGACTGTATGGTGGGTGGTCCAGACTCTCCCAGTGAAATGACCGGAGCTTGTCGGCGGTTCTGATTGCATACAGTCCGGACCTCGCCCCTAGTGATTTCCACGTTTTCGGTCCGCTGAAGAAGTTCCTGGCAGGACAGCGATTCACGTGCAACGATGAAGCCAAGACAGCAGTCCGACGGTGGTTCCACAGTCAGCCGGACGAATTCTACCACAGGGGCATCTCAAATTTAGTGCTGCGATGGGACAAATGTCTGAACCGGTGTGGGGACTATGTGGAAAAATAGTGTAAGGTACGTAGAATAGTACGTATATTTGTAATTACCTGTATGTACCTTATTTTGGTTAATAAAAAATAGGGGCAAAGACTTTCTGATTCGCCCTCGTATTAAAAATACATATTTTAAAATCCTCTTCTCTTACACGTCAGTTACATAACTCTGTTTTTATTCCACATCCCTTTACTTCGCGGGCATTCGCATTTGCAGCCGTTTTTCGGCATCACAAGTGGCCGCCTTGGAGAAGTTTCACTTGCTTTTCAAATTCTAGTACAGATCATTGGTAAAATAATTGCCTCACAAGAAAAACAAAACATCTCGTAACACTCGTTACCCGACGTTGATCTCGAAAGCCTTGCGCGTAGTCTTCGTCATATACAGTAGGCAAGGTTGGCAATATGGGTTGAACTTCGACCCCGATCTCGGAGCAGAATTTGAGAGCAGCAATCTTTTTGTTTTCTGCAATTATAACTGTCAACAATCAATATTCTCCGGAGAAATAGATCGTGGAGCGGGGTCAAGGGTTAAGAATGATTAAAAATGGTGTGTCAATGCAAAAATAATTTTCTCCAAAATAATTGCGGGTTTTGGAGATTTATGCGGAGCTGAAGAAAGGATTTGCGGATCACGCCTCTTTCGATCGTTCTGATGCTGAAAACTAGTTTTGTTTTCGATGTTATTCATCGATGTTTATGTTGATAAGGGCATCCTTATCGATTAATGCTTAGAACATCGATTTGACGATGGATGAAACCCTTCTCCTCGGAAGCGGGCTCGTTTCATCATCCGCTATGCGCTTTTCTTCCCTTAACAATATTTATATTTAAACAATTGATATTCTAGTTTGTTAATAATGATGTTAAACTTTAAAAACAATTTATATACAATAAAGTAGGGCGAATCCATTATATTTAATGGAATTTTTCAAGAGTTATCCATGTGTTTCCCGAAGGTTCTTATTTGGCAACTATCACAAGACGTTCTGTGCCACTTAACGTATCTTTCTGCAGAACACATGGGGGGACGTATACACCAACCTTGGAAATTAATGGGGTACTACAAACGAACATTTTCAAGAAATTAAGATCCCCCCCCCCACTTGCTGGTCATTCAAAAAATTTGATTTGCTCGATTCTTCTATGCATTTACTTTCAAAATGTTTACAGTCACATTTTAAAATAAGGTACTTTTTAGCTCATTACTAATTGTCAAGCAGTATCAATTATTTTTGTAGCATTTTAGTATCTTGTACATTCACTAATAATTAATAATTAATGATTAAAAATTAATAATTAATAATTAATGTTAGATAGCATGGAGAAGGTGGTAGAAAATTTTCTCAGCGCACCCCCCCCCAGAAGTACTTATATGGGCCCCACTGCTTTGACATAGCACCCCCAAAAAGGTTGCCGATTCCTGGTTTATCGTATATTTACTTCTTCTATAATATATGAATGTACGGTACAACCTGCCTAAAATGGTCACCTTCGGGACTGGACAGCAAAGGTCACCATAGGCAGGTGGCCACTATTCGCAACATATTTTGCTATAGGCATGATTAAGTCCCTATCAATTCCGTCTTGTAAAAAGTGGTCGCTTTAACAGGTTCTGCTGTACTTATTATTTAATTATTATTATTATATACTTAATATTTAAACATCAACTTTTACATATCGACAGGGGCAACTTTTCATCGTAAACTTTGCAATGCTGCTGATATTGCATTTTTTGCACAGTAGATGACGAAAACTGGGTTAGAACTTTGCCAGCTTTACGTCCCGGAACTGTCCCAATGGAATTATCCGAAAGGGGACAGACTGCTTAACGTGACATCTGAATCATAATATCGTTAAGCCCACGCATCGTCGAGCTTAATCGAGCTTAACATGAATAGAACCTAACTCCAGTGGGCTTAACGGCACTGAATTTCTGAGCCCTTAAAAAATCATCTGTAATTGTGCCAAAAGCGTACAACATGGAAGACGTCTTCACTTAACTTAAACCCCTGAAATTGGCCGCGTATTTTCGTAACGTTTTCCCGTCACGCTATCAGTAAGGTATCTCACACAAAGATTTTCAGAAAGTTTTCAACGTCAATCTATTTTTAATTTAATTGAATATTTTTTTTTTTTTAGCGTTAAATTTTCAGCGCTTAATTTGAATAATGTTTCCATTTTCTGTTTGCATGCATACGCTCTCTGTTATAGGGTTGTTTAATACGTTACTGGGGGACTAAAGAAAGCGACTTAAAAACCACCAGCGAATAGTGGCGAAAACACAAACAGCGCTTTTTGTGATAAAGAGAGAGTGTTTTTTTTTCGATTTCTTTTGTATTGACTAAAGTGGAAAACATTTTTCTTGCATTTCAGCACGCTTCAATGGCAAAAAACGCGCAACGCATATGAATAAAACATGGAAAGGACTATGTATACCTTTTCTGCGAATTGAAAGTGATCTGATCTACATATAAGATTCTAATAACGAAAAGCGTAAGTTTCTCTGGGCTGTTGTCATGGTTAAACACCATTTTTACTATCAAAGCACCAGTAATTGTCGTTTGACGTTGTAACTTTCCGAAGTTATATCCTTTTGATAACGAGGCATGTCCTTTTGATAAGGAGATATATCCGTTTGATAAGGAGAGATATATCTTCTTTGAACATGTAACACAGGAATGATATAGCTACTCCAGACTTGTCTACAGATATCGTTCTGCATACTAATCGAGCATCTGTTAAAATAGAGGTCCTCTTGCCAATTATTTTATACTTGAAGTCCCGTTTAATTTGCGGGACTTCAAGTATAAAATAATTGAAGTCCCGTTTAATTTGCCCTCCCCCATTTCCAGAGATCTCTGTCAACACTTTTATAAACAACCATAATTTTACAAGCAATTTTACTTTTTCAAAATGTAATTTATTTCAATGAGGCTATATCTGGAATTCCAAAATAACATATCTAAGATTCTGAAATGATGATAAATTACTCTCAAAGAAAAAAGAAAGTTTTCTCTCTCCCTTGAATATCTGAATTGTTGGATATTTATTTTATATAAATCGAACACTACGCAGATTAAATCAAACAACAATGTCAATCAATCAACGTTTATTGGCGTAGTGATACCAACGCCGATGGTATGGCGTGATTAGATGGTGAAACGTTCGAAAGAAAATAAATATTTCTGCCTTCGGTGGGACCTGAACCCACGACCTTCCACTTGCCGGGCGGAGGCTCTACCCACTGAGCTACGAAGGACAATATATAATCTCTTTACGAACGTATATATATTGTTGCCAGTTATTTCGCAGAATGGTGTAGTACATAGACTACTATTTAAACCAAATTGCAAAGAGACTGGTATTAAATTGATCGAAATGCACGTTGCAGCATATGTATTTATTAGAGCCTCCGCCCGGCAAGTGGAAGGTCGTGGGTTCAGGTCCCACCGAAGGCAGAAATATTTATTTTCTTTCGAACGTTTCACCATCTAATCACGCCATACCATCGGCGTTGGTATCACTACGCCAATAAACGTTGATTGATTGACATTGTTGTTTGATTTTGTTAAATATTTCGAAACAATATTACATGTAAGATTATAAGCATATAGTTTGTTTTATGTTTAAAATAGAAGTCTCCTTGTGGTATCACATTTTAAATCAAAACGACAGCACGTGTAAAATTCTGCAATAAAAAAAATTATATCCCAAGGTTCTGAAATGTATTGTATCCAATGTATGAAATGTATTGTATCCAATGTATGAAATGTATTGTATGCAATATATTGTATTGTATCTAAGGTTCTGAGATGTTACTGTATATATTGTGATACTAAATTGAGATATCGGAACTTCTAAAATGATGCATCTGATATTTTAAAATGGTACGCTTTAGTTTCTGAAGCAGAATTACGTTTGATACTTTGAAACAATATTATATCTGAGATTCTGGAACGATATTATATCTGAGATTCTGGAATGATATCATATTCGAGATTCTGGAATGATATCATATCTGATATCTTAAAATATTAGTAGGGGAGAATAGGGCAAAGCGGATCACTTAATTTCATCTTAATAATAAAGTGTGATAAATAAATATGTGAACGCTAAAACTTTACTGTTTACTACTGTCAACATCACTTTACTGTTTTTACTGTGTACACCATATTTACTGTTTACTACTGTGAACATCAAAAACCATGTTACGGATCATTAACGACATTATTTATTACTGAATTTAAAACAAAAATGTTTGAAGGAGAAAGGTCAAATTATCCGCTTTGCCGCGTTATTGGAGTAAAGTCGATAGCTATTTTTGAAATAAAAAAAAATCAGTGTTAAAAAATTATAACTTATACGTAACATGCTTTCGGCAGAAAAAAAAATTACCAGAAACGTTTTCACATAGTGCATTTAAGACACGTATAGTTTCCTATGCCTACACAAGGGGTACAATTTTCGTGAGCCCATCTGTTTCAAAAGGAACACTATATACTAGTGATTTTCAACCTTTTCCAAGCCGCGACTTACTTTTATAGTAGCCAAAAGATCCATGAACCCCCAAAACACATTAAATACAAAATTATAATATATATATGTTACATTAATCATGTACATTACATTAATTATATATATATATATATATATATTGCATTAATTGTGTACAGTGATCCCATTTTTATTACCTTTTTGCATTTTTTTTATACAGCGATTTTACAACGATACCAAATATAACGATAAATCCCTCTACAACGATAATTTTTCTCGGTTCGTATAATATTATTATAAAGAGGTTTTACTGTATTATGTACAGTGGAGTTCATTTTTGAATTGCCCCCCTGTGGGGCGTGGGCCCCACGTTGGGAAACACTGCATTATACAGTCCTCTATTGGTGGGTCAGAATATGGCTCATTACATATTAAGCAAAAGTAAGACGGCAGCGTAGATTTCGTCCTTGTGTCGAGATGGTTTGCGGTGTTCTTAGTGTTGCTTGTACTTCATACACACCGCGGTTTTCTTTTCGCGTTGTGCTCGAACGGTGTTCCAAACAGGGCTGCTTGTTAAAATTTCTGCAAATTTTGACTTATGTTTTCATGCATTTACTAATCGAGCAGCAACCTTTGGCAATGACCGAACAAGTGCTGGCAACACATTTGTATTTATTTGTCCTTTCATACTGGCGTTTTCTGATCATTTTGGAAGGTTGACGATATAGAGAGCAGTCGCGAGTTTGAGGCTGGTGCTGCAGAATTCTTCAGGTAACATCTCGTTAAATCTAATAATCCTAGCTGTGGAACTCGAGCTTGACAAATCAGCTGATTGTTGATCCGGAATTGCCAGTTTGTAATCAGTTACGGATGCTGGTGGAAAGTTGATGTCAATCAGGGTTGTCTGATCATCAACTTTGAAAGAAATTCGTTCTCTAGTGAAAACTATGTGGCCCATGTGGCTAGAGATGCATGTCATCAATTTCGCGAATATCATACTCAAGCTATATTTCATGATAGTTGGTCAAAATCAAATCAGAGTGAATTTGAATTATATTCGAAGTCGCGTTGAAATTTTACAAACGAAAATCAATAAAAAAAAAATATTTAAAAGAAAATTACATGATCACAAATGAAATAATTTTGGGACCCGTAACTTGTGGGGTCCGGGGCTAGTATTACGGTTGCCCTAGCCTAACTACGCTTCTGAATTCTAACTGTTAGGGCAAATCTGATCACTTACCCACTTTGCCCCATCAAAAAAGACCCGCTTTGCCCCCAATGCCGTTTGGACAAAGTGCAGCCTGTACCGAATCCCATTAACAATAATGACACAAAAACATTAGATATCTAAAGTAACAGACTTAATACCTGTTTCAGGCATACTAATCACAAAATTTACTGCTAAGCAGTTTTTATTATTTTGACACTTAACTAACTTACGAAAATTTTAGTAAACAATTGAAAAAATGTTTTCTTATTTCATTCGCTGCGTATTAATTTTCACTAGTTCTGAAGTAACTGCAATTTATTCCTACGCACACCTTCAACACTTTTGCACTGACCACTGTTGCCTCCTATGTTTGGATTATTAAACATTAATTTGCCTCATATATCCACTTTGAACTACTTTCCCTACAATTACGGCATTGATATATATAACATTTGAAATAAATTTTATCGTCATCAAGATTCTGAATGATATCATATTTGGGAGTTCGATATTTCGTTATTTTTTGCAAGTGATTTGTAAACATTCCATATATTAGAAATAAAATACAGGGTACCAGGGAGGAAATTACATAAAAAGGTTAAACACTGGTAAAATTTTCATTGCTATTTTACCAGTGTTTAACCTTTTTTTATGTAAATTCCATATATTGTTAAGGTTGAGCAATAAACCTAGTTCATGATATAATGAAGAGAACCTACTTACACAGAGTATATATTTTTGAGCGAGAAAATGTAGATTTTGTTTGGTAGAATGATTGTGCAATAAAATTGAACCACTTTTAGCGAAATTTTATATTTCGAGTATCCGGATTTAACGAGCAAAAAGGGCGAGATTTTTTTCAAAACAAAACGTACAAAATTCTAATAAATAAATAAATAATCGAAAAAATAATCAATGATTATGTATTTTTAACTCGGACAGACCACAATGACACAAACATTTCGGTGATCAAAACCGTAAATTTCGCGAAATCTCATTCCTTTTAGAGCACATACCAAGTCCCAGGGGCGGATTGGGTGCTCTCAAAGAGCGTACATTGTGTGTTCGCGCTCAGTTGGCGTGTGATACCGTTAGCAGACGGGTTAGTCCATTGCAGTTTAGGGAAGGGCGTCTTGCCGAAACTGGTTTTTCGCGCGGGAAAAACCAGTTCCTCCAAGACGGCCTTCCCTAAACTGCAATGGACTAACCCGTCTGCTAACGGTATCACGCGCCAACTGAGCGCTAATGCACAGTACCTTGGATTATCGGAGGGCGCGGAGCCTATTAACCATGAGGGCAAACCGAGGGCCGGCAGCCAGTCCGCCCCTGGCAAGGCCTTCCTAATAAGCACTTTTAAAAGGAGCAGATTATGCTGAACACTGTAGTTTTAAGGCGTTAAATATTTTAAAACGAAAATGTAATGAACAAAAATGGATCCGCGGAACAAAGCAAATAATTATGGGCAGTTTTTTTTTTGTTTTTTTTTAAACTTTCAAATAAAGTTTATTTTAGTAATAAGTACTAGTTTAAGTTCCTTTATATCATGCTCTTTGTATTTAATTTATTATACTGAAATTCAAATGGTAATATCCAGGCCCGTAGTTAGACGCTTGTTACGGGGGGGGACTCTGAATGTTAGAGGGGGCTTAAAATTCAAAAATGTTTTGTTATATTTTATTAATATATTTAATAGTACTAAATAAATTGCTTTTTGCAATGAAAAATAAATTTTAGTATACATCTATAATTTTCCCTAAGTATATGAAGACTCAAACCTATGTAAAAAAAATTACATACACAAGATCTACAGTAGAGAGCTATTTTGAATACATTTCTAACATCAAAGAACAATTTCCATTGTCATGTACAATTTCATACAAAATCTCTAGTAATATTATACGTTGTGCATTAAATTTTAAGGAGATTCAGTTCGAAATATCATTATATAAGTATGTGGGATGCATATATATATATACCCACAGAGACTTTATTTTCAAAATTTTAAATTTCAAACCGGATTTAACGAGCATTTTTCCGGAGCCGAATCTCCTCGCCATATAAGGTTCTAATTGTACGGTTCACGTCGCGTAATATTGTGTTTCTTTATCCCGCTGTAACTGAAACAGCATTAGAAAATTACTAATTTAACGTTAGAGAGTAATTAGTAATTTTCGTAATGGAAATTACTTGAGCACTGAAGTAATTTTGGTAGCTCAATAGAAATTTGCATGGCGACATTTCAATCATGCAAAATAATTTCCATAATAAATGTTCGTACTCCATCACACGCACTCCCTAATTATGCACGCACACGAACAACTGAAACACAGTGCAATCGAAACCCGTTAACACGAACACTTTCCCGAACCTATTCTCTTCAAATCTGAATAACTTAACACAGTAGAACCTCTCTTATCCGTCCATGAAGGCAGCGGGCAGCTGCTCCGGTTAATCCGAAAATTGAGGTGTTCACAGAAAAGAAAGTGACAGAATTATTAAAATAAAAAAGTCTAAATTGACTTTAAAAGGACAATGATTATTCGAAAAGGAAAAAAAAATATGTAGGGAAAAGGTTGTAGCATAGCTTAAACTCCAGTCGGTGGATGACCGGCTCCCTCTGCGGCCGGTTAAAACAAGACCGGTTAGGAGACAATTAACTGTCATGCGATCCCCGTTTGTCCGGATAACGAGAACTACATTGAATACAAACAATTCCTTTCGTTATCGTGAATGTTCGCCTACATTCAACGATACTCTTTGAATATATATGTACAAAGTAGAACCTGCCTAAGGCGACCACCTTTGTTACTGGGCTGCAATTGTCCCCATAGACAAATGGTCACTAAACACGACGAGCTTTGGTATAGGCATGATTAAGTCCCTACTAATTATCTCTTATAAGAAGTGGTCACTTTATTCAGGTGGTCAATTTCCGAAAGTGATCACTTTATCCAGGTGGTCAATTTCCAAAGGTGGTCACTTTACTCAGGTTGTCAATTTACCAAGGTTGTCACTTTACTAAGGTTGTCACTTTATTCAGGTTGTCAATTTACCAAGGTTGTCACTTTATTCAGGTTGTCAATTTACCAAGGTTGTCACTTTATTCAGGTTTGTCTAATTTACCAAGGTTGTCAATTTATTCAGGTTGTCAATTTACCAAGATTGTCACTTTATTCAGGTTGTCAATTTACCCAGGTTGTCACTTTACCAGGTTCCACTCTACTTGCAAGAATCTAATGCCTAAAAATTGTAGATTGTTATACGTGCGAGTTGTCGGGTTTTTAAGTCTTACGTCTTCAATGCGTAATAATTAAGGCACGCAATCTTTTGGTGATATGTTTGTTGTTTGGGTTTTACGTCTTAAGGACTACAATGGCCATGCTGCCGTGGAGACCTACTGTTTTCCCGCGGAATCCGAACCTCTAAGGACTAGGAAACAAAACCCCAACACCCACCCGGACTACAGTGAGCAGTGCGAAATTATGAGGTCTCTGAGTAAGCGTTCTTTGTACCATTGGGGCTTCTGGCGATAATAATAATAAAAAAAAACTCGAGCTGAACAGTCAAGAAGTTCCCGGATGCAAGTCTGAATAAGTACAGAAAGAAGTCTTGGGTACTCCGCACTGCCCGTCTCAAATCTATACCACCATTGCGAGAACATGCACATAATATTAATAAAAAAAACACTATGGAGTTCCACCGGGAGATTCCGTAACAAACGGTTATTCGACACTGGTGTAAGGTTTAACAACACGACGTTCGGGAGCCGACTACTCCCTTTGTCAGTGAAGCATAATGCCTTGACTTGATTTCATTCTGCCTTCATTTGACAAAGGGAGCAGTTGGCTCCCGAAACGTCGTGTGTTTTTAAACCTTACGCCAGTGTCGAAATAACTGTTTTTATATTAATTAAATATTAAAATATATAATATATAAAATTTGTTATAATTAAATATTAATAATATATTCCTATTTAAAAGAAGCACACCACTGTTTCAGTACCATATATTAATTATACACAGTACTTCGAAATTAAATTGGGTTACTAAGCATTAAGCGTCCATACGAGTTCTTCACGGGAGGGGGGGCTGAGAAAATTTAACGAGTACTTCTTGGGGGGGGGCTGAGAAAAATTATTACCTCCTTCAAAGCTGGCGAGAATTTTAGTGAATGTACAAGATACCAAAACGCTACAAAAATAACTGATACTGCTTGACAATAGCAATGAGTACCTTATTTTATAATGTAATTGTTAAAACTTTGAAAATAAACACATAGTAGGTTCGGGTAAATCAAATTTTTAATGGCTAGGGGGAGGGCTCGAACCCCTCTGCCCCCGTATGGCCGCCCATGGTACTAAGGTACCGGTTGTCTTTCGATTAAAAAAATACCGTTGGCGAAACGTGAAAATTACAATTCTATAATTCCCAGGTAACAGAAGCACAATAAATAAACCAGATTTCTAATAGATAAATACATAAATAAATTAAATTAAATAAATAAATATGGATTCCAAAAAGAAGTATATGGACACTTTACAGACATTAATTATGGAAGCTAAAATTCATTAATAGAAGGATTGTTGTTGACGTCTTTCGCGAAGCTCAGTGACATATTTCGTTTACTATTTTACCGTAATTTTACTGTTTAAGCTTCTGTATGCAAATTTCTTCCGTTATTTTTCTTTTGTATGCAAATTTCTGTAATTTTTCAACAGAAAGATACTTAAATAAACGACAATTCATCTAAAAAGCACTACTGGTTCAATTTAAAAAAAAAAAAACGTTTTGAAGGGTATTCGCAAAACGGGAGTCGGAATAAAATAATTCGGTTTAAAGTTCCAATTCAAGGATGTTTTGAATTTTCGGGGGGGGGGTATAATCGGACTAAAAAAAATTACTTAATTAAGAAAATCGGTGCAGTTACTAAAGAGATGATAAGGTAAACTTACGGGGGCCACTTGCTAAAATGATTTAAAAAAAATATTTTTTCTTTATTTTACTTAAAAGTATAGATTCTTCCTTTTCAAATCACATAAAATTTTTGCTCTAGGTTTATTAGAACTATTTTTTGAAACAAGTTTCCAAATGTACAAATGAATTTAAACGCATAAAAAAAACTTTTTATAAAAATGCTGTTTTTCTCAAAATCGTGATATTTTCTATCACAAAAGGAATATTGAGTTTCAATTGACGTCTAATTCTTAGGTACGCGCATATAAAGATTCTACATATGCTGTTGTAGCGTTTATATTTTTTAATTCGGTTTTTTAATTATCACCTGAACGTAAAATAAAAATTGTGTTTCTAGATTTTTTTTTTTTCAATTTGATATAAATATTTTTAATTTTAAAAATATCGTGTGTATCGTAAAACGCCACACATAAAAAGTGTAAATATGTTTGCTAACTATACAAAAAAAAAAAGTTCTGTGTGCATCGAATAAATATTTTCGAAGAAAATGTTTCTGTATGGAAAACCCCCATGTTCTTGGATTTGTTAGTGACCCCCTTAATAAATGGACAAGGAGGCGCACACGGGACAAATAAAAATACATAGCAAAATTTCATAAACACACAATATTGTCGGCTACCTGGAGAAGACTGATGGAACATAAAAAAGAAGGGAATATATAAAAATTAAAGACAATTTCCGGTGGTTAATTTCGTAAGCGTCGCCTGAAGTACATGAAATCCTGCGATATATTTATTCTATTTATTTTTCATCTAATGGAACTTGTGTAAAACGGCCACCTTTAGCTCCGTCAATAGCTAGTCATCATGAAAAGCAGAGACATGCCCTGGCGGGGCTAGAGGGAGCTGAACCCCTCCCTCCGAAAATATTTTTTCTCAAAATAATTTTTTTGTAGAATTTATGTCAAATTTTTTGTTTTGTACGAAATTGTACATGACAATGATTGTTCTTTAACGTTAAAAATGTATTCAAAATAGCTTTCTACCGTAGATTTTGTGTGTATATAAACGTAACTTGAAGGTGAAATATAGCGTAAACTGGGGGAGAGGGGCAAAAAAAAATTGGGTGGAAAAAATACAGTTTTCTTCCGTTTTAAAAAATTTAAACATGTGTCCCCTCTTCTTTTCCCTGTCAGATTACGCTTATGTTGTGTGCTTAATATTTTCTACAGAACTTTAAGTCTTCATTAATTTATAATAAGGATGAAGGGAAATTATTGAGAGGAACATGAAAATTTATAAGTTTCCAATGCAAAATTTATCTTAAAAAATTCGTTTGTTGACGTTAAATATATTAGTCTGCTTATATGTATATTTAGTATTATTAAATATATTAATAAAATACATCAAAATATGTAAGAATTTTAAGCCCCCCCCACTATAACCTTCAGAGCCCCCTCATGTAACAAGCGTCTAGCTACGGGCCTGATAAAAAGTGACTAAGAAAAAGATGCCGAGATATTACACTCTTATGGGGAAACTGACACACAACTCGACCACTTCTAAATGCCTGACAATGCATGCATCCATCCGTTTCGTGAAAAAAAATGTTGCATTTTCAATGGAAAAGATGTTACGTTTTCAATGGAAAAGCTGTTACATTTTCAAAATAGAAAAGATGTTACATTTTCAATGGAAAGTGTAGTACAAAAATTGCCGTGGGCCGTCAAAAAACGCGTCACAGGCCGTGGTTTGGACCACCCTGCCTTAGAATGATACAGCATACCGTCTATTTTATAGATTAAAAGCTTCTAATTTGCACGAACTTTTTGGTGGACAAGCTTTTTTGGCACCGGCTCAGTTGGTTCTACACATTCTTGTTATTATTCAGCGTGGCAATTGGAAAGGCGTTGAAAGAAAAACATATATCTATAAATTTTTTCGATGAAATTAAATGCTTTCTTTGCTTTTTTGACGATTGAAGAATTCATCTAAGTTTTTTCTAAAATCGCTATATAAAAGTAAAACATTTCATTCGTGGATATACAAAGATATACGGATGGAATAAATCAATGTTCATTTTGATTATATTTTTTTTACGTAAACAAATTTGAGCTAAAACATTTTTACGTTAATAAAAAGAAAGTATCAATAAAAACAAGATTATTCAATCAATATCTTGAGCAAATCATTTATAAACTATTTTCATTCATCTACATTCTATACAGGGTGTGCCAAAAATCCGTAAAAACCTTAAAAAAAAAAAAGGGGAACAAATAATGATAAAAAAAAGTGCAGTGTGCACGAAAGGGCTTTTAGGAAAATTCGATTTTTTTAGTAGAAAAAAAATTAGTTTAAAAAGTCACCTGTAGACGTTGCTGATACGTAAGATATTCAACAGAAGTATACAATCCAGGCTTACAATAAAAGACTTGGATGCAGGTGGAATGTTCATTCGAATCTAAAAGTATTGCATAATTGGAGAACGTTATGGTAACGAGATCAAACGTTCCTGGCGAAGTTTTACCTGAACGTTGAATTAGAAATTACCGTGTTGCGAAAATTTCGCACGGCGAAATACACGAAGACCAGAAATAGCCGCATGTCAAGTGCTGTTCGCCTTAGATCCAGATACAATGAAGATACAATGACGATACAATGAAGATATAATGCTTTAGAGGCTATACTGATACAATAATGTATCGATGGAACGCACAGTTGTCCTATCCCTTGTCCTTTGGCATTGTCATCGCGTTTGCAGATGATTTTTTTAAATAAACATTTTGCTACTAAAAAATTCCGATTTTTCTAGAAAAACTTTCGTGTAAATCTCACTTCTTTATCAGTGTTTGTTGTTCTTTTATGATTTTTTAAAGTTTTTACGAACTTTTGGAACACCCTGTATACCAGGTGTCCGCAAACTTTTAATGGTGTTGTGCCAAAGTCACACTGCAGTCTCCTTGGCGTGCCGGCCAACATTCACCCAATTGTGAAAAAGTTTAGTTTGCTATTTAACTATTAATGAAAATTAATAGATTAGTTAATTAAGAGAATAATAATCAATAATTAGTAATTTAAGAGGATACAAGTTAATAGTTAATCAATTTAGATAATAAAAAACTCTTTTAAGTCAGAGAAGGGTTTCTTTAAAATGAGTTTTATTTTAAAATGGCTGCATGTGCCACCCAAAGACGATTCGCGTACCAAGTGTGCCACAAGTTCCATCCTTCCATATACTATTCTCATTGGCGTACGCAGGGGGGGATGTTGATGGGGATTGTAACACCCATTGCAATGAAATTTTATATATTTAACATAGGAATATGTGAGTTGTAGCTCAGTAACTCCCCCATTGCGCCTATAACACCCCCCTTATGAACTTTCTGTGTACGCCTATGACTATTCTCAAACTATAAGGGATTGTTAGGGAGCGAAAACAAATTGTGTGGAGCGTAGGGGATTTTTTTTCGGGGGGAATTTCCTATATAAAAAAATAAAACTATTTTACAATTATTTTAGGTTTCATCTATCCGTAATAGCAATTAAAAAAATTATTGATTGGGAGGTGGGGGGAACTCAAGCAGCTTTAAAAAAGATCAAGTAATCCAGTGTTAAAGAGAACAATGTGTTTTTTATCCAATGGGGGGGGCACTGAACCCCCTGAGCCCCCCTTTTATACACCACCGGTTTCATCCATATCATTACTGAGCAATTTCTGGGTTTGCGCCTAATCGAAAGTGTCAGTTGATAGCTGTGGAAGCGGCTGGGACTGAACAGAAATTATTGTTTGTTTGGAATTTTTATGGCGCAAGAGCATTATGGCGCAAGAGCAAGCAAATTAACCAGGAAAAGAAGTTGTTTTCGATCAATTTGTTCAATTAGATTTTTATACATACTTTGATATGTACGATTCAAATCAGGTTATGATACATATTATGATATGTACGATTCAAATCAGATTATGATACATATTATGATATGTATGATTCAAATCAGACTATGATATATATTATGATATATACGATTCAAATTAGACTATTATATATATGTACGATTCAAATAAGGTTATGATACATATTATGATATGTACTATTCAAATCAGATTATGATACACATTATGATATATACTATTCAAATAGATTATGATACATATTATAATATGTACTATTCCAATCAGATTATGATACATATTATGATAGTATACTATCTCGCTGTAGTCCGGGGTTTGGTTCCCTAGGCCTTAAGAGGTTCGGATTCCTCGGAAAACAGTAGGTCCCGGCGCAGCATGACCACTGTAGTCTTTGAGCCGTAAAACAAACAAACAAACAATAACAATAAATCAGATTATGATACATATCTTTCATCAATTTCTGGAGAATATTAAGGTAACTAATCTCAACTTTTGGGAGGGGAAGACGCTATAGTCCCCCCCCCCAACCCAATGCTCAGCACATAGCATTAATTTGTAATGTTCGATATTATAGGGAGGGCTAAATTTTTCTTGGGGTGAGGGGGGGGGTCAAGCCCTGCCTCCTAGTTACGCCAATTTCAAATTACAGTTGGATTACAATTTTACTAACAACTTTACTTGTTATTTTATACTGAATATAACTTCGTCGGGATTTGTATCCATTGAATTTATTTTCGTCACTTTGATCAAGGTTTACAATGTGAAATCTCGGGGCATTTATTGTAATTAATTCCCATTAATAATTAATAAAAAATTATCATAACTAATTAATAATCTCAAGCAACATGTTCATGGGGTAATTAATTACAGTGTATAATTGATAAAAAGAAAGCTCGTGTTCTGTGGCCAAAATCGACTAACGTTTTGCTGTACCAAGTCCTTGTTTTTCCGAGAACCTGAACTCACTAACGCCCAAGAAATTATGTACGCGGAGTAAGAATTGGCAGAGAAAATGGCAAGCGCTTGGACTCGTTTTGTTGGATGATAAACAAAGCATTATTACCGCATCATCCTAGAACAATATAAACAAAGACTTACCTAAATAATACGAAAGTATTATTCTGTAGGAAAGTAGGGTAATTATTTTATAGGAAAGCAGAGATTTTATTCTATAGGAAAATGGGGAAATTACGTCCTATAGGAAAATAAGGAAATTTCATTCTATAAGAAAATATGGAAATTATAATTCTACAGAAAAATAAGGAGATTGTTCTATACGAAAGAAGGGGAAATTATTCTATAAGAATAGGAAATCAATTTTATAACAGGGTAGGAAATTATTGCATAAGAAGTTAGGAAAGTAGAGAAACTACTTTTCACAAAGGTAGGAATTCTATAGGAAAACAGGGGAATTACATTCTATAGGAAAATAGGGAAATTACATGGTATGGGTAAATAGGGAAATTACATGGTATGGGTAAATAGGGAAATTACATTTTGTGGGAAAATAGGGAAATTACATTCTACAGAAAAATAGGGGAATTACATTCTATAGGAAAATTACATTCTACAGAAAAATGGGGAATTACATTCTATAGGAAAATAGGGAAATTACATGGTATGGGTAAATAGGGGAATTACATTCTATAGGAAAATTACATTCTACAGAAAAATGGGGAATTACATTCTGTAGGAAAATTACATTCTACAGAAAAATGGGGAATTACATTCTGTAGGAAAATTACATTCTACAGAAAAATAAGGAAATTTTTCCATAGGAAAGAAAGGAAATTATTGTATAAGAATAGGAAATCTATTTTATTAGAGGATAGAAAATTATGGTATAAGAAGGTAGGAAAGTAGAGACACTTCTGCTCAAAAATTCTATAGGAAAACAGTCAAATAATTCTGTAGGAAAGAGGGGAAATCATTTCGTGGGAAAATTATTCGATAGAAGATGGAGAATTAAATGCACAGACAAATTATTCTACTAAAAAAGGAATAACATTGCAAAGGTATACGGTCATTGCAATACTGTCGAACACCGTTAAGACGAACACCAGGAGAAACAGAAAATCTGTACCTATTAACAATAATTCGTCTTAACCGGAGAGGTTAGTATGCTCCACAATCTGACGGGACTTTAGAAAACAGTTAATATTAAAGTAAATTCGTCTTAAGCGCGTTCATCTTAACGAGGCTTGACTATAATGCAAAGGTATACGGCCATTACAACAGCTTAGAATTTAACGAAACACTGCAGCGACGTTACACCGCATTTTCAACACAAATATCGAGCAAATAGAATTGAATGGTAATGGTGTGGCGGTCACAAGATGTCGGTCTTGTCTGGGATATCTTTGACTGTCAGTCTAGAGACGTCAAAGATTGTCATAAGAGCGTTGATGATTTTCCCAGCGAAAACCTTGAATTATGAAATTCTTACCCACATCTGACAATAGTCAGTTCCTAAGAGTGTGATTACCTTATAAAAAATACGCATACCACGCATCATCAGGGCCGATGAGAGGGGGGAAGGGGATGCATCCCGGGGGCCCGCTCCCCCCCCGGCTTGTCGGAAGGCCAGAAAAATAGTTCTCTAAATCCAGATTAATAAGATTTTGTACACTTTTAATGTACAGTTTTTTAATTGTTCTTCATTAGATTGTCTCGATTATTGAAAAAGAAATAATAGCAGATTACGTTGGTTTCTTTTTTCAGCAGTGATCTTGTAAAATAATTAAGTAATAAAATAATTAATTAAGTAGTAAAATAATTAAGTAATAAGTAAGTACAAAAAAAAAGCGTTCTTATTTCCTACTTTTTGTTCATTTGGAAGAACAACCTCCCTCAAAAAGAAAAAAAATTCTACGCTACTGCCCAGGGAAGGGCCCATGGGGGGCCATCAAAGTAAACCTGGGGGGGACCGCGTGGGCGCTCGGTGCCAATGCGCATCAAAACCATTGTTCTGTGAAAGCTAGTACAATTATAATTATTTTAAGTTTAAAATACAAAGGGGTTTCACTAAATCAAGAACTGTTTAAAATGAATGATGAATGTATTTAACTATGTAACTTGGGAGTTGAATGATGTTGTTTACTTTGATGGGACTGCACATGCACATGGTTAGGCGGGAAATAACGCGCAAAGATGTGGTGAAAGGCCTGCGAAAGTAGCTTCCTTTGGACAAAAGGCTCCGCTTTGTCTATTTCCAGTGTGTGAAACAGACGCCAATACTTGTCAGAGACTAACATCCTTGCGGAAGTATCGTCCGATTCCGGAAATATCGACCAGCATTTACAGCCACACCAATCCTTTGTTATTAACTACATCGATACAACAATCGTTCAGTTCGATAAATATTGCGTATACATCGATAATTTGATGTAATAAGGGCTTCTACTATGCATAGGCCTATGAGAAAAAAAATTAACAATTTTTGGAGTCGAAAAAAAAAAATTGTGATGCTGTTTCGTTCTAATTTGTTCTTGCATAATGCAAACGCTTACTCAGAGATCTCATAAAGATCGCACTGCTCACTGTAGTCCGGGGTTTGGTTCCCCAGGCCTTAAGAGGTTCGGATTCCTCGGAAAACTGTAGGTCCCGGCGCAGCATGACCACTGTAGTCTTTGAGCCGTAAAACCACAAACAAACAAACAAACAAGCAAATTGAAATCGCACAATTGCGCTGTTTTAAATATAATACGTGTTTATGCAGTAAAACCTGCATAACGGACAGATATTTAAGTCTTAAAGCAGGTTCTCAAATTTTTGAAATCGTGGACACTCTAGCCTACAAAAATCGTAGGCGTACTATACACAAAATGCTAATATATATATGATGCAAAATTATTTTTGTAAGATATTATTACCCTTCACAGGATATAATTAATACATATTGGTTTTGAAAGTGGGGGATTTTTTATTACAAATAAATTTGACACCCACGTATTAGTAGCTCAAACTAGAGCTATTTTTGTTTTAGGAGAAAAAGAGATGCCGTCCTCATCCCGGGTTCGAGTTCTAATACGTGGGTGTCAAATTTATTCATAGTAAAAAATCCCCCATGAAAAACTCACAAAAATCTCGCCCCGAAGGCTTTTCTGTGTTGACCATTATTTGGCAATTGTGTTATCCCTGTGAAGGGTAATAATATCTTACAACTTAATATACGGAGAAAAATGCGTTTGTTCTTGTTCTCATTCGTCTAGTAGGTCAAGACACCGCGGGCTCAACGCGGGGACCCTGGTTCGAATCTGGGATGAGGACGGCGTCTCTTTTTCTTCTAAACAAAAATAGCTCTAGATTGAGCTACTAATACGTGGGTGTCAAATTTATTTGTAATAAAATTATTTTTATTAATATTACTTTCATACAGCTCTGTATTTAACTATACACGTATAACTAAAAAATATTTTAATAATAACCCGACACCTATCTGGGATTTTCTAGGGAGCACCTAGGAATGTCACCGGACACACTGGTGCACCTGGGGACACCCTTTGAAATCACTGTCATAAGGTGTCCGCAAAAAAGTAGTAGCATAGCCGCACCTCTATAACGCGACCTATTTCCCGGGTCCCTATCCAAATGTATTACTACGTTTTTATTTTTGCCGAATAAGGCTTTTAACACAATACAACTTTACTTCTAACACAAATACAGTATTACCTTCCACTAAGAATACCTCTGTATAAAGGACACTTCTTTAAGGGAAGATTCCTTTGGTCCCCACTATATGTATATAGAGTGTTACACTGGCGTGCGTGGGGGGTGTTGCATTAAAAATTTGTATATTTAACATAGGAATATGTGAGTTGTAGCTCTGTAACCCCCCATTAAGCCTATAACCCCCTTATGAACTTTCTGTTTACGCTTACGGAGCGTTACCTTCCAACAAGGGACACTCAAGGGATCGAACATTTTGTCCCTTAAACAGAGGTGTCCTTTCTCCGGAGGTACATGTGTTGGTACATATATTACAGTCAAAGGGACTGGGGACCAGGGGAATTGTCCCTTACGGGAGGTAACGTTGTATCAACACTCTTACCTTCGAAAAAGGGACACCTCCATTTAAGGGACAAAATGTCTAGTCTCGTGGGTGTCCGTTATTGGGAGATAACACTGTTTCTTTTTGTCACCCTAAATATTCGCATTATCTAGGTTCACTGTATATAATTTAAATTCAAGCAATAATAGAAAATTATAAATACACTAGTTTTCAAACTTAAAGTATAAGTTTCGAAGTCATGCGTATTCAGGGGTGAATCACGAGGGAAAATTTACACTCACTGTAGGTCACCATATTGGTTCATAAGCTTGCCCCCCCCTCCACCTCCCCTGGAAACCCTGCAAGATCATATTCATGCGCATAATTCTCGTTATTTGAGAGGAAGGCTAATTAAATTTAGTTAATATGCGAATATACAGTCAACTTCAAGCACTTATCAACTCATCAGTTTCATAAACAGTATGGAGAATCCTTGCGAAAGACCTGTATAGCTCTTTGGGCGACTTATTAACTATATATGTGACACGTTCCGCATTGTGCTCTATTCCTATACCCATTTGTGCCCGCAGGTTTTATACACACGATTGTATTTTACAATGAGTTGATTGTATTTTACTTGGGGTTGATTGTATTTTACTTTGAATTGATTGTATTTTACTTGGGGTTGATTGTATTTTACTTTGAATTGATTGTATTTTAGTTTGGGTTGATCGTATTTTACAACGAGTTGATTTTATTTTATTTTAAGTTGATTGTATTTTACTTTGAATTGATTGTATTTTATTTTGGGTTGGTTGCATTTTACTTTGGGTTGATTGTATTTTACTTTGGGATTGATTGTATTTTACTTTGGATTGATTGTATTTTACTTTGGGTTGATTGTATTTTACTTCGAATTGATTGTATTTTACTGATTGATTTTACTTTGATTGTATTTTACTTCGAATTTCTGAGCCTATGCAATGACTTAATTTAACTCGCAATGTTGGTTTTCTACTAACGTTGCGATTAATGTATGTATTTGTAGGTGATCCTTTATTTTTGTGCAAAAGTACATGAAGGTCAATTTCGTAAACTATGATTCCTTTATATAACAAGTTTCCCAAAAAACTATTTTTCCAAAAACAGTCTATAAATGGCCCATGCACATGTGTTCAAAATTAAAGACAATCTTAAAATATATTAAATTGAGTTTATTACTCCGCTTCTAAACGCTAGTGTGGATGAAAGTCGGTTTTGTAATAATAATTAAATAGGGAAATTGTTTGAGGGATGATCATCATTTACTACAATTTATTACGTTATTTTACTACATTATTTTTCTACAAGTGCGTACACAACATTACAATTTATGTAATAATAGATTATGTGAGTGTGTATAAATTTGTATGCAAGTGAATATATCTATCACTCACGTTCAACATTTATTAAAGCATTACAATAATTGTACTGAGATCTATGTTCAATTACTGAACATCGGTACTATACTGATGTATAATAATGTTCTTGGTCCAGAGCACATACTCTAGTGTCATTTAATATAGACACCTTCCTCGTTTATAATTTACGCCGTTCTATAAAAAATTATGTACAAGCCCCCCTAAAATCTTTCTTTAAATAATTTTAAATTGTTTAATTTTTTTTTCATAATTTCTAGTAACCTGTTTGAACATTTCGGCTATAATTTTTTTTTTATAGTATATAGAAACGATTTCCCCGTGTTTTTTTTTAAAAAAATGCCGATATCTATGTAGCGGTCTTCAAAATTACGATCATAAAAATAAATAAATAAATAAAATCGTATTTGCTAGTTTGATACACTTTTCGAGAGACACTATTGATTTAATTCGTAGTCTCTCTCTATAGTGTCAGATTTAAAATCCTTTGCTTCTTACTTTCTTTAAAAATTACTACGTGCCAGTTAATTGCTTTTTGAAATACTAAAAAGCAAACTCAGAAACTTTGAAATTTCTCCCATAAGTTCAAAATTTTTTTGACAATATAAAAATCTGATTTAATAAGTAATATTGTTTACAGCGCCTTATAAGTCGGAAATAAAATTTCATAAATATATTATGAAATCGTAGAATTTCATTACTTCACAAACAAAGTGAAATTGAATAAAGTATAGAACCAAAATTTGAATTTGAATTAATTTGAACTGAAATTAAATTCACGTCGGTAAATTGTATTTTCGGATAACCGGACAAGCACAGATTCGAAGATCCGGCATCACTTATAACAGCAATCGGAAGGACATATTTTTATAGTAGATATAGTCTATAATAGTAGTAATAAGTCTGTAGTAGTCTGTTATAGTAGATATAGTCTGTATCAGTGGTTCTCAATTAGTTTTCATCCCGGGATATATTGTATCTTCTTTTTCAGTCGGCGAGTCAGAAGATATGAAAACGAAATTACCGTACACGCCATATAGGCAAGGGGCTTACGCCCCTACAAATTTTCTGATTCAATGAAATAGCATTGAGGTAAGAGCTTTAGCCCCTTCTAGAAAAAATTAGACCCCTAGAAGAAATTTTGCGCCCCTTGGGAAAAAAAAATATTTTAGGTTCTTAGCTTTTGTATCAGGGCCAGTTTCCACCGTATGCGGGCTGTCTATTGAGGCCGTCTATTTGGTCTATATTTTACAGAGAAGGAACGTTATTGGTTTAAAAACAAACGAAATTTCTTGATTTGTTGCCTTGAAATTATTTATTATCTATTTAAAAGGTTTTTACAAAGGCTTGAAATTTAAGTTTTGCGGTACCATTTCAATTGTTTGTTTGTTTTTTGGTTTTACGGCTCAAAGACTACAGTGGTCATGCTGCGCCGGGACCTACTGTTTTCCGAGGAATCCGAACCTCTTAAGGCCTAGGGAACCAAACCCCGGACCATTTCAATTGCTATTGCGTTGCAACTCTGTCAAGGAGCACTTTTAACAGCGTTAGTTTTGTTAAATCGCAATTTTTTGTCGCTCTAGTCAGGGACGCAGCAATGCAAAAATCATTGGGGGGGCTCTAGCAGTTTAAAAAAATCCAAGTAATTTGGTGTTGAAGGAAACAATGTACAGTAGAACCTGCCTAAAGCGACCACCTTTGGGACTGGACTGTAATGGTTACCATAGACAGGTGGTCACTCTATACAACGAACTTGGTAATACGTAATGACAATTAAGTCCCCTACCAGTTCTCTCTTATAAAAAACTGGTCACTTTATTCAGGTGGTCGGTTTACTAGGTTCCATTGTACTTTGTTATCCAGTTAGACAGGCTGGAGCACCTTGAGCTCCCCCTTTCTCACGCCACTGGCTCCAGCCATGCTAATCTCTAAAAAAAAAATAGTAGGAGAACGAATGTCGGATAGGAGATAGTTTCGGACGAAAGGGGGGTCAGATAAGTGAGGTTCTTATGCTTGTGTACAATAAATATAAACAATTAAAGTACATTTTATTTAAAACGATTTCGAGTTTTATTGAAATTGATTTAAAAAAAAAAAAGATAATACGAAACAAAGTATCTTATATAAAACAGCCTCTAAAAAGGATTCCCATTTCGTTCAAATTTAATTTTGTCAGAGTTCGATTTGCTGCGAAATTCTCACTTTTCGAGTTCAATTTGCTGTAAAATCGCACTTTGCGAGTTTGATTTGCTGCGAACTCGCACTTTGTAAGTTCAATTTGCTGCAAAAAATCAGAACGTTTGTGCGTACGGTAAAGTTTACAATTCTGATTTATTGTAAAGTCAATCCAGGATTGATTTGCCGTAAAGCCACAGTTTGTAAAAGTTTGGTTTATAGTGAAATCATAATAGTCCATGATAAATTCCTAATTTCAAGTTTGGTTTATGGCAACAAATGCAGCTGACGCAAGCTTAGCTTATTGCAGTCAAAAATATCTTTGCAATCTATTTCCATCGTCAATTACATTTTTTTTTAATTAATATATCTGTAACAGTTTTGTGAAATAAACACGGACGCCGACGACATAAAAATATTGGGGGCGGGGGGACAATATACCAGTAGAAGGCATTTTGTTTGAAATTGGAGGGGGACATGGAACCCTAATACCAACATTGGAGGGGACGGGCCCCCTCTCCTCCCTCCGCTAACGGCGCCCGTGGAAAAATAGACAGTGAAATCTGGCTATAAGGATACTCGGGGGGACCAGAAAAGCTATCTTTATAAACATGGTAGAACATAATATATTTCCATAAGCGTTGAGACTGGGGCGAGCTATTTTTATAGAAATACTTCACTGGGTACAATTTGTTTTTTACTATGATGAATTTCGTGTAAAGCGATCATTTCCATTTCGACCAACACCGGTTGTTTTGCAAAGTAGTCGTCACAATGTACAATAGAAATAATCAATATTTATGATGTGGTTTTTAATTCTTCCATCTTCGAAAATTTCCGTAGTTTGCAAAGCTGGCCACTGGTTGAAACGGCAGAGGTAAAAAAAAAAAAAGAGCATTTTAATCTATTTTAGCAAATTACTAATTAGTTCGGCATGCGAGAATCAACAAATTATTTGTAATTATTAAATTATTTAATAGATATTAAATATATTGTTGACATACATCGCTTCTGTGAAGGCGGGGATGACAATTTTTATTATCTGTTGCTGTTTACGCTAACCATAAGAAATGGTCATTTACAGATAGCGTTTATCTTATTACAGTGAAACTCTATTATAACGAACATGGGCATGAAGAATCCAAGGCAATAACGTGCAAATTATCTTGCTTAATTTAATGTAAAATATATCGAAAAATGGCTAAAATGAAGGAAATGATCCGGTTTCTGGACACGCATACGAACAAGTTCCGATTGTGTTTAACATTCTAGGAAATTATTAAGAAGAAATTGGCACCCTTATTTTCGTATTTTAAACGTTTAAAATTTAGATAAACATAATTTATAAGTTATTTTGAATCTTACCTTCCGGATTTGGTGACGATCATTTCTGTGCTAAGCGAATGAAATTTATCCCAAAGGTCTTTGGATTCCAGTGTGACTTTAGGGTTGTCTTGTACCCCGTCATCTTCCGGCTCGACTGCCCGCAAGGGTCGAAGGTGAGACGCTCCATGAGTTGCAAAAACATCTTCGGCAGTGAGGTGCGGAGGCAGTTTTGGAAAAAATCCCGATCCGGGTACGCCAGGGTGCGGGACGGGTGCTAGCGGTGGGTATGCGGCGCCCACGCCGCATGCAGCCGCTAGAGCTTGCGGTCCAAATCCGGCTTGGATGGCAGCCGATAAGTAATGATGTGGTTGCGTTAGTATTGAATTCATGCTGAAGTCCGTTGTGCCGGGCTGTGGCCGGACCTGCGAGGACGGTAGCAGGAACGGGTGGTGGTGATATGCCATCCCCGGTCCGAGATCCGCGGGTTCAAATCTCATGAGTGGTAAGAACGAAACGTTTTTCTCAAAGTCCGATAAAATCGATTATTTTTGATCAAATAACCACGATCGATTCGAATTTTTTTATCGATGGGGAATTTCGTATTGTTCTTTCGAAGTCAGTGCAAAGCATTTCCAAAACGTTTTCTTCAAAATAAAATAAATAAATAAAAAAAAAAGGCCACGAAAAAAAAAAAAAGTCCAAAACGTTGCGAATTAAAATACTGGTTTTTTTTTTTAATTAATTGTCAATTTCACCACGTTCAGTTTCAAGCCAAGTGCCCCCAATTGATCATCTTCGAAAACGTAAATTGAACTTTCCCGAAGTCAACAGAAAACCAAGTCGGAAAAATTCCGTAATTTTTTTTCCAGTTTTACAACTGCTTATGACTTTCGCGAAGTCCGGTCAGAAAGCTAACAAAGGGGGGAAAGAAGAGCTTTCGAAGAGCGAATCGTCGAATCGGGTTTTCTTTAAGACGGCAGGTTTTCACACTCTCGCTGCTAAGGCTTGCATCTCACAGTGAGATGGGCGCCTAGCCGACGCCACGGTGCTGCTGGTCGAAGCAACACCAAGGGGTAGAATTCGTCAACCCCTCGCCGCGGCCCTGTTCCTTCCCCCCGACTCCTCATTCCGTTCCTACAGCCAGTTGATTTCGTCTGAGCGGCTGCATGGTAGCGACCTCTAGCGGAACATCCACGATACTCTTGACGGAGATGCTCTTCCATTGAAATTTACAGAAGTTCATTGTTTGTGTGCCTTCGGCGTCGTTTTCTCAAAAGTTCGCTTTTTAAAATACCAACATTTAAATCAAGGTGCAAGCAGGGGCGTAGCCAGGGGGAGGTTTTGGGGGGTTGTAACCCCCCGTCATCGCAGTGAAATTTTGTTTGTTTAACATAGTTGTAGCTCTGTAACCCCTCCTCTATTAACTTTCTGCCTACGCTACTGGATACAAGACTAGTTACTGGTTTAGAGTATAACTACAGTTGACGCTATAAATATATTACAAATATAACTTTCTATAATTTAAAAATATATTTTTTTCCCACACGTGGATTTTTCCAGTTCCATTTTTATAAATGTTCTAATCTCAAACTTATTAAATAGTTTTGCTGTTGAAAGCCATATGAAATGTAGCCTATTTGAATGCTTCTTAGTTCGCCGTTTTCCCCCAAAATAATAATATAATTTTTAATCCAACTTCTCAACAGAGAGCGGAAAAAAAACCCCAATATTATTATAAAAAGCCCTGTTATCCGAAATAAAAGAGGAATACTCGATTTCGATAATCCGGACATTTAATTTTCATTGCAGAGGCGCGAAGAAATTATAACATTTATTCAACGTCACGTTTAATTGCATATTAGCAAATTACTACAATTCATTTAAAGCAAAAAACGTTACAAAAGACTTAAATTGGGCAGGAGCTCACCGGAGCCCGGCTCCGGTACTTCTTCACTTTCGGCGATTATTTAAATATTAGCCAGAACCCCTAAATAGACACTTTCATGAAAAAAGAATGAATTTGTGATTAAAGTCATAAACTTTGTTGTCCAGAAAAATGGACATAAACAATTGATATGATTTATCGATTCTTTTGCAGCCATTCAATTTTTTAATCGATTTATCATAATATTAGGGCTCCTTCATTTTTATTGTTAGAAATTAAGCCCTGTATAAAGTACATATTAATAACGTAGGGTGTACTAACACAAAGTAAAATAATGCAAAGTACATGTATATTAACATAAAATAAAATAACACGAAGTGTATTAACACAAAGCAAAATAACGCAAAGCATATTAACACAAAATATGTGTTAATTAAGATATTAAATGCTCTGGAAATAATAGTCTGACATCTTTGTTTATGTGAGATATATACACACACCTTTGTATACGTCCGGAATATACACACATCTTTGTATATGTCCTATATCTACTGTTTGTGTTAGGTTTTCTCTTAAAGTATACAGAAAATAAATATGAGCGTTTTTATTGAAACTATTGAACAAGTGTGTGCGTTTTCTCAAACAATAATAATAATAATAATAATAATAATAATAATAATAATGAATGGTAACTGGAGCAGGTCACTTCGGTTAATCTAGATTTTGGATATTCAGGGTTTTATTACAGGGCTCGCGCCAGGGGTGGGGGCGAACCGGGCATTCGCCCAAAGCTGCATAATAACTAGCGCCGGCCCTGTTCTGATACACAATCATTCCACGTTCCAAATATTAATATTTTATAATTCCCCGTATCATTAATAAGCTCACTATGCATTACATGAAGCACACTTGCGTATTGCTTAAATGGAATAGTAACATATATTGTTCACGCGACATTATACCCATGGAATATTTCAAGTATCACGTAAGCAACATAGCAATATTTTGTCTATTTCAACCCCGCTCCCTGGTAAGCAAAAATTAACATTGTCTAACATAGGAAAAAGCACAACGGCACCCTTCCAAAGGTGCTTACGTAATACTTTGAATATCTCCCCATGGAGGTGTCAAGCAGGAATCTTACAGATCTCAAAAGGGTCAAAGCCAATCATAAAATCATTCGGTCATATGTATTTCAAAACCTGGACCACAAACAAATGACAAACGTGAGTCGTCTCTTTATTAAATAATCTCAATTTTCATGATAATTATCCATGATTTAATATTTAATCATATCTATAGGATTATTGGCATCCTGTTCATTTTTTAGAAGCCTTTAATTTCATTTAAGAAACGTTTGATATACAGGATATTGAAAGACCTAAAGAGTAATATACATCATTTTCAGTAGGGAAAAGAACATGTAAATCTATTTATTCCAACTCAGTAGTTTTCAATCGAAACCACATGGTCCTCTTTCTCATGCTGTATTTCTGAGGGGGGGGGGGCACAAGTAAAAATCCTAAAATTGGGAGGGCAGTGGAAAGTTACTTCTAATATAAATTTTTTATTAACATTAAAAAAAATGAATGGAATATATTATATAGTAGCCTAAGCCAAACAAACAAAAAAGCAAGTAAATAAGTAGTAAAATTGTGAATAATTTCTCACAGCTTTGGGAAAGAGCAAATTTAATTTTTTTTTTCACTTTATATTTTGCTGGATCTGAATTTAGTTGAGTTTATTTAAAAATGAAAGTCCATAATCAACTTATGAAGAGAGGTGATCTTTGATTTTATCTGTATCATAAAAGTAATCCAAATATATGCGTTTTCATCATAACTCAAGGATCTTAAAGTTATTGTATTTTAAAATATTTTGTATTATTATTTTTACATTGCAAGTTAACAAAAATGTTATAAATAAATAGCTCGTTGGCTGTGGTAAATTCGTTAGAAATACTGCATCCCATTATAATTAAAAGATACCTCGCGCTATCAAGATGAACGAAGTTTAGAGAATGGGTGGTGAGCATAAAAAGGTCGAGAACCAGTGGGGTAGGTAAGGGGGCCTCAGGGGCTAAAACCCCCCTCACTGGCCCCTCAAAGGGCATTTTTCTGTTAAACATTGTATCACATTATCTGTCATAAGACTACTTGTGTTCCTCCCCCCCCATATAATTTTTAAATTTCTACATTCCTATTGAAAACTAATGCTCTAGTCGACTCGGTCTGTATATAAATAGGGCCCAGATTACAAATACGAAAACACCAGCTGAATATGCACTAAAATCCCCAAAATATGCATTTATATGCATTCAAATATTTTTTTTCTCACTTATTTAAAAGACAAATGTACTGCAGCTTCAAAACAAAACATTAATTTTCTTACTAACTAGCTGAAATGAGTAGAAATATGACATACAGCAAAATTTTATTATATCATATCACAAGTGTTTCATCAATATTTTGAATAATTAAACTTTGTTTTCTGCTAGTCAATAGCATTTTATGACCAAACAGGTCTTTCTCAGATCTACTGAAGTTATTACAATGTAGTTATAAAAGTCGCGGATAGTCTATAATGCGTAGTCTATCCGTAATAGACTATTAAAATGTCTAACTGATATATAAAATTGGGGAATTTCATCCTATACAAGTGTTCGTTGTGTTTAATCTGACCTTAGGTTGACTACTTGTCTGGCACAGTAGAACTCAATCCTTGTATCTCTAGTGGATAACTCAGCCGGAAATGTGATTACATTTTTTGATGCCTCAGGACCTAATTAAATATGTACATTTACAAGTCAATTTTCCTTCTCATCTAGGAGTAAAAGGAAGTTTAACTTCGTTGTGTGAAAATTTTCCTATATAGAAGAATGAAAATTTTTTAAAATTATTGAAACCCCCGAAATATGCACTTTTCTGAAAATTTACCGTTTTTATGCATTTATGTATATGCACTAACGCTGAAAATGTACAACTGCATATAATCCAGATTCTACACATAAGCATACTGAACAAAAAGTTATAGAATGCCGATGGAAGCATATATGCATGGAGTTGATGAACGGCTTGAGAATCAAATGTTTATATTACGATTACGAAACAAAAACGTTTGAGGCAGTCTTGTTGTCAATCCGGGGCCAGAAGGGGCGTGTCCCCAGTTACCCCATCGAACTATTTATATATATATGGAACAATTCCCGGGTCCTCTGTGCCCCATATGCTCCTTACCTTGCCCCAGTGGTCTCTTCATCCTGGCAACGGGCCTGATTTGAGGTGCATCAAGGGCAGGCACAGGGGTCATGACCCCCAAAATATATTTTTTCACTGTAAAAAATTCCAACTTTCATGATAAATGAAGGGTGTTATTCCAAGACCATGGCAAATTCTGTCCTTGGCCTCCTCCAAAATGAAAAGTCTGTGTCCGCCGTTGATATGTACGTTAATGCATCTGTAGCATCTTGTCTTTTGAATCTCATTCTTTTTATATGTGCGACCACGGATCGTAAAAGTGAGGTTATCTGGTAGCAAAAGGGAGTCATTGTTTTCCTTCGAGAAGTCAGCCATTTTTTGAAAGAAGCAAAGAAGTTTGTTAGGTCTTTCGAATTCACGATAGTTCCAGTTCTGCAGTGTTCAATTGCAGTGTAAAAGGCACGGAAGTTATTCCTGTAGGTGGAGATCAATGGCGACAAATTATGACGCGTTTAAGGTAATTAGTAACTCTTGCGCAGTTTCTAACTCTTCAAAAGCTGCTTCAACAGTTCAGTGATGGATCTAGCACACAAGTCTCAGGACGAGTGTTATGAAGAGAGCTACGCGAGTTAGGCATTTTCAGTTATGTTGTATACATCTTACATTCCATAATTGTGTGTCGAAGTTGTATATATTAGCTTCCGTATATATACTGACGTAGCTAGCTTTAAGGTCTTGGTGGGGGTTGTAGCCCGGTCTGTAGCTAGATGCTTATTATGGGGAGGGGAGCTCGCAAATTTACAGGGGGCGCTTAGAAAGCTACAAAGGGGACTTAAAATTCGTAAATATTTTGATGTATTTTATTAATATATTTAATAACACTAAATATATAAGTAGACTAATATATTTAAAATTAATAAATAAATTTCTTAAAATAAATTTTGCATTAAAAACTTATAAATTTTAGTATACCTCTCTATAATTTCCCCAATCCTTATTATAAAGTATATGAAGACTCAAACCTATGTAAAAAAAATTACATACACAAGATCTACCGTAGAAAGCTATTTTGAATACATTTTTAACGTCAAAGAACAATTTCCATTGTCATGTACAATTTCGTACAAAACAAAAAATTTAAAATAAAATTCTACATCGAATAACAATATAACAATATATATATATATAAAAAAAAATTTCTACATATTTCATTTTTGAGAAAATATTCCCAGGGTGGATCAGCCCTATACGCCAGCCTAGCTACGGCTTTGTTGTAAGCCCTGCTTAAATGTTAAGCACATGCATCCAAACGTTCGTATTTTGATTTGCTTGAGGGAGTAAACTTTTTTTAGAAGAGCTAATTGTTTATAACCCATTTGCGTACATCCCAGATGCGTACAAGTCAAAAACTGTCCCACTTGCGTACAAGGGGTGGGGGAAGAGCGCAGTGGGGATGCAGTAAATCTGTTTCAAGAGAATCAGAGTTTGGCGATTTAGCGCCTGTTTTACTTATAGAAATGTATCTCTATTTCAAGTGTTTTTTGAATAACTATTCAAAAAATCAAGCGAAACATCTGCTACATGACATAATTATGATTCAGAATAGTTTTTGATATTGTTTTTAAACGTTAAAATTTAAAAAATGCGGGAAATCTTTCTTAACTTTTAGCTTAATGTGTGTATATTCTGACATACTCGACGTTCCTTTTGACAATTTAAAAAAAAAGAATTGATTCTTTAATTTAATTTGTAACTTTTCCTCATAAATGTACAATATACTATATGCAGTCAAATCTGGTTAAGACAAACGCCAAGGGGAACAGAAAATCTGTTCATATTAACAGTAATTCGTCTTATCTGGGAAGAATAGTATGCTATACAATCTGACGGAACTTCAGAAAACGGTTCGTATTAAAAGTAATTCGTCTTAAGCGTGTTCGTTTTAATGAGACTAATGTAATGTAACTATCCATGTACATTTTAAATAGCAATAATGAATATATGTATAGCTTTGTAACACCCCATTGTAAGCCTGTAACACCCTTTATGAACTTTCTGCGTTCGCGTCGCTTGTGGGTGTTCAGCTTTACTTGTACGAAATTTGGAAATTCTTTTGCAACTTTACTGACGCGTTTCTTTGTTTGTTATTGCTTCTGAAATCTTGGTCCATCGCATAAAATCAACGTCCATCTGAAAAGAAAGCTTTCCACAACCCGACAATGAGATGATCAGTGACCAGTGATTGGGGTCATACTAATTGGTTAATAGTGAACGTTCTAAGGAAAAGGGGGAACTATTGACGTAATCCTTACGTCAAGTTTTTATATTCAACTACAACTTCTTTGAGCATCGATTTTCATGCTAAGATTGTCGTCCTTATTCGATCATCCGCGGATGGCCGCAAAGCTTATTAATTAAAGCGGGGAAGTTTGACATTGACCCCCTGGGGAAACTTTTGGCTCTAATGGACTCTATTCTCATGAGAGAGATATTCGATTTTTGTTACTCATTAACAGGGGCCGACTGTACATAATGGGGATCATATTTACACTTATTAATAAGAGTTTTGATTAGGTAGCTCTTTGATTAGGAAATGTGTATTTCTAAATAGATAATACATATATACGTAGTGACACAATGCATATGTACGTAGCGATACAATGCATATGTACGTAGCGATACAATACATATTTACGTAGCGATAAAATACATATTTACTTAGCGATATAATGCATATGTACCTACCGACACAACACACATATATACGTAGTAACACAAGACACACGCACATAGTAACACAAGGCATATGCACGTAGCGACACAAAACATATGTACGTAGCGACACGATTCATATGTACGTAGTGTTTGCAATACATATTTATGTAGCGATAAAACACATATTTACTTAGCGATATAATACATATGTACCTAGCGACACAGCACATATGTACGTAGTAACACAAGACATACGCACTAGTAACACAAGATATATGTACGTAGCGACACAAAACATATGTACGTAGAGACACAAAACATATGTACGTAGCGACACAATGCATACGTACGTAGCGACGAAACACATATGTACGTAGCGATACAATACATATGTACGTAGCGATACAACACATATTTACGTAGCGACACGATTCATATGTACGTAGCGACATAATACATATGTGCGTAGCGACACAATGCATATGTACGCAGCGACACAAAGCATATGTATGAAAATATCGTTTCGGTATAACGATTTCTTTTATAGGACCATTGAAGCTCATATATGCAGGTTCAACTATACACATATTTAAAAAGGACCAGTGGCTTAAGAAAAGGGACCTCAGGTGCCTCAAGTCCCAATTAGACAGCAAGACATATTGTTTTATTTGACGCCATATGACACGATCTGTCACAAAGCTATTTGCACCCCCAATAAATTTTGAATTCGGTCCGTCACGCCAACCAATTGAATGCAGTGACCACTTTTTACAAGACAGAATTGGTAAGGACTTGGTCATGCCTATATCAAAGTCTGTTTTGTATAATGATCACCTGTGTATGGTGATGATTGCAGTCCAGTCCCAAAGGTGGTCAGCTTAGGCAGGTTTTGCTGTATTATTACAAAAGCGAAAAGGCACAATGACCATTAAAATTTCCTTTAAAAAAAAGTATATTTTCTGAAGAGCCAAAAATGAGACTGGTTTGATATTCAATTTAAAAATCTTGAATGAGTTTCACTCAATCGGGAATTTGGTATTACATTCAGTTAAACAAATTCATAATTACAATTACTGAAGCAATTTTCATTTTTGAAGTAAATTTTTTTTGAAGATGAGAAATAAAGCATATCGCCTTTGTTCTGTAAAACAAATAAATGTGAGAAATAAAGTGTTATAATTCGAACAGAAGTTTCCTAAGCGGCCTTCACTGACACACCAGCGCCCTCTAGCGACTGAAATATACTGAGAATCGTCGACTTCCGAATTTTTAGTAATTTGGAAACGGCAAGAGTATTTCATTTCTGACTATTCTTCTTCTTCTTCTTCTTTCTATCTACGCTAACCGGCAATTGATGAATGATGTCTGTTTCCCAGACTTTGATATTCCTTAAAAAAAAAAAAAAAAAGCGTTTGATCATTAAAGCCAATTAATTTTGATCATTAGCCCTAATTCGCGAAAATGAACACGAAAATGAATGGCTCGGCCCTTGTCCATTGTTTATTACTGATTTCGAAACAGACTGCAAATCCATTTCATCCAATCGTTACAAACGAATAAAGAATAAACATTGTTAATAGAGGAGATGGTCTAAATATTGGCTACCATTTTTATTTCAGAACTGTAGCCAAAACCCATGAAGATTTTCAAAATATGATACTTTATATATAGCTGAAACATATCTGTTTCATAATAAGATACAAAAAATAATTTTTCGGAAAAAATGGTGTTTGCTCTTGAATTGTTGACTAAAAGTAAAAGTCAAATTGTTGACTTCCTAAAAATGCGGTCTAAATATGATCTATCCTCAAAATATTGTAATATTAATTAAAAAATATCATTGTATATATG
>QLNU02015270.1:84149924-84167992 GCA_006491805.2 Dysdera silvatica
TGTGACATTTTGTGTGCGACCTGCTTTGGAAAGTAGAGCAACCACTTATATAGAAAAATTTGGCGATTCGGTTTAATATATATGTATGCTCATTTTAATACACATATGTAGAATTAACCAAAATTTTTGGATAATTTTTAGTTATCAATTTAATAAGAGTTTGGTCGTCGATCTCGACCTAAGACTGATTTCTACTTCCCAATGAAAATCCCGACGTGGGAGTGATTGAACATTATTAACATTAATTAAGAGAATTTTTGACACTAATTATGAGAATTTTTGACACTAATTATGAGAATTTTTGACACTAATTATGAGAATTTTTGACATTAATTATGGATCTATAAGGGTTTTAACGGTGCCATGTCGGAAGTAATTTTTTTTGAACTTCAAATTACAATGGAAGGGTCTATCGAAGAAACGTGTTTCTAAATTTTCAATAAAGGGGCCATAGATCACCTCAATTCTATTTTTAGCCAAGAAACTGGCGGCCATGCTGCATCTAACGCACATACATTAAAGACTGGGAAACGACAGGAATATGATCAAATTCGACTTTAAAAAAACAAACTACGTTTTGACTTATTTTTTTGAAGTTGAATTTTAACATGTTATAGTTATTTTTTGAGCATTAGTTCGGCTGTATTAAACGCAACGGGATTTCTAGTTGTTTTTCCAAAAATAGAATTGCGGTAATCTATGATGCCCTTTATAGAACTGGTAGAAACATATCGTTACCATGGAACTATGATTCCCAACACATTTTAAGCCGCGACCCACTTTTATAGTAGCCAAATAATCTGCGACCCCCTTTTTATAGTAACGGAAAGATCCGCGACCTCCCTTTGTCCGCCACCGCAACATTTGCATAATAAAAGCATTTTTAAGAGAGTAAAGAAAACACATTAAATAGAAAATTATATTATATTAATTATATATACGGTGGAACCTGGTAAAGCGACCACCTTGATAAACTGACCACCTGAATTAAGCGAGCACTTTTTATCAGGGAGAACCTGTAGAGACTTATTCATTGCCTATACCAAAGTCTGTCGTGTGGATGATGACTATTGCAGTCCAGTCCCAAAAGTGGTCACTTTAGACAGGTTTCAATATATTACATTAATTATGTATATTATATTAATTATATAAATTAATGTATATTATAGATATAAAGTTAATAACCATTAGTAGCATATTGCAATGTGTGTAGCCATGTTGAAATATAAAAGCGTTGGAAACATTTGGTATAAAATTCCTTACAAAAATAATTGCAACTAAAAATAGTTGCGGCGCCCCCCCCCAAAAAAAACAACTGTTTGCGACCCCCAGGTTGGGAACCACTGCTACAGACTCCCATTGTCTCATTGAAATCTTCATGAGAGTAATCGAAAATCATCAGCACTATTTAACGGAATTTTTAACTCTGATAACGAATATGTAAAGATTTCGATGGTGCGATGTCGGGGAGAAATTTAAAATCGTAGAAAATATGTTTTGCTATAATTTAAAATCCTGTAAAAACAGCGCTGAAATTAATTGGTGTTGCTCAGGGCCGGATTATCGTATAGAAAAACAAGACACATGTCTAGGGCCCGCTTTTTTAGAGGGCCCGGCGCGATAAAGACTCAATGCTACTTCAAAATCGTTGCCAAACGGACCTTATCATCAAAGCAGTATTTTTATTGCGGCACGAATTTCCGCCACGTTTTCTGAAATTTTTAGAGTTTTTTGTATGTACGTTGTATGCAAATATGTTACCTGCATCGACTTAATTTTCAAAATTTAGAATTTAAATTTCAAACCGGATTTATCGATAGATCATGAACAGCGAGCATTTTCATTGGTCCCACGATCCTCGTCATATGCGGGTCCTAGTGTAATTACACAAGCTTATTTGATACTATAAGGGGCCCAGAAAAGAAAATATATATAGGACCCTACGAAACTTTAATCTAGCCCTGGTGTTTATCATTTTTGATCATTCTTAGGAGTGATTTTCTATGGGAAATGGAAATTGCTCTTTCAGTGGCATAGCAATTCAAAAATTATGGGGGGGAACTCCTCCCCCCCGTAGCTTTAAAGAAACTCATGCCGTGTTGGTGAAAACACTGCGTTTTGATGTCCAATTGGGCGGGGGGCTTTGAGCGCCCTGATTCTTCCTTTCCGATACCACTGAGCTCTTCGAAGGTTGACGAAGAAAACGCGGGCGGCGCAGGCAGATGGATGGATGGATGGATGGAGGGAGGGAGGGACGGGCGGACAGACAGACAGATATAGATATACAGGCAGGCTGGCTGACTGATTGACTGGCTGATTGATTGATTGATTGATTGACTATCTTTTAATATTAAGAAATAATTTAAAGAGTTTTAAGTTTAAACTTTAAAACCTCCCAAAATTACAGATTTCATGCTTATTTTCACCAACCAAGAGTTGCAGCAAATATCAGAGTTTAATAGTAATATTATATAAAAGCTTAACCTTGATACGTAAAGTGCATTTAACACCTCATGCATTTTTAATGCGTATTTTTTATACCTGAACTTTATTTTTAATACTCAGCCCATTTTTTTTATGCTCAAAGCTTATTTTTCCATCTGGAGTTTATTTTGAATGCAAACGTTACAATTTGAATATAATAAATGCCATGAATAGACAGGGAGATCATAAATTATTATCGAGTTTCCCGACCTCATAACTTTTGATTAAAGAATATGACAAAAAAAAAGTTATTGCATATTCGTAAAGTACAACCCAAAAAGATTTTATAATAACACAAACAAAGTTAAGTAGTTTCCAAATGGTAGCCCTTCGTGCCACGTAACACATTGAGACGAAACTCAGGTTCTCGTCAATGGTTCTCTAGTATTCGCAACACTTTGGATCGTAGCAGCAATTCTGCGCTTTAATTCATGCAGTAATTTGATAGTCAATGTCCTTGACATGCCTCCACAAGAAAAGGTCAAGTGGTATGATATCCGGCGATATGGGAGGCCACGGAAGTTGTCCAGTTCGTCCACATCATCTCTAGGAGAAGTTCATGTCTAAGAACTCACAAACAATTATGCCTCAATGTGGTGGTGCAAGATCTTGCTAGAATATCACATGAGGCTAACAGCTTTGCATTTGGGAAACAGCATACAGCTGTAACATGTCCAGGTGATGTAACATCTCCAGTCACATAGTTTACAGCTTTGTCAACAAAGAAAATATATGTATATAGAATATGTATGATAAAAGCTGCTATGTCGAAAATAATTTTGTATTATTATAAAAAAAAAAATTGAATTGTACTTTACAAATACGTAATAATGTTTTTCGTTACGTTCTTCCGAAACTACGAGGCAAGGAAACCCCTGTCAATAATTTATAAACACCCTGTATAATATTCAGTGATTAAGAACAGAACAGAATCAGCGACTAAGAACTGTAAGGTTTAACGAAGCTTGTCTTACATCAGAAAATGACAAGTTGATATTAGTTAAAGGCAATTAAAGATGGGAAGAATTTAACTTGAATTCGATGGATGTCTGCAAAGGTATGTTTTGAAGAGGGATAGCGAGTTTAGAGATCGCAATTCTGCAGACAGAAGGTTTTATGTGCAAGAAGCAATGTAACAAACGCACGCTATACTCAGATTAGTTAGGGAGTAATCTAGTATCTGGGCATTTCGATTTCAGTATGTTGTATATATCTGGTTTGGAAAGTGTGGAGGAATAAGCTGGGGCTATGCATTATTTGTTTATGATATTTTGGACAAAGATCAAAGTTTGATAAATAAATAGTTTGTTCATGAAAAGAATCGGGCTTGACAGATTTAAGACATTGAGCTGAAGGGATTGGGCATGAGATGAAAGGAAACCAAGAGGGCGCTCTGTTAATTGATAATATAATTTAATTCGTAATTGCTCGTTTAATTATTACTATTAATTATTATATATTTAGGTCTATAAGCACTAAAATAAGAATGGTTAAAAAATAAAAAAATGTAATGAACCAAATTACTAGAATTGTGGTTTTGTATCGTTTTGAGAACTGCTCTCTTCTTCTTCAGGCAAACCTCTGAAAATTATTTTTTAACGATGACTGAAATCTTGATGAGGTTTGACTATGTCTTCGGAGTCCATTGCAGTATTTCAACGAAATTTTTTAAACATCTCATTTGCAGTTTCATAATTCGTTAACAATATAGCAAACATACAATGGAACTTGTTTAAGACGGGCATCTATGGTCGGGCTAAAAACTGGTCATTGGAAGAGGTGTCCAAATGGTCTAATTCATTTAATTTCTGAAAGCCGCTCTCTAGAGTTCCTTGCAAAAAATATAATTGATTTAGATTAAGGGCGCGACCAAATGCAGATAAGAATACAGTAAGCAATAATACAGTAATGATGTGCACATAATAGTATAATGTGGAATTGCATACAGTAAGCAATAATACAGTAATGATGTGCACATAATAATATAATGTGGAATTACATACAGTAAGCAATAATACAGTAATGATATGCACATAATAATATAATGTGAATTTCCGAATCTAAACTGACAAATAGGAGTATAATACACCGGACGACAATACTGGAAAAGAAGCAAGATTTGACAATAGATGGATTTATAGCAGGTTGTTCCTGGTGGCGCAAGAATTGAGGAAAAGAAATTTGACAAAACCGATAAAGTATAAAGATCTGCAAACTGAAATTGAAAGGTTATGGAAAAAAAAGCAGTTGTCATTCCCATAGTAGTAGTAGTAGTAGGAGCATTGAGTGCAATAGCATAAAATCTTGAACGTCACCTGAATACAATAGGAATAGGCAAAATCACATTACACCAACTTCAAACGGCCACCATACTTGGACTTGCCTATATCCCAAGAAAATACCTGCAATAACTCAGGTCCTTTGAAATAGCCGGTATTAAAGGATATTCCTAGTGGTCAAATTCAAGATGGACTGTTAAATTATTATATAATAATAATATAAATCAAATAATGGTGAATAATAATGATATAGGCCTACATATAATAATAATAATGAATAATAACTGATAATATTGAACAATAATTGATAATAATGAACAATAATTGATAACAATGAACTTTAATGAATAATAATGAATTTTAATGGATAATAATGAATTTTAATGGGTAATAATGAATAATAATTGATAATAATGAATAATAATTGATAATAATCAGTGTTTTGCGTTATCGAACTCCAGTTGACATATAAATCTTCCGCCGTTTTGAAATGTAGGTGAGATAAGGAGTTTAATTTGCTTCCTTGATTTCTGATCAGTTTCACTTTATCTTTAGTTCGTTTCTTATGGTCAGTTTTGTCTTTCATCTTTCGAATAGTCTGCGTTGATATAGTTATATTGTTTTAAAATCTAAATATAACGAGATTAGTTTTATGTCTGCTCGTTCAATTGATGACATGACATAACCTGACATGACACAAGTGCCATCATATGACGCATGGTGTCACCATGTGCCTGTACGATAGGAAAATGAATTACACTTTCCAAAAATACTTGAATGTTCATCAAAAATTCCGTTCTCCGCTTATATCCGCCGGCGGAAAGAGACAAAAAAAAAAAAATTCTTACTGAGGCTTGTATGAAATATATTAAAAAATAGAAATACTCAGAAGGTCACGCCCAACCTGGGAAGGGGGGGGAGATGGCTCCGTTCATTTTGACCACGAGAGGGGGGAGATGCGGTGCCTTCCCTTACACTGTTATTACAGCATCTATTCCCACGCTGAGGGTGGTCCTAACGACGAATCTTGATTAATCTCGGCAAATCACGTCACTTTAGGGTCACGTGATCCTTGCAGGCCCTTGATAGGGTGGTGGCACAGACGCTAAATTTTTAGTGCCCTCCCCTCTCGTTCGCTACATATTTCTCTTCCCCCTCCCCTCATTGTTCCTCCGCCACTTAAATAACGTTAAGTCTATTCTCGAGTATAATAACCAGTGGAAGAAATAATAGCCCTGGACCTAATCGAAGTCCTATTGGTGTATTTTTGTAGAGGGGACGTGCCCCAAAATATAAATGAAAAAAAAAAAAAAAATCACTGAATTAAGTTACAACCGTATTTTTTATTTATTTACTTTTTTGGTGACCCCCGGGGTTGAGAAGTTAGACTCCTCAGCAGCTGTTTCTGCTTTTTGTAGCTATATCTATAGGCCAATTTATCGATGAATTGTGATGAACGATTAAATCGTTCTTCCCGAAAAGATAACTATCGAGAGCTATGAACTTTAAGTTAGGTTATTAGAGGAGGTACATCGATAGGGGCAGAAATAATCGATTTGTTTACTTCAAGCGCTTTCATATCGATATTTTAAACTATTTTGGTGGTACTTTTCCAAGGCGACTATGCTCTCTACTAAAATACGGCCCTCTTGAGGAGTGGTCGCAGAATAGAAGTAAAAAATATTGCACAAGCCTTACACAAATGGCCAAAATTAAAATAATATGATCGGAAAAATCATATTTTCATAATTCACAGCATGAGAGGAATTTTAACTAAATTAATGCGAAAATATATGTCAATTAATGACCAGCTCGATATTGTTACGCCAAAATTAAATAGATTACTGGGGGTCATTCGCAAAATTAAATTTGTTCTAACTACTATAATTATTAAAATTACATATACTATGACGTTACTTCTTCTATTGATGTATTATAGTGTCTGAGCCCTTTTCTGCTCGAGTATGGTAATCCAAATAGGGAGAATTCAAGAAGGAATAGTCGCTGTTTTACTTGCTAAATCTAGACAGATCTAGTATTTGGATCTAGACTTGTATCTAGTATTTGGATCTAGACTTGTATCTAGTATTTAGATCTAGACTTGTATCTAGTATTTGGATATAGACTTGTATCTAGTATTTGGATATAGACTTGTACCTAGTATTTGGATCTAGACTTGTATCTAGTACTTGGATCTAGACTTGTATCTAGTATTTGGATCTAGAATTTGATCTAGTATTTGGATCTAGAATTTGATCTAGTATTTGGATCTAATATTTGGATCTGTTATTTGGATCTAGACGTGGATCTATTATTTCGATCTAGACTTGGATCTGTTATTTGAATCTAGACTTTGATCTAGTATTTGGATCTAGTATTTATATCTAGACTTTGATCTGTTATTTCGATTTAGACTTGGATCTATTATTTGGGTCTAGACTTGGATCTAGCATTTTGATCTAGACTTGGATCTAGTATTTGGATCTAGACTCGGATCTAGAATGGATGACCTCTGAGAGCATTTTGGTATTTTCCATTTCGGAAATTGGCTGAATATCGTATCTAAATTATAATGTAGCAGAGAATGCGTCATTGTAACATATAATAATGTTACTATATTACAAGTCAGAACTGATGGATACCATTATGTCAGTGGTGTAGCAAAGAGTGTTTCAGGGGGGGATAAAGTCCCCCCCCCTCATTGGGCGTCAAGACACATAATCCTGTTTAACGCTATATCACGTGATCTGACATAAGGCTACTTGCGCTCACTCGTAATTTTTGAATGGCTACGCCCTGACACTTTACAGTTAAATAACATTTGACAACATGACGGTGTGGCCCGACGCTAGTCTGCGCTAAAACCTAGGCATAAAACATAGATAAAACAGATAAAACTAGGCGCTAAAACCTAGGCCTAGGTTGAACACATATTCAGTGGAACCCGTAAGATCGGGAAGTACGCCTATGTTTAATCATTCATTTGGCATTCATATAAATGTATTATTTTTTATACATATCGAGGCATCTATCGTCGAGGCATGTCACAGGATTATTACAGTTTTCCTTTATGAAAAATGTACTCAATTGTAGCACTCGTTGATCGAATTTTTTTAAAAAATCATTGTCTGTTTCATTGGAAAAAAGCGATTTAGAAAAACTTAAAACATCTTTTTTAAAGAAGAAAAAAAATATAAATTTCATTTCACGGCTTAGGGAAGTTTAAGTATTACGTAAGCAATATTTGGGCCATTTCAACCCCCCTCCCCCTCCATAAGCAAAAATTAACATTGGCTAACATAGGAAAATAAGACAAACGGCAACCCCTCACTCCCCCAAAGGTGCTTACGTAATACTTGAACACTTTCTTAGAGTGCATTATGTCATGTGTGTGTCATTGTAGGTAGGCTTGACACAGGCAGCTCCACATTCCCAGCAAGGAATGGGCGAAGTCCTCGAAGTGAATAAAGAAGAGTACAATTCCACGATAATTGTTGGGCGATGTAGAACTATCGAGAATGTTTATTGTTCCAAAAGTAGAAATGTTCAGGGAGTGGTTGTACTTCAGTGAGGAGAGTGATTGGTCATTAGTGCACCGGGAATTGGGGGGCTCCATGGTAAGCGATTGACATCATCACTTCATGACCAAATAGGACGGTGTTTTCCAATGTGGTCACCCCTGTGCTCAATGTTGCTTGAACTTCCTCGGTTCGCCTGGAGTTGGTGATATCGGCATAGTGTGCATCCACTTATTAACTTCAAAATATGGTTTCATATGTCATAATAATAGTGCCACAATTTGTAATACCATAGTAGCACTAATGCCACTCAAATGCTGGCTGATGGAAACGCTGGCTGATAGTACTATGCCACGAGAAGAGTTATAAGATAGAAGGTTTATCGACGAGTCCCGTCTTAGCATGGGATTTCGCGAGACTTTCAGCTGTGGGGCCGAGGTCCTGATTTCTCTTACTTCGAAAAGAAGAATTAATTCTCTTAATCCGAAAAGAAGGTTGAGATTAAATTGTAGATCCAACTTGCCAAAGTGGCTATCCAGCATGGGGAGGTTAAGATCTAATCTTCTGCGTTTCTTTTAATATATCACGCGAATGTGTGATGCCAGATAGAGAGAGAGGTGGGGGGGGGCTTCATGCTGCAATAGATGAATGATGCTTGTTGTTGATGACAGCGACGTGGTGTGTGTTGCCAACGTTGATGACAGCGACGTAGTGTGTGTTGTCAATGTTGATGACAGCGACGTAGTGTGTTGCCAATGTTGATGACAGCGACGTAGTGTGTGTTGCCAACACCCGGGGAAAGTTAAGTATTGCACCCGCTAAAACCCGTTAGCACTGCCTTCCACCCATCCAATATTGAAATTTTGCACGCCTGAGAATTTCGCCCCGGTGGCACCCCATACGCTACGTCACTGGTTGATGATGCCACTATAAAATTTCGAATAGGTTGCAGGATCGAATTAAGGTTTTCTGGGTCCCTTAGACGCTTTTTCCGGGCCCCTTGTATCAGAGATGAAGCCTGTGTAATTACTTCTTTTGAGGAAATTTGGAAAAAAAGGGAGATTTTTATGAAATTAGTCTTTTGTTGTACTTCCGAATATTCAAAAACTTAAACGATAATATGGAACTTCCATTTAAACTCTTAATTAACATTGTCTACTGCAGCACTTTCTACACAGTTAGACAATTTAATTTTAACTGATTTAAGGAATTTTTAAATAATTAGCATGTTTCAATAGATATTGAACCCGCTATTGCTTTTGGTTTTCCTGTCTGCCTGTCTATACGCAATAAAAAGGGTAAGGTAAAGGTCTTCCGTAAATGCAATAATGGTGGCTGTTGTTAACGTTGAAAACCTACCGAGTTACTTGAGAATTAGAGAGTGACGAATTAGAGAGTTGCGAATTAGAGAGTTGCGAATTAGAGAGTTGCGAATTAATGTTAATTGAAACTCGCTAAATTTAAATATCGACCTTTGACGATTTTCTTTCACTTGCTTGTTTTTGTGACACTTGTTTTGTAACACAGAAAATGATTTTTCTCTAGTTGCACCTGCAGTGGCGTTCGAAATTTGTTGCCCAGCCCCCCCCCCTTAAGAAAATGGCGGGTGTAGCCATTTGTCTTTTTTGCCCATGATATAATCCGGCCCTGATAAATTAGGTATTTAAAAGTTCGGAAATAATAATAATAACGTTTTGGCGTTCGGTTTTCAATTTAGTTTGCATTTAATTTTTGTATAAGTTTCGAGCAAGGACCTTAGTTGTCAATATTTAGTTGGAAGAAAGTTACAAGGAATCGAGATACACTGCAAAACCTGCGATCAACAGACACCTCGGATTTAACTATCTGTCCGTTATGCTGGGGATTTAGGGGATAACAAGCATTGAGACTGGGAATTGGAAAGGTGTCCGCAAAACAGAGCTGTCCGCTATTCGAGGGGTATCCGCTATATAAGGGGCTTTCATTTTGTATAATTTAATCGATAATTTCATTCGATTTAGCAGCTTCGTTTCTATAGAAGAATAAGGTTATTCAACATATGCACAGTTTTGATAATACACTTACTCCGTAATATTTCTATTACTAGAGCCCAGATTATATGCAATTGCATATGAAATTGCATAGTTTAGCCATTCTTAGTGTTTTTGAATATAAATGCACAAAAACCATGAATTTCCAGAATAAATGCATATTTTAAGGGTTTTAGTAATTTTAAGAATTTTATTATTTCCTCATCCGAAAAATTTGACGACAATACTAAAGTTCAACTTTCTTCCCACTTCTTATCTGAGCGGAAAGGCAATGGAATTTGTAAAGGTTTATTATATATGACCTAGGGCGTCAAAAATTTTGTCATAGTTGAATTATAGCCACCTTCGTTGTTATGAAAGCCAAAAATTAGTTTTACTCTGCGAGACTGACATTTGATTGAAGGTTAGATTGAAACAAATACATTCTAAAATTCCACATCATTTTTTTTTTTTAGTGATAGACATCGTTCTATCATCGATAAACTATCCGTAATAGATAACTCGCAAAAATTTATAAGTGCTGTCCAACATCTTTTGTAGCTTTGGAAAGAACCCCTTTGGCTATAAAAATGATATCACCTGATTGAAGATAAAGCTTAACTATTTAGAACAGCTGTTCTTAACCTTTTTGCCGTCACGGAGCACTTTTCAATAGAACATTTTTTTGCGGAGCACTATCGTCGCCAGGGTTTAAGCTACAGTCGCATTTTTCGCAAAATGCGACGAGTTGCTCGAAAATGCGAAGAAAAAATTATTGCCCATCGCGAAAATGCGACAGGCATTTTTAACCACAGTTTATTCTCTGAAAACAGGATTCCTCGATTCCAGAATATCCGTTTTGCACTTCAGCGATCTTTTCTTGTTCCTTTTTGTTTCCTCTTCAAAATTCTTAACAGCACCTGTTAAGCATCGTTGATATAAATAATTTCATTGATACGATTTTTCGAGCAGCGAAAGCAACTAATATTTTTTAGCATTTTGCTACAACTTTTTTCCCATTTTAGCATTTTTGCGACAGCATGTTTTGAGCCAGCTTAAACCTTGATCGTCGCCCTTATACCAAATATCTGCTTTAGCTGCTTTTACCTAAATATATTTGTCAAGTTATTAGTCAATATTTTATTGCATAATAGAAATAAAATACAGGGTACCAGGGAGGAAATTACATAAAAAGGTTAAACACTGGTAAAATAGCAATGAAAAAGATCACTCAAGCTTTCGGACGCATCAGCAGCAGTCCTTCATCAGGAGTAATGACGATGTTATGTTTCTGTCTCTTTTTTATACTTGAAATTTCTGGAAAACCCTTCATCAGAGTAGTCCCGCAGAATGGGAAAACCCAATGAGAACCAATGGGAGGCCTCCAATAGAATCATGGAAGAACCCCAATAGGGACCAATGAGAAACCCACACTGCGGGTTACCTAATTTGGGGATGTCTCATACATTTCAGAGTAAGAGTTGTTTATAAGTTTCTGGAAGTGGTTGTGATGTATTAATGGCTTTCCCGTGTAGTTTGTAAGTTTCCCAAGATTCTAAGAAGAGTCTACTATTCTTGTTTGTGATGTGACGGTGTAGTATTTTTGTTGAGTCCCAGTCGGGTTCGTGTCCGTGTTGTAAAGCGTGTTCTGCCAGACGTGAGGCTATGTCTCCTTTCGCGAGTGCTTGTTTGTGTTCTTTTTTTCTTGTTTTGATCATTCTTTTTGTTTGTCCTATGTAATGTTTGTTGCGAAGTGTGACAGGAGAATAGAATGTTTGGATATTTGCCTCTTTAAGGATGCGAGAGATTGTTTCGGAAATGCCGTGAATATATGGAATAGATATGCGGGTGTGAGATGTATTGATTATTTTTGATTATTGCATAATAGTAAAAGCAGAATTTTTTTCAACTTTTAATTTACTTAAATTTGAATCAAAACTTAATTTTCCCAATCAATTTATTAAAAACTGGAACTTTAAATGTCGCTTTCTGAAAACATTAATTATGCATATACTTTCTTATATGCTTTTATTTATTTTTCTATGCTTTGTTGTTTTCTCATAAGGGCAATGATATTTTCACCAATATAGGTACTAAATCCAATGACAGCGGTATTAACGATGAAAATAGGTATTTTTAAACATTTGGGCATGTGAAAGCCAAGGTTTATTTTATTCGAAATGTTATATTTCTCGCATATTTCAGAGAAATGGGGGAACTTGTGTACCTACATAAACATAAACGAAAAACAGTAACAAATAAACTCCTTCAGCTGGAAAATTTTCAATTCAATAACTAGCCGGAATATTTTCTAATCTGTCATTTTTAACTTTTAACAGAAAATTCAGCGAGTTTTTTGTAAATTTTGAGCAATGGAGAACGCCGAGCACTTGGAAAAGTTTTATAGAGCACAGGTGTTGAGAACCGCTGGTTTAGAACATTGAGAGAAGTACATATTACATAGAAATACATATTATACATATTATATAGAAATTGTGCTGCATAAAATATATGATTTAATGTATATCGAATTTTTCTACTCGGCAGTTTATAATAAACCTATTTGTTTTAAAATGCAGGGCATAAGGTTTCCAAGCGTTAAAAAAATCTTCAGTATATATTTATTCATTTTAAGTGCATATATGTGGATATTTTGAGGTTCTTTAGTGCTTATTTTAAAGTTTTAGTGCATATTTGAATGCATATTTTACTTGTTTTTTAGTGCCTATAATCTGAGCTCTAGTCAGTACATTGATACTTTTGGGATTAAAAGAATGCAGACCGGTGATTAAATTGGAAAAAGTTCAAATTTTGAATTCTGTTTCGTTTTAAGTCTTCTTTTCTAAACTCTAAAGAACTGAAAATATTTATTTTCCAAATCTTTTCTATTTCTTTACGTTTGTTGGCAATTCAACATCCATTGTCAATTTTTAAATATTTATTGTCAGTTTTTCAATATGTATTGTCAATTTTTCAATATATGTTTTCGATTTTTCAATATTTATTGTCAGTTTTCAATATTTATTATCAAGTTTTCAATATCCATTGTCAATTTTTAAATATTTACGTTATGTTTAAATAAAATAGAATCAATGTTGTTCTATTGAGTAAAGTAAAATCAAAAATTGGTTTCGAAGTACGTTTCACACGGGCTTGGTTGTCCTTCATCAGAAAATTTCGCCATTCTTGGCGAAACATTGTTAAGTTCGTCTGAACCGTATACCAAAATCAACATTTTAATTTAACTTTATGTTTATAATGTTGACTTCAACTTATGAATTCAATCTGCATAATGCTACGTCAAGTTATCTTTCATTTATTTGATTATTTTAAACACTCTCTTCCTCTACCTTTTTTTTAGATGGCCAGAATAAAAATATTTCATTCGTTTATAAACTTTAAAAAAAAAATTATCAAATCAACACTTATATTTTTGTTGTTGTTGTTTTATTTATGAAAATAATCATGAATGATTTAGAAATATACCACAATCCAGTGTAATTTTTAGCTCTTTTTCTATAACGGTTGCATTTTAGAGTAAATAATACAAAGGTTATAGATTAGATAGCACGAACACTATAGGATAATGAATCCATAGCTTATGTGTAAAATCTGGCACAAATAGAAGAATGAAAATAAAAATAGCGAAGGTAGAGAAAAGAGGGGAAGAAATAATTTTGGAATAAGCTTACAGAAATAAAGAAAAGGACAGAATCTGCAAAATAAAATAAAGAAAAGGATAGAATCTATAAAATAAAATAAAAATAAAGTATTTAGATAGTAAAAGAAAAAAGACGAGTAAAAATAAGTAAAACTTTTCAATATCATGAGAAAAATTGTGCCACGTTTCGAGAATTACTGTTCTCTTTATCCGGCAAAGTGTCCCGAATGTGTGAAGGTAGCTCTCGAAACGTTACGGATTTTTCGTAGCGCATCTATACTTTACCTTATCGAATAACACCAGCTGAATGTAGTGTTATTCCGTAACGTAAATGAATAACACCAGCTGAATGTAGTGTTATTCTGTAATGTAAACGAATATCACCAGCTGAATATAGTGTTATTCCGTTACGTAAAAGAATAACATCATCTGAATGTAGTGTCCTCCATATGGGGAAATAATCAACATATGCCTATTCTCTCTCAATTTCAGGGCCGGCGCAAAGGAGGGGGGCGAACAATGTATCTGTTCTGAGTGGCAGATTTTTAGGTGCCCCAAAGTGTGATAAATATAAGAAATGAAGTGTTTTGGGGCGGCACCGAGCGACTTAATACTTGGCGCTGTCCCTGTTTATCTCAGTTTAAAGACATGCGCATTATTCGCCGGCGCGTATTTTAACCACCATTCCAAACATGAGCAAGCGTTCCGGTTATATTCACCCGAATAATCCTAGGACTAGGAATTCGATTTTTTCCTACTAAGAAGACGTCACAACACTTCTCCACATTCACTTTCGTCAAGTCAATTTCATACCTTTTGTCAACATGCGACCTTTAGCGAAGTATTTATTTATTTATTAGGAATTATCATGACTCTTGGAGGCTTTTGTCTTTTCTTAGGGTAGTATATATTAGGGTAGTATATTTTTAGGGTAATATTTATGAGACAATGGAATTTGATTGTTCTTTCTCTAAGCCTATTTTTTCTTATAAAGCTTGGTATTTTTATTGTCTGATTTTCTGTAACGCGATGATTTTTAAGATTATTTTTCATATATACCATGTCATGAGATTTTTAATTTTTATTTCTTTAGTAATGAAAAGAGGAGGAGGAGGAAATGGAATAGCATTCAAAAATTATTTTCATCAAAAAGAGTGAACAAAACATCGTTGGAGAATATTTTACAATCTATTTCTGTAATGCACACACACACACACACACACACACACATATATAAAAGTTTTCCTCGCCCATTCTTGGCGGAAACAGGCTTTGGGACGGGCAGAGCGCCATGTTCCCAAGCCTCTTTTTACATCACTTCTTAATGTGCCATGTCTAGAAACTTCCTGACAATGTGACACGTGTTTAGGATTGTGGCTTTTTGTATTTCAATGTAGGTGTTTGGGTCAATGTTGAGTATCTCCAAATTCGTCGCAAGCGTTTTTGGTACTATCCCTGTTGCTGAGATGACTAACGGGATGATGAAGATCTTCTGTGCTCTTTGCGCCGTTTTTGCATTATCCCTAGGTATTTGTAGGTTTCGCCCTCGTCCAAGGTCTTCAGTAGTCTCCCGTCTTCGAGTTCGATGCCTGGTAAATCTTCTTTGCTATTCTTCTGTATTTTGCACTTATCGAGGCCGAATTCCATTCCTATGTCCTTGGAGAATGTCTCTGTTATACTGATGAGTTGTCGGAGTTGGGTGATTGTTGGCGCGTATAGCTTGATGTCATCTACGTACATGAGGTGGGAGACTTTATGTAGGTTTCTCTTGTCTTTCTTCAGCATGTATCCGTATTTACTTGTGTTCAGCATCCTTGACAAGGGGTTTAACGCCAAGCAGAACCACTGGGGGCTTAGTGCGTCTCCTTGAAAGATTCCGCGGCGGATGGGGATCTCGGCCGTTTCTATTTTACTGTCTGGCGTGTTTAGCTGTAACCGGGTTCTCCATTGTTTCATGCTGCTCTGTAGGAATCGGATGATTGAGGGATGCACTTTGTATATGCTGAGTATTTCAAGGAGCCACGAGTGCGGAACAGAGTCGAAAGCCTTATATATATATATATGCTCCACTGTATATATATATATATAGTCCACCAGAAATTGGCAGCGAATGCTGGCTTTCTGACAGAAAAATGCCCGTACTACAAATATGAGCCAGAGACCGTGCATGAGAACGAAACACACAAGCTTTACTGGGATAGAGCAATCATAACAGACAAGACAGTCCCACATAACCGTCCTGACATAACCCTCGTCGATAAATCGAATAAGACCACGTACTTAATCGACATAGCAGTACCCAACACCAATAACATACAGACAACCTACACAACGAAAATCACCAAGTACCAAGATCTCAGACATGAAGTACGAGATATATGGGGTATGGAAAAGATCCTCATCATCCCGTTAGTCATCTCAGCAACAGGGATAGTACCAAAAACGCTTGCGACGAATTTGGAGATACTCAACATTGACCCAAACACCTACATTGAAATACAAAAAGCCACAACCCTAAACACGTCTCACATTGTCAGGAAGTTTCTAGACATGGCACATTAAGAAGTGATGTAAAAAAGAGGCTTGGGAACATGGCGCTCTGCCCGTCCCAAAGCCTGTTTCCGCCAAGAATGGGCGAGGAAAACTTATATATATATGGCCTGCAAAAGGGTTGCTGGTATCTAACTGGAAGGAGACCCACACGCTGAACGTATGTGACGATGTGTGGAACCGGCCAGGCCAGTAACCTAGTGTCCTACCCCGCCTTCAAGTGGTGCAGGCTGAGCTTTCTATTTATGTGGCAAATTAATATTTGCTACACGGATAGAAAGGCGGAAGGGGAGGGCTAATTCACCAACCCGTCTAGCCAGCGTGGTGAAATTATGGCTAATTCCTCCATTATGTTGACACACCAGAAACCATGGCCCCTAGTCTCCAGGTGCTGGAGTGCTCCTGATCAAGGCAGCGGTCAGTGTGGCATGAAAGCAGGGGGTGCTAAGAATCACTGGAATGGCCCAGGCTGCCGTTTGTTATTGACCTTGGCTACGTTTAATGGACGATCCCTTGCTTCTGAAGCAAAACTTCAGGAATTGGAAGAAGAACTTGACAAGATCAAATGGGACATTGTAGGACTCAGTGAAGTTAGAAGAAAAGGTGAAGAGTTGGTGGAACTTAAAAGTGGACATTTGTTTTATTATAGAGGAACGGAAACTGGAAGAACAAGTGGTGTTGGCTTCTTAATCAACAAAAGAATTAAAGACTACCTTCTTGAAGTCGAAAGCACGTCAGATCGAGCAGCGAGGCTCGTTGTTCAACTAACCCAGCGATACCAACTTCAAATAGTACAGGTATATGCACCAACATCAAGCCATACCGACGAAGAGGTTGAAGAATTTTATGAAGAAATCAAAGAGTTACACACCAAAGGGAAACAACATATCAAGCTCATCATGGGGGATTTCAATGCAAGAATTGGACAACAGGAACAAGGAGAGACATCGGTTGGTAAATACGGATATGGGGAAAGGAATGAACGTGGCGATCAACTCATCGAATTTGCAGAAGCTGAAAATCTTAGCATCATGAATTCATTTTTTAAGAAGAAACCGCAAAGAAAATGGACATGGAAACACCCAAATGGGGGAACTAGTGAAATTGACTATATCCTGGCAAACAAGAAATCAATTATTGAAGATTGCAGTGTACTGAACAGATTTAATACTGGAAGTGATCATCGAATGGTGAGATGTAAAGTGCACTTAAATACTAAATTAGAACGACAGAAGCTCATTAGGAAACAAGTAAGTAAGAGGGTGGATTTAAAGAAATTAAAAGAAAATACCGAGGCATTCAAGTTGGAATTAAAAAATCGCTTTTCTGCACTGGAAGGACTTATTGATGAAAGTGATATCTCAGAAGCAAATGAAAACATTGTTAAGACAATAGTTGAAACTGCTGGGGAAATTGGTGGTGTAACCTGTAAAAAGCACAATAGCAAATTATCTGAGAAGACGAAACAGCTCATGAAAAGGCGAAGAGATATGAAGGTGGACAATCGAAATACCAGTTCCAGGATTGAGTACATAGAACTTTGTAAAACTCTGCGCAAAAGCATGAA
>QLNU02015270.1:84168496-84187538 GCA_006491805.2 Dysdera silvatica
ATTACATATAGCCTGAAATTGACATAACTTGCAAAAGTATGAATTTCATAACATTACATATAGCCTGAAATTGACATAACTTCCAAAAGTATGAATTTTATAACAGAGAGAGAGAGAGAGTGTAAAAAGAAATTTTACTCACATACCCTAGTAATTTATGGCAAACATAGTTACAATGATACAATACAGAAAGTAATTTTCGAAATATACTTACCAAAAATTTTTCATTGAAAAGTCGATAGATTTCTTACAAAATCGATGCATATTTTTAAAAAATGGAAAAATGGTCCATGTTAATTTTGTTGCAGGGGTGCAATATGTTTCTACTGTAAAATTGGCTATTTAAAGCATCAATGTGATTTTGGGGGTTTTAGCAGGTATCTATAATGACATTTATGCATTGCAATATGTAAAATTTCATTTATTTTGAATTATTGAGCGGTGGGGTCCTGGCCCCACCGACACATATAACTGTACTCATGATTTAAAACCCGTTCGAAGGAAAGGAAGCAAATTAATATTGTTTACTTAATTATGAATTAATTATTAAAGGACAAAGTAATATTAATTTTATAGTTTTTTCACGTATATATGTTTTGGAAATATTTATCATTAACAAAGGTGTATATGGCACGGGCAAAGAAGAATTTCCCAGAAGACATTATATCTATTTGCTGCCCCTCACTAAAAAAAATGAATAAATAAATTTGCACTTGCATGTAAAATAAAAAAAGGAAGAAATAGGAAAGATTTTTTTCCTCCATAAATTCATAAATTAGCCACTCGTACGAAAGTTTCCTTTAATGGAAAAAAATTCGAGCAAACCATTGCATTAAAAAAAAGATAAGAACAGGCAACGATGACAAAATGTTTACGATTATTGCTATTTAGCTATTGTTGGCTGAAAGTAGTTAAAACTAGCTAGAAACAAAGAACGACTCTGGCAATTGTCTTTTAATGTATCAATATATATATATATATACTAACCAAGCATGCCAGGTTCAAGTAAACCTATTTGCTTATTTTTATGACAATGGCAGGTGTAAAGTTGATCTCGGCTGGAACCGTAATAAAAAGTTATTTTGATTTCGTTGTTTGTGTGAGAAGGACGTTAATAAAAGAACCATAAAGTAGAAAATAAGTAAAAATTGCAATCAATTTAATAACTATTAAACCCATTGCGCCAGTATTTTTAATGGCGAACAAGTCTGTATGTAGATCCGGTGAGAGAGTACAATTCCCTCTTTTTCAAGAAAGGACAAGACAAGGTCTGTTACACCCACTTTACAAAGCCCTAATCAAGGGTTGTGGAGGTTGAAATATGAGTTACAAGCGGAAGCGACATTAGTGATTTTGTGGTACACGCATGTATGTTTGTTTTGCCTTGATTTAATGGAGGTACGGCCCTCCCTGTAGGTTCCTCTTCTAGGGACACAAAATGTGTGACGGCCATTGCTCTAAACGGTGGGGTGGATAGTAACCTATCATCTGCGATTTCTGAGCCAACAACACCAGGTGAAATTTTACCACGAATCTTCAATTTTGGTGTATTATGCGTCAGTATGACATCTTTTACGGAGGCATGCTCAAGGGGGGGGATGTGCAGCACCTTGTTGAAGAATCATCGAGGAGTGGTAATGATTTCCGGTTTTAGATCAAATGGTTTTCTCTTCCTTTCATTGACCTGTTATTGATGGTTTTGGGTCTGTCGTGAGTCGACGCTGGAAATCTTCTTCCACCGTGGTTGATACATTTGAATACCTTGTTGCCTCGTAATGTTTCTCAGATTGTCCTCTAGGCTCGTTAGATTTGATGCATATCACCAAATCAGGGATAATTTTCTTCTGCAGAGTTCATTATTTCTTGATCCGAGTGATGTGACCTGTGGTATTACTCCTCCTCCTCCTCCCATCATAACGACATTGTCAGCGGCACTGATTGGCGACTCCTGTTCTCGGTACCATGCGACAATAGCTGATATAACCATTAGCTTCTGTTCAATGAACAGTGGTAGACAATAATAGTCGTGTGGGATTAAAGTGCTAGTAAAGCTCCTTCCTCATTCACAATCAGACGTCGTTCCATTTGTTTCGGCATTTCTTTGATTCGAGTTAGTTGACATTCATCTCCAGCTCTTTCTGCAACCCATGATGAATGTTGTGTGGAAATGATGACGCCCTCAATTACAGAAACAAGACTGAGACATTGCACGTTTTCGAGGATTTTACTCGATGGTTTGATAATCGAGTTACAGATTTAGTCATACTTCCCTCGATTCGTTGAATTTGGAAACAAACCTCCTGTGACTTCTGGAATTGTATTTTGAAGTTAAATTGTTTCTAAATTCTTCCAAAGATCCACGAACAATTTCGATGTCATCATGCGTATCTCCTATGCGTATTATCATGGAGGTTAACTTACTAGTTACCATATAAGATCAGCCATTAGAAATATTAGTTAAAGATGAGTAATTTTTTTCTCAGTAAAATGACCATCATTTTATGAGATCTTTATTAGACATATCAAATTCGATTGTTCTGTTATATCGTAAACATTTTTTATTATTCCATGCACCAAACATACAAAGACGCGTGCGGCATGCAGTCATTGCAGATCAATGTATTCACGGTTGTCTAGGCCCTGGTTTCCTATACTTTAAGCGGTTCGGAATTCTCAGAAAATTGTAGGTCCCAACCTATCATGATCTTTGTTGTCCTTGCGCCATAAAGGTCGCAGATACGCCACTGAGCTATCTCGGGGTCAAACGAGCATTCCTAATAAGTAGATTTGAGCAGTAGCGAACAGCTTGGGAAAATAGATTTGTTTTCATTTGTTTGCGTTTTTCGTCTGTCTAAACGTCTGGTTACCGGCGACGGGATCGAATGCTTGCCGTAATCTCTGAACAATGATACGTATACCATAACCTTGTACATATCATGGTTTTATGATTCGTTTTATACATAACCGTGTACGTATCATGGTTTCATGATACGTTTCGTACATAACCAAGCTATCGACGTGGGTTCGCTGTTGAAGTCATTGGACTACAACAACAATCATAAACAGTCTTAATAATAATAACAACTTTCTCAATCAACAATCTCGATCAGCAGTGCGTAATTCTGATAGTCTTGTGAGGTAATGAGGGATTCGGACAATCTTCTACAGAAGCAAGTAGTTCACAAAAACAGTCCTAAGACATAAAATAAAACGAACAACATAACCAACCAAAATGAAGATCTATCCAATTGTATGTTCCGCTAATAAAAAATTTCGATTTATTATATAGTTATTGTTTAGTTGTAGTTATTATTTGGTTAGATTCGATTACATATTGCGTGATAACTTCCCGTGGATGGGTAATGTTAACTTACTAGAGAGAGAGAGAGAAAATAATTACGTTATGAATATTTTAGAGATAGAGAGAGATTGCCCTTCAGCAATTTTATAGGACGTGAGAATCGAGAGGGCGGTATAGGACAAGAGCATACTTCGCACGCATAATTTTCGCTTAATAGATTATGATTGGACCAATTTGACAAGTTGACAAAACTCGACGTCACTTGTGGACAAGCGTCAACTGTTGAAGAAAAGAGTATGACACGCCCATTTCTGCCATGACGTCACGAGCTGAAGCAATAATTGACGTATCTGGTTAAGTTCCTGCGTCGAGTACGTCGCTAACGACGGTGCCTGAAACGCAGATGTTTTTGATGGGGTTTTGTGACCGTCCGTGTCAGTTTGTTTCTAATTTTAAAGACTTATTTTTATCGTATCAATAGCTGGGTAGCTGCAACGACGGCTTCTGCGTTCGTTAAACTGCGCTGGAATTATAAAGTGCTTGGCCGTGTTTAAGTGAATTGTCTTTTAACGGTTACGTTAAGTTGCTTATCACAGCTCAGGTAATTCATAACGAAGTCTGAACGTACAGCTTCACAACAAGCATGGGCGCCCTCAGAATTATATGCAAGGAGTGCGTCCAGGAAAAATTCCAATTGAATAATGTTGTTGGACTGTAGTTTCTTGTGGATTCAGTCCTCCCCCCCTTTTTTTCTTAAGTCAGTGGGGTGCAAATGCACCCTTTCGGAGCGCCCATGACAACAAGCCTATTTTTTTTTCATGTCAGACTAATTCATGACTGGATTAAGATTTTGTAGGGTCCCATTTAAAATTTTTCAAGCCTCTTTTAATATCAACTAAGCCTGTATAATTATTTCTTTTAAGAAAATAAGTATATATAGTATATATAATTAATTTAAAATTTACGTAAAATACATAAATGCACTCTCAAAATAAGTTAAAAATAAATAAATAAATAGTAATGTGGAATTAGTATAGGCCTACAGATTGTAAAAAATCGTTTTAAAATTTCTTTTACCTGGTTCTTTTTCCAATAAAATGATCAATTAATTTTCCATAATTAATAGTGAAGTGGCTTTCAGCATTCACAGCACGGCGCTATTTTTTTCTTTTCTTTCTTTTTTTTTTTTTTCTTTTTTGGTCTATACCAGCGATTTACAACCTTTTTCATCTCGCGACATACCAAAACTAATTACTAAAATTCTGTGACACATAAAAAATTTTTTTTTGCGGATCTGATAGAAAAACATAAAAATAGATAAATAACAATAAATAAATATAAAAAATAGACATGATTTTTGGTAGACCGACAAAATATTAATAATAAGCAGTAATCACCTAACTTTTTTGCTTCAAAGTGGCTTTTTAAAAATCTGACAGAGTGTAGTTTTTAAAAAGCTGATAATAGACAGTTCTTGACTTTTTCGGACAACGTTAAAATGTCTAATTATTCCGTGAAATTATGATATACTCACGAGTGATAGATAAACCAATTTCCGGTTGGAAAACTTTACCTTTCGGTTGAATCTCCGTCTTCTCTGATGTGCCATGGACACTCTGTTAGACCGTTGGGTTCTGCTGGTATGCAAATTCATTGCGAACTTCAAAATTAGTTTACCATTCAGGACTGCAGCCAGGATAAAGGGGCAACTGGGGCATATGGGGCACAGAGCATCCGGGGACTCATGAGTAAAAAACAATTGCCAGAAGCGATACAAAATTTAGCCATTGTATCACTATACACACAAATAAATTTGATACTCCTCTAATGGCTTATATATATATTTTTTTTTAGTTTGCTACAACTATAAGTACTGTAATATTAGCATATATCAAGGTTTGCATATTAAATTATACGCAGGAGGAAATTGGGGGAAAGGGGAAGAATTTTACAAAAACAGTTTATACAAATATTAATATAGGCTATATAAAAACAGTTTTATACATTATTAATTTTTAATATTTTAACACTGGGTCATTATTGTTCTCTCTCTCTCTCTCTTTATATATATATATATAAAGATTTTAATTCCTTTAATGTTAAATAATAAAGGAATTAAAATCTTTTTATTTAAGTATTATATATTTTCATTAAATGTTATTTGTTATCTCTTATTTTTAAATTTGTTTATTTAATTATTATATTTATCCATTTATCTGTTTATTAATTTTCTTTATATTTGGCTGATATTTAATTCGACATGAGCAGGCTCATGTCGTGAAGATTCCAATTTTCTTTCAATTTCTCTTTTAGTTTTTCTCACATTTCTATTTTCTTTTATTATTCAAATAATTTGTCTTTAAAAGTGGAGTGTTGGGGGAATGGGGGCGTTCTTACCTTCAGCTGGCCTCCAAATAGAAACACTTTACGCTTTGAACGCCTGGGGTGGATTCTCTCCTGATGAAGTTCCGTCCATCGTGCATAGTGACCACCTGTCTATGGCGACCATCGCAGTTCAGTCCTAAGGGTGGTCACTTTAGGCAGTTTTTATTGTATATAAATAGCTCGGTTGGGCAAATGGGCCGCGCTCCGACTTGGCTACAGCCCTGTGACCACCGTTCCAATGTACGCTGTGGTTGCGTTAATCGTTTCTATTATTTTAATTGAAAATGTCAGGGCCATCAGGTTAGTACCTGTGACTAAATAGTCAGGTACTGCGTGCTTTAAACATTCTCGCTGTGCACCTGTGGACCACTCGCGACACTCCAGTTGAAAGCAGGGGCGGACACAGTATTTCTTTTGGGGGGTGGTGGTCAAGGACAGAATTTGCTATGGTCTTGGAATAACAGCCTTCAATTATCATGAAAGTAGGGAGTGAAAAAATATTTTTGGGGGGTCATGACCCCTGCGACCCCCCCTGTGTCCGCGCTTGTTTAAAAATCGCTGATTCATATTAAAATGACCTAACGTACACTGCCCCTCCCCCCAATGACATCTTTAACGCAATCTTGAAATAACAAGTATTTTTTTCAAATTTTAGGAGACAAGCTTTTATGAATTTTCACATAATTTTTTTTTTACGTTTTGCGTAATAAATATTTTACATTTTTTACACGACATATAACCCTGCAATGGCTCAATAGTAACGCTCTTGTCTATTCTAGCGTTAACCGGATTCAATTCAAATTGTATTGTAGGGCACGTGCCATTTATTTTCCCTTCCGTTGTCCGGGGTTTTGTTCCCCTAAGTAGATAAAAAGGCTTGCGTTTCTCAGAAAGTTGTAGGACTTGATGCAGATTTGCCCTAACCGTCAAAAAAAAAAAAAACCGGTCGCATGGCACAATTTTACATGACACGGCACATTTTTTACAAAATGTGACACATCTTTTTTCATGACGATTTTTAAAAGGCTATAGATTTGGGAAAACGCTATTGTTGTCACTGTACTTTAAGGGCTGATTTGTTATTAGGTTTTAATTTTGTTGTTATCGGATCAACTCTTTTGTATTCTTATACAATAATGATATTATTATTATTATTTTTAATGTGTTTCGCTTTTGGCGGTATAGATTTGAAACGGGCGATGTCAAGTATTCAAGCCTTCCTTCTGTAGGTTATTCAGGTTCTTCTTCTTCTAGAGCAAACGATAAGCCATACGTCGGTGTAGTGGCAACGCGTTCAGCTGTCATGCCGCTAAACAGGGTTCGATACCAGCGGTATGTGGAACGAACAGTTTTTTGATTATTGTAGTCCGGAGTTTGGTTCCCTAGGAGGTGGCGGGTTTACAAATAAACTAAGTAGGCTAAAGTCTACGGCGGCACATTTTCGATGAAAAGTTTGCCGCCGAGAAGTTTACAAAGGCGAGATTCTTTTGGCGGCCAATTGAATTACTTATTTTTATTTGTTATGCTCAGCGTTCATAACTAGGTATTGGAAAAGAGAGAGAGTTGCCTTGGCGCCGCCTCTAGAGAGGTTCAAAAGGCACTAAATTTGAAATAACCGCCAGGGGCGCCAAATTAAGAATTTGACAGTAGCGCCAGAATCTCTGTCGTTCCTCTAGTTACGTTTGCTAAGATAAGGCGGCAAAATATGGCATAGACTACGGGTGGCAGCTTCGTAAATCCGTCCATGTCCCCAGGCAACAGATACCTTGTTTCATCGGAAAACTGAAGGTCTCGGCACAGCATGACGTTAACTGTTTTTACGTCGCTTTACGACGTAAAAACAGTTAAGGTCACACACACACATACACACGCACGTACACACTAATATTGTGCATGAGTGTTTCAGTGATTGTATTTAACCATTTAAATTTAAGACTGAGACAATGCATCCCAATCCCACCCCCTCCAAGAAAAGTTAATTTCCAGTAAGTTACGTAGAAGTTAAATTTAATGTATAGTTAACTATTTATGTTGCTTTCAATCAAAAATGCATTTGTATATAAAAATGAATGAAAACTATGTAATCTTGAGTCAAGCCCGTAGCTATACATGCAGGATAGGGCTTTTAAAGTTACAGAGGGTGCTTAATATTCGTTAATGTTTTGATGTATTTTATTAATATATTTAATAATATTAAATATCTAAGTAGGCTAATATTACACAATAATTTTCAGCACCCACGTATAAATAGCTCAAACTAGAGCTTTTTTGTTTTAGGAGAAAAAGAGACGCCGTCCCCATCCTGGATTCGAACCAGGGTCCCTCCGTTTAGCCCGGAGTGTCTTCTTGATCGCTAGATGAATGAGGACAATAATTTAACATCAACGTTTAAGTTGCTTTTTTTATATCATGAGTAAAAATATTTTTTTAAAACTGAGTAAATTACTATTTGATGAGATAAATCATTTTTGTTGTAAGAAATTATAGGGGTAACAGGGTTTTCGAAAACTAAGAAAGGCCAAATTAAAACTTACAATACTTTAATAGTTGTAGCGATTTTTCGCAGAGCCTGGGTAATTAATATCTTCGTACTAAAGATTTAGTCCGCTTTACATTCACTAGGTCAGCTGTTAATACCTGACCACAAAGTGGTGAGTGATTCATAAGCAGCGTTTCATAAGTGATTCATGAGAGTGATTCATAAGTGATAAATGAGAGCGAATCATATGTGATTAATGAGAGAGCGAATATTAAGTGATTCATAAGTGACTAATGAGAGAGCGAATATTAAGTGATTCATACGTGACTAATGAGAGAGCGAATATTAAGTGATTCACAAGTGATTAATGAGAGAGCGAATATTAAGTGATTCACAAGTGATTAATGAGTGATTCGTTGCTCTCACATCTCAGTGTTAAAGGGGGATCAATCGAGTATCGCTATGGCGAAGCTATAAGCTATGCAATTGACAACGGTGATTCACTTACACGTGACTTGATCTCTAGCTAGTGCCATAGGCAGGGGGGAGGACTCAGGGGACTAAAGCTCCCCATTGGATAATAAAATACATTGTTTTCTTCAACGCAGAATTACTTGACCTTGTTTTGAAGCTACTTGAGCATCCCCCATAATTTTTGACTTCATGCACCCCTATCTCTACCCATTGTATTACGTTTGGAAATGAGGAAGAAGGCAGAACAACTTAAGACAGAGATAATCTCTGCAGCAATCTAATTCTCCAATAAAACTGAAAACTGTAATTAATAAACTAAATGAATAAATAAATAAATAAATGGACAGACAGACATACAGACAGATAGACTTTAAGATGTCTGAGACAATAAAAATATTCTGCAATGACGAAACAATACAGAGTTTCACCAGGAGATTCCATAACAAACAGTTATTTCGACACTGGCGTAAGGTTTAAAAACACGATGTTTCGGGAGCCAACTGCTCCCTTTGTCAAGTGAAGGCAGAACGAAGAGTTCAATGGGGATTCCCAACATGCGGGTATATAAGCTTAGGACTTTCACGAACTCTTCATTCTGCCTTCACTTGACAAAGGGAGCAGTTGGCTCCCGAAACGTCGTGTTTTTAAACCTTACGCCAGTGTCAAAATAACTGTTTGTTATATTCTGCAATATTACAGGAAAAAGTTGGGACTGTCTTTCGAAATACCCTGTACATAAAGAATATTCAGGGATGTTGAAGTCACCTGCTTCAAACTCACGACTGGACAAGACTATTTGCAACATCTTCTCTATAGAATTTATTTAACTGCTTTACATATATTCCTTTTATATGCACTTGCTTTAATTATATCATTTCCTTTCATATTTTAGTTTACAAAATGTCATGAATTATAATTGTATTTATAGACGGATGGGCAGGCAGGCAGACAGACAGATCAATGTTAATTACAAACAAAACTTTAAATTAGAAGCATTTTGAAATGTTCCGATATTAAACTGGATGTTTTCACTGGGGGGACAGGCATGTAAAGAATCGTTTACCACTACTTTTAGCGCCATTATCAAAAAATATCATCGTTCTTTTTAAAGCGAAAATATCCAAGGTAAAGACTCTCTATTGCATTATCATCATTTTCATTTTTTCCCTTCACAAAAAAATGTCACTCTCGTGGGAATTCTGTCCATTTCTAACTCAAACTAACCATTTGATGTTACTAATAACTACAATTTTATATGATTGAAGTTGATACGGTCACTTGGCTTTTCAATTTAGCCGAAATTGACATGGCAAGTGGCATTCTCTTCCAGCGATTACAAGTAGCATTGTCCTCGGCTTTAGTAGAGCAGCAGGGTCGACAACGATGTTAGACAAGAAGGGTCGAGTGGTCGAGGGCATCGAAAGCAGAAGAAATCCGATTTACACGGACAGAAGATAACAAAAAGGGAATTTCGGAAGCAACTGCTGTTCCAAGGGCAATAATTTCGTCAGTATTTGTCACTGTAGCACTGGTCTACAAAGGGAGAAACAGCCATCAATTCTGTAGTTTTTTCCATTTCAGTGCCTCTTCCTATCTTTTACACGAATGTTGTCCTCCAGTCGGCATTGGCACTGTCAGTTTTACAAAGGCTCAGAGAAGGATCTACATCACCTCCAGAAGGAAAGTGGCACACCGTGTGTCATCCTTATCAAATGACAATATTTTAGTCAAGAACCCAATCTGTTTCGTTCCCCCTTTTCACTAGACAGATGTATTGTCCTCTGATTGGCTGTTCGCGTTCTTCACAAAAGGAAGCGTTATGCAGACGACAATAATGAAGAACCTAACTCGGTTATAGCGAGCATCAAAAGGCTGGAGGATTTCATTCTCTACAACTGTCGTCCGCTATAACCATTTATCAAAAATAAATAAATAAATAAATTATCGGAATTTTATGCAAAGCTAATATTCATAATTAAAAATTCATAAATCAATGCACTTAAAATAAACCACTATTATTTTTAAGGTTTTAAATATATTAAAAATTAATTAATAAGATAGTTAAAAATCATTTTTTTTCGGTAATTAATGACATGGCTAATACGAAAAATATGAATGACGACATTTTTGGCGTACATTTTATATATCCACATTTAACCATATATCTAGTTAGTAACATTATCCATGTATCTAGTTAGTAATATACTCCTGTTTGTAAAAATTGCAACACCATGAAGGACTCGTCCGAATTGAATGAAATTTAATGTACAAACGACCTGTGTTGATACAAATAAACGATTAAAATTACAAAGCAAAAAAACAATATTACATGTCGAAAATCAGTATTTGGTGAAGCCACCACGCGCTTAAATAAGTGATGCTATACGACGTGGCATGGAATCAAACAGATGTTGAATGTGTGCCTGAGGAAGAGCATTCCAGATTGCTTGTGTGCGACCCCAAAGTTCATCTGTAGTAGCTATGGGACGAGGATCACGAGCGAGACGCCGACCAACGAAATCCCACACATGTTCAATCGGCGACATATCCGGCGAATAGGCAGGCCAAGGAAGAAGCTGTATCTGTTGTGATGAAAAGAAGTCTTGAACATTCCTGGCAATATGTGGGCGGGCATTGTCCTGTTGAAATACAGCTCCGGGAATGCCTTGAAGGAAGGGAACAACTTCGGGCTCCAGAACTTCATTGATGTACCGGTTGCTGTTAAGATTACCCACAATTCGTAGCAGCTGAGATCGTCCATGATACGCAATCGCACCCCAGACCATAACGCTGGGGGTTCGTCCACTATGACGTTGGATAACGCACTCCGGAAGGTGGCGTTCACCGGTATAGCGTCTAACACGGATGCGGCCATCACTGTACCCCAAATTAAAGCGGGATTCATCAGAAAACACCACTTGTTGCCAATCAGCACGCCAGTCTCTATGTCCATGAGCCCATTGTAGCCGCAGGCGCCGATGGTTTTGCGTCAGGGGGATCCTGTATAAAGGAACTCTTGCACGCAGTCCACGGTGCAGTAGACGCCGACGAATTGATGAAGCACACAATGATACACCTGTAGCAGTGCACCAACGTTCTGCCAACTGTCCAGATGAAGCAAAACGGTCCGTCACCGCCATGCGGACCAGGTGTCTATCATCCCGTGCTGACGTCACCTTTCGGCGTCCACTCCCGGATTTCCGAGTTGTCTGGTTCTCTTGAACCCACTGCTTCCACACTCGCATCACTGTGCTGCTGTTACGCCCCATACGAGCTGCTATTGCACGATAAGAAAACCCTCCTTCACGAAGGCCGATCATTCGTCCCCGTTCAAACTCCGTAACTTGCTGAAATGTCGCCCTCTTTCGTCGTAGAGGCATAGTGACGTCTCATGTAACGTTTACCACTAGCAGATAGCCATACACGCCCCGCTACAGCCCTCTATTTATACGGATCCATCAGCAGTTCAGAGGGCGCTGCTCAGCCCACGCATGCGTGATGACTCTGAAATTCTAATCATTTGAATAGCATACCCTAATTTGCATTTCCTGAAAGTTTCAGCTCAATCAAGTGATTCCTTCATGGTGTTGCAATTTTTACAAACATGAGTTTATTATCCATGTATCTAGTTAGTAATATTATCCATGCATCTAGTTAGTAATATTATCCATGCATCTAGTTAGTAATATTATCCATGCATCTAGTTAGTAATATTATCCATGCATCTAGTTAGTAATAATGTGCATGTATCCAGTTATTAATATTATTAATGTATCTATTTAGCAATGTACAGATTTCCCTTTACGACAAGTTGGAAGAAGCTTTGCATAAAGTCTAACTGAAGATGTAATATGGTAGAAAATTTGGTAAGAAGCATTATTATTATAGCTATTATGGCCAAAAACAGGTCTACGTTATACTACTGATTTCGTCTACCATAAATTAACCAGGTGTTGATCTTCGTATTCAGGGGGTTCAGTAAAAGGGGTCTGAGTGGGTTCGAACACTCCAGAAGTCTGGTGAAGTGCCCCCTCCAGATTTCCAATCTTTACATTTCCTCCTACGAACAGACGAAAAATTTCCATGGATACCAATAAAATAGGAATTTCACAAAATTCTAAGAAATATCCAAGGTTTGGGTTTCATACTCTTTATATATATATAAAGTATACCAAACCCGGGCCCCGATTCCTACAGCGCCCCCCCCCCCTCAATTTTTTGTTCTGTACGGTGCTGCAACCTAGCGGTAAAAGATTGAAGTAGTAGTTTATGCAAATACGTACTGAAACGCCTCTTTGTCAGTGGTGAAATATTGCTTTCGTGAATTTCACGCAGTTTCACGTATTTTGTGGCGAGATTTCGAAAGTAAGTGATGTAACTCTTATACCTACTTATTCCTTATTACAATTGCTACGTATCAGTGTACGTTTGAAATAATTAACGTGCGTAATTATCACAAAATATTAATTCAAAAAAATATACGAGGAGGTCTTAACCCTAGTCTCATGACGTTTCTAAAGCGGGTCCCTATTCCCATATTTTCCAATTAATTATTCTAATCCTTTCTGAACTTTGTTTCAGGATCCAAAAGGATGGTAAAAACGAAGAAAGAATTAAGAACATGGGACAAAAATAATACGGCTAATGCTATTGATGCTGTCAGAAAGAAACAAATGAGTTGGAAAAAAAGCAGATAAAATTTTTAGTGTCCCAAGATTTACACTACAAAGACTTTTTCAGGACAAATATGGGGGATCCTTTAGTGGCTGCTGTAACCAAAGTTTGCAGGTCCACGGTTCTTTGCCCAGAACTGGAGAAAGAACTTGCACAATATTGCCTAGCAATGGAATCTACCTATGCACAATATTGCCTAGCAATGGAATCTACCTATTTTGGACTCACTCGAAATGACCTACGCAGGATGGCGTTGCAGTTAGAAGAAAGGAATAACATTCAGCATCCTTTTGGAAATGAAATGGCGGGGAGAAAATGGTTTAAGCTTCTTTAAAAACGCCATAAGAAAACACTGTCTGAAAGAAAACCTACAGGGACATCATACGCCAGAGAGCTGGGTTTCAGTAAAGGAAATGTTGACGAACGTTTTGACCATCTCGAAGAGACTTATAACAAGACAAAATTTACTGCACACACTATCTACAATGTTGATGAAAGCGATATAGCTATTGTGCCAGTCCAAGATACCACAAGTCATCGGATTAAGGGATAAGAGGAAGATTAGTTCCCTGACGTCGGCCGAACGTGGAGCACTGATAACGAAAGTTGTGTGCATGAATGCTGCAAGAACGTTTGTGCCTCCTATGGTCATTTTTCCACGTAAAAACAGGAACAATCAACTTGAAAAGAGTGAACCTCCTGGCACACTATTCGCAGTACATCCATCAGGCTGGATACAAACCAATTTATTTACAAAGTGGTTTGAACACTTTTTAGGCTTTGTGAAAGCCAGTGAGGTAAGACCTGTTCTCATCATCCTTGATGGTAACTTCAGCCATGCCCAAAACATCAATGTAGGGAAAACCATGCCACCATCATATCCCTCCTGTCGCATTTTCCTCACAAAATACAGTCTTTAGATAGAACCTTTATGGGGCCCTTAAAAACTTACCACAGCGAAGGGTTAAGGCAATGGCTTAGAGAGCGTGGCAGACCAGTCAGTGCTTATGATGTGATGGAAATATTAGGTAAGGCGTACACCAAATGCCAAAGAGTTGAGATATCTGTAAATGGTTTCCGGGTCACAGGAATTTTTTGCCGATTGACAATGGTGTATTTAAAGACGCTGATTTTCTTGAAGAAGCTCGTAAGAAGCAATGACCACTTTCTTGCTACGATGGTAAGGAGATACGTGGTGCAGACAGAGCTCCGCAAGTTAAAGAACATAATGCTAACCCTACACTTGATGAGCCGTCAACATCTTCTGATGTAAGAATCAATCGTCCTTTGACTTCTGTGAAAGAAAGTCCGCCTTCAATACCACATTGTTCGTCAAGTTTAGACCCTTAGAATTCTAAGTCTGCCCTCCTCCTTTCCAGATCACTCTTGTTCCTACAATCAGGAAAAGGACATCCAGAAGAGGTCGCAAGGCTACTAAAGCTGCCATAATAACTTCTTCTGCTTATATGGTCCAGCTTCAAGAATCGTTAGAAAAAAGTGGATCTACAGAAAAGAAACAAACAACAGAAGCTGGTTTAATATCTCTAGGATGCAGTCGTGGTTGCGGCCGCATACAGAAAACATCCAAACGTTCTACTTAACCAAACCCCAAAAGTACTATTGAACCAGCTTCAAGCAGTTCAAACCCAAAAAGTAAAAAAGTGAGAAAATTTTTGGAATTAAAGAAACAAGAAAAATCTTACAGTAAATCCGATAATGTCTCTGATGATTCCGAGGCGTCTACAATTTCATTTAATTTGGATTTGATTGCTGGGAAAGAACCGTTGAATGAAGACGACGCTGAATGTTTATTTTGTTTTAGAAAATTTTCTAACGACAGAAAAGCAAAACTCTGGATGCACTGCGTCAAATGTGGTTCTTGGTCCCACGTCGACTGTGCAGGAGCAGAGGAAAACATCTGGATATGTGACTTCTGCAGGCAATAGGCCTAAACAAGATTTCTTTGATTTTGTTCTTTGCTGTAATGATGCATTTAAACTAATTGAATATCGTATCGCAAGAACTGACCCATGACGTACAAACGAAAAACGCGACTGGATCCCAAGGGACTACCAAAGGTTGAGGAAACGTCCTCAAATAAGATGGATGCGTAATGTTAGAAGCAGATTGGGGTAACATACAGATAATTGCTCAGAAAAAAAAGACGCAAAATGGGGGAGGGGGGTATTGGGAGAGACTTTCATCCGTTAGTAGATAGATAATATGTATATATTAATTTTATTTTGCGGCCACTTTTCAAAAGCGACCATTTCTAAATGGAGACTGCAGCCATGAGGGAATTTGGCTGCGTTTCATCTTTCCTTATAACTAAGGCTCGGATTTTCATGCATAAAATTTAGCCCAAATAATATGCAAATATGCTCAAAATTATTACAAAATATGCAAAAATATGCAAGTGCATAGAAATTCGGCTCTTTCCTATCTCGACTGAACACATTCCAACCCGGCGTTTGTTCAAAATTGGACCGCGGAAAATTTTAAGGGTATTCTTTTTCTTCGCATGCCCACATCCCTCGAAAAAATATTTAATAATGAAGGTAAGAAACAAAGTATCGTTCGAAGAAGTAAATTTTCGAAAATCTAAACCCACTTCGGTCTTAATTGAAACCTTCCATTTTTGCTGCGATTGCATGAAACATAAATTTGTTTTGCATGCATTTTTATTGTTTGTGTAAAAGATTAAAGAGTTGCTTTTTGGGAACTGGCAACAGAGGTTATTTCAAGCGGACGATAAAAATGCAAATGGTAGAATGAAAATGCTTGTTATTTGCTGGAGAAATGAGATTGGGGGCTTTATCGAAAAAATTTGCCGAAAATATATTTACATAGACGCCAAAAGTGCTAGAACTTTCAGATATTACCAAATTTAGTGTCAAAAAATCCACTAATTTTCTGAATAAAGGTCAAAACTAAGCAGTTGGAGCTTAAATATTTTTATCGTATGATGGCAAAAATGCTATAATTTTATTGCGTAATAGATATATCATCACACAGACAAGCAAATTTAAATGTTTAATGAAATTAAAAACTAAATTAATGTTTACAAAAACTTTAATAATTAAACTTAAACTTTAATAATTTAATTTGTAAAACCAATCATAAAACCATGTAGTGATATTTTGAAAGTCCACTATCATTAGAGGAGTAATCAAAAAGATGTTGATATCTTAATTGGAAATGGAACACTGAAAGTAATCCAAGATTTTAACATCCATGATAAAAATGAATTTTATGAAAACGTCAGAAGCTATTTCATAGCAGCATGTGACTACATGCACAATAAATTTCCTTTTGAGTTAGAAGTGTTACATCATGCAGAGGTTCCACAAATATCGAATTTTGAAAATGCATCATTTTCCAGCTTAAAATAACTTTCTAAAAATTGGCTAGTTTTGGCGTGAAATTTGGCATAAAAACGTGACACAAAAATATTAAAAAAAAATTAGAAATGGCGATTTTATAGCTTCATGTTCAGTCGGAACATTTTCCATATAAAAATATAGAAATAAATAGAAGAAAATAAAGTTCAAGAGAGACTGAAAATATTTTTTTTTTTATTTCAAAACTGAGCCGCGAACATTTTCAAAGAGTAATCTAAGCAACACGATTGTGGACATACATCAATTTCATTCGAATTAGTGAGTGTAAACGGTTACGACGAAAGAATCCATGAAACTGATCCGAAAGTTAATAGTGTGTGAAACCTCATAATCTCGTTTATTGACCCTTAAAGTTAAGAGCATTTTTGGTCCTCGGTAAATCATCCCAAACCTAGTTTTTGTCTAGCTCTTATTTATAATGCAACTGCCAAGTTTAAATTCGATTGTTAAAACGGTTCCAATTTATTAACAAGCATTAGAAAAACTTTTTTTCTGGCATTTTTACGTATTTTACTTGCATTTTTTTTTTTGGTTAATTAGGCTCCCTTAATATTTTTTAATCCAGATTTTTCTTTCAAACTTTCTAAAAATGACGTTCTTATGTCTTACCTTTCTTTTTGTTTTTAAATAATAACAGAGTATTTCAAATTGCAGCTTTCAATTCATTTTAAATGAATAGTTTTTAATTCAGATTGAATTTCTTATTCGGTGGAAAAAAGACTTAAAAAAAAATCTTTGGGTAAAAAAATATATTTCGATAAAGAAGGTTTTTTAAAATATCATAATTTTTTTGGGAAAACTTTCTGTAAATTTTCTTTATTGTCTAATCGAATATTCAAGAAACTTCACACATCAAAAAATATAATTAGACTGTTTATAATATTATGAAATACAATTGCATACAATAATTTCTTTCAATAATGTCTTTCCCATTATCTAGCCTTTCCGTCTGACGACGGTACTTTGCGGTTCTGCCAAATGATTAATAGAATTAATGTAAGTAATTTCCCTCATACCGTTTTCACACCGTTCTAATTAATGACCATTCCTGTTTAACGACTGTATTTTAAGGTCCCAGGAAAAACTTGATAGAATTAATGTAATTAATTTCCTTTCATTTTGTTCTAATTAATGACCATTTCTGTATAACGACTGTATTTTGAGGTCCCAGGAAAAACAATTGAATTGATGTAATTAATTTCCCTTAATTTCGTTCTAATTAACAACTTTTCCCGATTAACAACTGCATTTTGAGGTCCCGAAAAATTCTTAATAGAATTCATGTAATTTAACTCCCTCAAAAACATCGTTCTAATTAATGACCATTTCCCTTTAACGACTTTATTTTGAGGTCCCGAAAAATGCTTAATAGAATTAATATAATTAATTTTCCTCAATAATTTCGTTCTAATGAACGACTATTTCATTTTAACGACAGCAATTTGAGGTCTCGGAAAATGCTTAATAAACTCATGTTGTAAAAATTGCAACACCATGAATTGCAACACGTGACTCGTCCGAATTGAATGAAATTTCATGTACAAACGACCTGTGTTGATACAAATAAACGATTGAAATTACAAAGCAAAAAACAATATTACATGTCGAAAATCATTATGCTGTGAAGCCACCACGCTCTGCCGTAAGTGATGCTAAACAACGTGGCATTTCCGGCGCAGCATGACCATTGTAGTCCTTGAGCCATAAAACCACAAACAAACTTCAAACACAATGGCATAGAATCAAACAAATGTATAACTGATTTTTTAATATGTTTTTTTACAAATTTTCCGTTTAATAAAAGTTCCGTAATATAATTGATTTTAATCTGTTTTTGTTTTTTTTTTGCAAATTTTCCGTTTAATAGTAGTATACGGAGCATTATAGCACCAACCGATAAGCAGGGAGAATTCCTCACCTTTGACCCTAAAAAAAAACACCACCATCGGCCTTATCAAGACTACCCTTAATTAGGTACGCCGCCTGGTGGTATGAATTGATATTTTATTGTTTTTGATATATAAGTCTTTAATTAGATACGCCACATAGTGGTATAAGTTCGTACTTGTTAACATTATCGTTACAGCCACTGTGCTTTTCACGTTAATACAAAGGCGACTTAGAGTCGTAGAGGCATATTGACGTCTCATGTAACGTTTACCACTAGCAGATAACTATACACGCCTCGCTACAGCCTTCTATTTATACCGATCTATCAGCAGTTCAGGGGGCGCTGCTCAGCCCACGCATGCGCAATGACTCTAAAATTCTAATCGCACATTTGAATAGCATATCCTAATTTGCATTTCCTAAAGATTTCAGTTCAAT
>QLNU02015270.1:84189326-84209517 GCA_006491805.2 Dysdera silvatica
CTTGCAATATGCCCAGCCCATCGCCATTTCAGCCCTTTTACTTTAACAATGATGTCCTCTACTCTAGTTTGCTCTCTCACCCAAGTGTTTCTTTTTCGATCTCTCCTAGTTATTCCAAGCATGCACCTCTCCATGCTCCTTTGCGTTGTCTGTAACTTTCGTATTGCTCCAACTGTTAGACTCCATGTCTCTGATCCATAAGAGAGGACTGGCAATACACACTGGTTGAAGACCTTTCTTTTTAGACACAAAGGCAATTTCCCCTTCAGGATAAAACTGTTTCTTCCAAATGCACTCCAGCCAAGTTTAATACGTCTGTTGAGTTCTTTCATAATGTTGCCATCCATTGAAATCAGCTGGCCAAGGTAAATATATGAATCAGCAATTTCTAGCTCAATGTTGTCAACTTGTATTTTTGTTTCCTCTACAAAATTATTGAACATGATCTTAGTTTTTTGTAGGTTCATCTTGAGTCCAACTTCTTTACTTCTAGTTGAGAGCTCCTGTACCATGTCTTGGAGTTCTAATGGGTTCGTTGAAAAAATAACAATGTCATCAGCAAACCGCAAATGATTTAAATATTCACCATTTATTTTTATTCCCTTGTTATTCCAATTTATCAGCTGAAAAATCATCTGTAAAGCTGAAGTAAAAAGTTTTGGAGAAATGGTATCTCCCTGCCTCACACCTTTACCAATTTTGATAGTTTTGGTATCTTTATGTAACCGAAATTTTGCACTTGCATTTTTATACACACGTTTCACCATGTCAATGTACACATCCTCAATGTCTGTTGATCTTAAAGAGTTGATGACTGCTGATGTTTTAATAGAGTCAAAGGCCTTCTCATAGTCAATAAATGCAACACACAATGGAAGTTCATATTCATGTGTTCTTTCAATTAATTCTCTTAATACTTGAATATGGTCCACTGTACTGAATCCACTTCGAAATCCAGCTTGTTCTCTTGGTTGAGCTGCATCTAATTTTTTCTGCAGGCGATGTGTTAGCACTTTTGTGAAGATTTTATAAATAGCAGGTAACAAGCTAATATATATATATATATACATACACACGAGTATTCGTATAAGTATAATAATAAATTGCTTTAATAACAGTTTTAGAATAGTTTAGCGTTATTCAAAAACAGTGTCCCTGAGGTGGCCTAGGAAAAAGAGGAGCCCAGGGCGCTCAATCCCCATTGGACATCAAAACACATTGTTTTCTCTAAGGCCGCATTACATAATCTTCTTTAAAGCCACTTGAGCCCCTTCCCCATGATTTTGAATTGCTAGGCTACTGCTGCGATGCACTAAATATTTGTCACTCTGAAAATTTTTATCACCATAGAAAGCACCATTTCACTCAACATATATCTTCAATGTTCAGCCGTCTATTGGAGTAAAAAGCCAGTGAATTTTCCTCTACAGGACTGGTTTGTATACTAGCCGAATTCTTATAAATTTGAGTGTTTTCCGACAATTTTTTGACTAAATTCTCACCTCTGGTGCAACGCTCACCTTTTTGACAAGTAGTCTTTAATTTGTCAGTTCAGACTCACGTTATATTTGTAAATAAAAGATTATATCATTAATATTTAATCAGATTATGAAAGATAAGGCAGATTTTAATCTTTAGGGTTTCGCAGTGAGAAAATAGTAGCCAATTTCTTCTTTTTCTGTACTGCTTTAATCTCCAGGGAGTATATAGCATTTCCACAAAGGATTTTCCTTTTTCTCGATGCCTAGTGAATTTCTTACTTGCGTTCCCTGTTTTGTCCTTAAGTTTATTTCTTAATGTTATACTCCGTATATTTCTCGGTCTACCCCTTTTTCCTTTTTCCGTGGGGGTTCCAATCTGGTGTTTGTTTAGAGGAAATCTGTACTAGAGAACCTCTGGGGATTCTAGACGAAGATCAAGACGTCTATTTAGACGTTTTGAAGTGGATCATTTTAAAGAGGTCTACAAGTCCTTGGTGACAAATGCCCAAATAAATTTGACAAAAAATATTCCATTTTCTGCAAAAAAAAAAAAAAAGCTTGACATTTGCAAGCCAAGCTTGATGCATAAGTGACTTCATTCGTATTTGTGGAGTGTCCCTGTTGAAGCCCAGGGGAAAAGAACTTGTCAAATGCGGACGCTCACGACCGTTGATGTGTCTATTTCTCTAGCAACTCAAACGTCAAATCGCTTCCGTCTCATTAACAAAGATTTCTTAACTGTGGACGAAGGAAATAAAGGGTTTCGCACGAGTGGATCCATCAAGTTGCCGTCATCTTCCTTCTTATTGTCATTTCGGAAGTGCCTTTTTGATGGACCTGTTTGTATGTGTTAATTATCATGATGGCGTAGTTATTGAAGATATTAAAGTGGTCAATTTCCTTTATTAACTTAGCTTAAGCCCTCTAATACAGCTGTAATAGACAATTTCCTAATTACGGCGGCCCTTTTTATATCAACGTTTCAGCGCTCGAGTGTGTGTAATCGCCGCTTTCCGTTTTGATGGGTTTGAATTTGACTTTCAAATAAGCTTGACCATATGCCTTAACGTAGAAATTCGAAAGTCATGGGGGGTCTCAAGTGGCTCCAAAGAAGGATGTATGATACGGTCTTAGAGAAAATAACGTGTTTTGATATCCAATAGGGGGCTTGAGCCCCCTAGCCCCTCCCATTCCTCCGCCACTGGTCGCATGTATATGTATCGTGGGAGCGATGCCGATCACCTGTACCGTGTCTTGCGCAAGGGCGGATCCAGGGAGGGGCGGAGGGGACGATCGCCCCCTCCGCTTCAGGGATAAATAGGGAAAAAAATAAAAACGATGAAGAATATTTTATGTGTTGTTTGTTACGACTGTAATAAATAAAAGTCTTACACAGGCGTCCAAAGTCTCTAAGTCTTGGAGAAATGCGATCCAGACGTTTTTTTCACGAATCTTCAAGCTACTCGTCTTTCAAACTACGTTTACAGTAAGTGTTGCTTCAGCAAAACGTAGTTTTTTATCGTTGAAGCGCCTTCAAACTTGGCTTCGAACGCGGATGACAGAAGAGACTTTTAATACACACCCACAGAGACATTCATATTGATGTAAATAAAGTGATTGACAAATTTTCAAAGAAACCAAGATGGCTCGACTTTGCACTATAAAGTTCAAGTTTTTTAAAAAGTTGCTTGTTATAAAAAAAGTAAAATAATTACGATGTTTTTGTAGTTTAAATTTAAACTTGTTCCATTAATTACATTGTAAATTATCGTTTTGGTTATTGTATATGTCTCCTTTACTAGGTTATCCTTCTGTCATACTTGACTATAATATGCCTTAAACCATATAGTTTAATTAAAGGAAAGCCCAACTTTACTTCATTGTCATAAATTAAGTATTTTGATGAGTATAAAGGAAAACTAGTAATATAACGACATTTACCTAAACTATTTAACAGCCCAAAACTAAAAATGTTCCTCCTGGGCGCCTCCAAAACCGCCCCCCCCCAGGTTATAGCATCCTGGATTCGCCCTTTGCCTTATGTAGAAACGACTAATGGTATTTCACCACCAGCTGACAATTGAAACTGCTAGATATTATATGATTCGTAACGTTCAATATTGGGTGTAGGAAAAAAAAATTCGTGTCAGTTGCTTCCATTCCAAAGTCCCTCTTTAAGACGACCAACTTTTGTTTTTGTGATTCAAGTTCACACGCAGGACTGGTTCGTTTATCAGGTGAATTTAGGTAATCGTCTAGGGCCAAAAGCCCTAAAGAGGTTAAAGGTCGGCCAAAACGAAAAAGGTTAAAGGTCTTTCAACATGGAAATAATTTCTGATTGCTAGACGGAGGTGTACTGTCATTTCAGGACTCGAATACTGCCATACCATACCTAAGCCGCATTGGTCTCTTATGAACTTTTGCACTGCTGATAAAGACTGATAAATACCTGGTTCGAAATATTAGTGAATTTTTCGCTATTAAACAAAATCTTTTGCTCAGTAAATACGTTGTTTAAATTATAGCACATGTATTTCCGTATGAATATGTATACGTATATGTCATCTGGATATGTATACCTACAGGTATATCTCATGTAGATATATATATACCTATATTTCACGTGAATATGCGTGTAATTTTGTATGTAAATTGACATATAAATATACTGTTCACATAATTTTTGTATACTCTTATCCCCTTACCCAAATAAATCATTTCGTCAATATCATATTAATTCGGAGCGCAGTTATGGAGGCCCACCTTCCAATAGCCACCTTCTGGGGCGTGGCTAAACATCGCCATATATGGAATAAAGCTGTTCCATTCATTGAGTAACTGCTATACCAATCCCCAATACGCTCCATTGATAATTACAATCGTCCTGTTTGTGAAACAAAGACTGATAAAATCATCCTTAAAGACTTGCTACTGTTCTTTTTCCAACTTCCTCTCGCATTTCGTTTTTATTGTAGTTTTGTCACGTGATCTTTTCCGCAAATACGATGATGACTTGATAAAGCAAGGCTTGTATCAATAAATATCGCCGTCTAGAGACAGTGACGAGGTCCACCACTCCAAGAAATGGGACGTCACGCCATGCAGCAACAACGAAAAGCTTCTTTTGTTGCAAGGATGTGTCAAACGAAAGAACTTTTTAAACACCTGGCGCTGATCACATAATGCAAAGTATTAGATAAGGTGTTTTAAAATCACATATTAAATGCGCTGCTTCGCCAACGATGGCACTGATACTGAAGACATGGTGTCGTGGCTGGAGGCGACATCAACCCTTTCATTTCATCATTCTGGTCCTAACGCGATTTCTCATCCATCAGCTGTCCATCGTGTTGTAATCAGGGATCTGTTCGAGTTTGATTAGCAGAGTAATTGCCAACATCCGTAGGAAGGGCTGCTAAAAACCGTAGATTTGATCTCGGAGGCGATGGGATATCAACGGCGTTATCGCTACACGTGTTATTTTCAAACATCGAGGATGAGTATTTATATGAATGGATTAAGCAATTGACTACTTAGAAAATTTCCTCGTTACAAGTATTAGAGTTGATGACAAGAATAATATCATCATAATTTACGGATAATAACGGCTATAAATATATCGGATTGATACTCATATATATGTACAGTAAAACCTCTCTACAACACTATTATACGGACCGAGAAAAATTATCGTTGTAGAGGGATTTATCGTTATATCGGATATCGTTGTAGGGTGGTTTTACTGTATATACATGCATGGAATTACGCATCAACGAAGAGTTTTTAAAATTTTTGGAACTTTGGAAATTTTCACACGCATTATATACTGTACATGCATGCGTTACAATATACAGGGTTTGTCCCAGAAGTTCCCGGAATGATTTTTTGTAGTTGGCAACGCTGGCTGACGGGGCGGAGAAGTTGGTGGGGGATCTGAGCTTGGAAACGAGACCGGTATCAGTCGCCTGCGGGCAGTTGTTGAGGCAGGGTCACGCTCCGCGCAGAGGTATCTACTGCACCCTCGTCGATCAAAAAATGGACCAGTTTTTGGAGCAGCGTTATGCAATCAAATTTTGTGTGAAACTGGGTAAAAACGGGGCGGAGACACTCGAAATGCTTCGGAAAGCCTACGGTGACGGGGCGATGAAAAAAAGCCAAACTTTCATGTGGCACAAGCGGTTCCGGGAAGGTCGGGAGTCCGTCAACGACGACGACCGCTCTGGACGCCCGTCGACATCACAAACGGACGACTCGGTGCAAAAAGTGCGTCAAGTTTTGGACAATGACCGACGATTAAGTGTTCGGGTGATTGCAGAGGAGTGTGGAATACCCAAAACAATCGTTCATCGCATTTTAACGGAGGATCTTCAAATGAGGAAAGTCTGCTCGAAAATGGTGCCAAAAGTCCTGACGAGTGAGATGAAGGAGCAGCGTTTGTTGAAGTGCCAGGAATTGCATGAACGCTACGAAACGGACCCAGAATTTTTGGACAGAGTGATCACAGGGGACGAGACGTGGATTTTTCAGTACGATCCCGAATCAAAGCGCCAGAGCAGCGAGTGGCACACCAAGGAGTCTCCTCGCCCGAAAAAAGCAAGGATGAGCAAATCGCGAATCAAGGCAATGCTCATTGTGTTTTTTGACAGAAAAGGTGTAGTTCACAGTGAATTCGTGCCACAAGGACAAACAGTCAACAAGGAGTTTTACTGTGAAGTGCTCAAACGGTTGCGCAACAGGGTTCGACGCGTCCGAAACGAAATTCGCGACAATTGGATCTTGCACCATGACAACGCGTCAACCCACACCGCGCTCATTGTCTCCGAGTTGCTGGCCAAAATGGGTGTGGCAACGCTGCCCCAGCCGCCGTACAGCCCCGATCTGGCACCAGCGGATTTCTTTTTGTTCCCAAGGATCAAAAGAACCCTGAAAGGAACTCGGCATGGGACGCTGGAGGCGGTAAAAGCAGCCGCGACGACCTCACTGAAGGAGATTCCCGTTGACGACTTCCAGGGCGCCTTCAATGATTGGGTGAAGCGTTGGCAACGGTGCATCGAAGCAGGGGGAGAATACTTTGAAAAGTTCTGAAAAGATTGTAAACTGATATTGAATAAATGATTTTAAAAAAAATCATTTCGGGAACTTTTGGGACAAACCCTGTATGTCAAACTGCAATTTATTTCAAATTAATGGGACGTGGGGGTAATAGGGGCCCACTAGCCCATCTATCATCTTACCTATGGAAGTACAAGTACATATATAATCAGCAGCTTAGCAATTCAAAACTGGTGGGGTTCAAATGGTTTTGGGGGCTCAAGTAGCCTTAAGGAAGATTACGTAATGCCGTCTTAAAGAAAATGTGTTTTGATATCCACTAGAGGAGGGGCTTGAGGCCCCCAAGTAAACTTACCTTTCCTATGCTACTGTATTATACAGTGAATTCTCGAAAGTTTTTTTCCCCTAAGCTCGAAGATTTTTGCATTTGCAACTTATTATTATTTTTTTTTTAAATTTTACTTAAATGTTAAAGAAATTTAGTGTATAACCGTCCTTCATAAAATATATATATCGGAATGAATCGGCTTGCGGCTGCTCATTGTGTGGATTGATTGATTGATTGATTGATTGTTTGGCTTTTTTATGGCGCAAGAGCATCTGGGCTATACTGCGCCATGTGATTAAGGAATGATAGAAATGAAAAAAAAAGGAATCGCCCTCCTTCATCACTTCAACCCTCTACTGCTAGCAGAACAAAATATATCACTCACATTTAAAAATAACATTATTATTATTTTTTTTGTTGTTTTACTTGTTCTGGGGCACTCCGTTTTGAAGAAAGGACAATTATAAATAAATAAATAAATAAATAAATGAATGAACAAACAAACAAACAAACAAACATGGATGGATGGATGGTGGCTGGTGCATACCTAAAATGCAAACAACAGAACCAGAAACACGACACAATTTATTGAACTTACGCAATTTGAAGATACACAAGTTTTGCAAATTACAAGTCGGTCTATGGAATTATTTGAACTGTGAAAATATTCAATGAATTAAATGGAATTATTCCTGAACTAAGTAATATTTATGAGGGGGGGGGGATGCGTCAGCACCCCATGTCTTCTCTCCTCGGCTTTGCATAGGGCGACATGTAATCCAAGCTTGTCTCTGACATAGGTTTTCAATTTAAAACCGGCGCAGCATGACCATTGTAGTCTTTGAGCCGTAAAACCACAAAACAAACAAATCAATTTAAAACAATTTTTGAAAATTCTATGAAACTAGGTTAATGTCTTAAGGGATTTAAGTTGCTCTTAAATCCCATAAAAAGCTTAAGACATTAATCTATTTATCTTATTTATTTTGCTTAGATTATTTGTGGTCAGTGTTTAAGCTGCAGTCGCATTTTTCGCAAAATGCGACGAGTTGCTCGAAAATGCGAAGAAAAAATTATTGCCCATCGCGAAAATGCGACAGGCATTTCTAGAATGTTAATATAATCCCATAATATCCGGTTTGCACTTCAACGGTCTTTTCTTGTTCCTTTTTGTTTCCCCTTCAAAATTCTTAACAGCACCTGTTAAGCATCGTTGATGTTAAATAATCTCATTGATATGATTTTTCGAGTAACGAAAGCAACTAATATTTTTAGCATTTTACTACTTTTTTCCCATTTTAGCATTTTTGCGACAGCATGTTTTGAGCCAGCTTAAACCCTGTTTGTGGTAAAAATATTCGTAGTTGGAAGCGCGGGAAAACTTTAGTGACTGGGGGTTTTGGCGGGAAAGTTAGTGACAACATCCATGGATGAGTAGGTGGGTAGCTCCAATTTTCACTTACGCTTAATGTTTTTATAGTGAGAGGCGTGACAATAAGGTGACAAAACTGTTTTATTGGGCATGCGTTAGTAGATCGAAGCGTCTGAATGGACGTCGCCTCATGATAAATGTGCCGACTTTGGCCAATAGACGCTGATTATCATTGAAGCGTGTCAGGGAACTGTTGGCTAAACTAAGAGAAGGATAGAAAAGGGGGGCGCGAAACTGTAAGGGGGCGGAGCTAAGTCACGTTATATCGCGTCCTGTGATCCCACCTTTTACACACACGCGCCTCTTTTCTGCACTACTACACATGCACTACTATATTATTTTTACTAATGATGATTAACATTATCATTATTTTTTGGAGGAGGGGTTAGAAGGGCGCTAGAACAGAATGTTATTAATTGCCTTTATGTGATTTTCATAAATGTTATTGATTTTTTTTGTCGGTATGTGCATTAAATGAAAAAAAAAAAAATCCATTCGCAATTAATATGCAGAATCCACTGCGAATCGGTAACTTAGTGTTCTACTCATCTCATAATTTGGTGTTAGCTGGAAATTTGCTGCCTATAGATAAAGATTTTTTTTTTCCCTTTAGAAAATGCTATTAAAATTTTCAGGGTGCATGCCTTGATATAAAGAAAAGAATATATTGCCTTAGTATCTAAGTAGCAGTTGCCTAATAATTCAAAACTCATGGGGGTGGGGTTCAAGTGGCTGAGGCTCCAGAACCTTTAAAGAAGATTTTTCGATGCGGCCTATGAGAAAATAATGTGTTTGATATCCAATGGGGGCTTGTGCCCCTCCCCCCTTTTATACGGCACTGACTAGTAGCATGAGCTTTTTTTTTGCTTCGTAAAAATTCGAATGACAAGAACCATTTTATGCTAAAATCTATATTTTATGGAACAAATCCGTTGGGCGCCCCCTAGAATATTAAAATAAGATTAATGGAAATTAAATTTATTTATACAGATTTATGATTTTGGTTCAAATTTGATCCTTTCGTTTAATTCATAAAAGGCATGGAAGATAGCACTAATGGTGCGGTCTAAACTCAAACCTCCAAATTTGACACTGGCGTATCCAAAGAGAAGGTTAATAGGGTCATGACCCCCATTGCGATACAATTTTTATATATATTATAAGGGAGGTTACAGAGCTGCAAGCCCATATGGATATATGGAATTGCAATTCTGTAACCACCCCTTTATCAACTTTCTACCTACGCTACTGAACTAAGAAATCAGATTGAAAATCTACAGCTTGCTTAGTTCCTCAGACAAGATTCTTGTTTCATACTCTGTCAAAGAGTATTTTCCCCTTGTCTTCCTCGTATATAGATAGACAAAGAGAAGATAGCTTGTACATCGATAGACAAGGAGAAGATACCTTGTACATGGATAGACAAGGAGAAGATACCTTGTACATGGATAGACAAGGAGAATATACCTTGTATATGGATAGACAAGGAGAAGATACCTTGTACATTGATAGACAAGGAGAAGATACCTTGTACATGGATAGACAAGGAGAATATACCTTGTATATGGATAGACAAGGAGAAGATACCTTGTACATTGATAGACAAGGAGAAGATACCTTGTACATGGATAGACAAGGAGAATATACCTTGTATATGGATAGACAAGGAGAAGATACCTTGTACATGGATAGACAAGGAGAAGATACCTTGTACATGGATAGACAAGGAGAAGATATCTTGTACATGGATAGACAAGGAGGAGATACTTTGTACATAGATAGACAAGGTATCTTCTTGTCTATTTATGTACAAGGAAGAGATGGAAAAAATAAAAAGTAGCTAAGATATTGATGGGGGCGGGGAACTTCTAAAGCAGAAAGTGACAATGTTGTAATGGATACATTTGATGTAATCCCTACAAATCTAAAGCATTCCTGCAAATCGAGAGTATACTCAAAATGAACAAAAAATTATGCCATCACTTTCAAAATATTGTGTTTCGGAGGACAGCTTATATTATATGAAGGTATCTTTAATCATCCGAGGCCGATGGACTGAACTTGAAAGAAATCGGCCTTGTGTAACATGGACTGTGAATTTGTGCAACAATAATAACGAATAAGAGAGAGAGGTTGAGGGGGAATAGAAAGAGCAACAGGCCTGAAAATGATTAACAGAATTCATTTGGAAATTGTCATGTGTTTATAGATGTTCAGAATTAAAATACTGTTTCTAAGAAATTACGATTGCTGAGAAACGAAAAGCGGAAACAAAGGATGGTTCTGTCAGATAGGGAGAGGGCAGAGCTATCTCCCTTAACTTTAATTGAAATTAGTTCATGGTCAATTAGCCAGACGATGAGATAAGACGTTTCCTAGCGAACAAGAATGGGTGGATTGTTTCAAAAGCAGGCTCCAAGACTTCATTTGTGGATAAAGATCTTCGTTTTCTGTAGACAGATTGCGGGTAAACCAATAAATTCACCATTGCCCCCTCAGGAGGGGTGAGATGGGGAAGGGAAATGGGTGAATCGCGAGAATATCCACACCACAGTCGTCAAGCCTTGGAACTTTTTTCACCTTGAAAGGCGTTCGCCACCTGTTAGCTCGAACAATGGCTCCCCACAATTTATCAGATCTTGTTCAAACTCAAATCTTCTAAAGAAGTGAACAAGCCATATATCATTTTTGAATTAATGGCCCGCTGATGTAAATATGGCGAGAGATGATGAAATGAGGAGGGTCTTTAATTTATCCTCCAAAACATCATCATCAGTTACTTCAGTAACTCATTGTTTTCTTATCCCACTATCAGGATAAAAATTTTACTTGAAAGGGGACCTGTAAATACAGCCTATGTGTGTACATCAAAAGCTCTCCAAGGCGTAACGCTTCCTCCTCCAAGTCCTTCGAATTCTCAAACTTTTCCATTCCTCCAAATCCTCTAGCTTTTCCAATGTTTTACGCTCACATCTTCTAAATTCTTCTGTTTTTCTAAGATCTCTAGTTCTTCTAAATTCGTCAGTTCCTTCGATATCCTCTAAATCCTTCGGTAATCCTTCAAGAACTCCAGTTCCGTCTTAGTTCCACTAGATCAGTGGAACTAATTCTTACCCTATCGAAACCATTGTTTGCCACATGCCTAGCCACTGAACTGCTCTATCACTATTGCTTAATGAAGACCTAGGCTATTATGGGGGATATTACTTATCACCATCCCAACATAAAAGTAAGCTATACATCAGTATGAAAAGGTAGGCAAAACTTGCAAAAATGATATAGAGAAAAAAAATTGATGAAATAATGCAGGCATTTATTGATGGAAAGCATTTAAGTGAGGTGAATCACTTTGTTTCAAAGCGCTATAAAGTTGGTTGTATTGAGGGAAATTTTATTTCCATGTGAACTCTAAGAAGGGCATGCCATAGGAAAAATTGCAAAATTTGCAGATTCAAATATTCTTGAAAATTTCGGCAGTGTTTTACAAACTGTTTGCTGAACCACAGAACACTCTTTGAAAGCACTGTACGACCTGGCAGTTAGGGATCTTCTTTGCTTCGTACCACTCAGTAAATAGATCCTAATTTAAAAAGAAAGAAAGAAATAGACACAGAAAAGCCCTTTATGACGTTTTTTTTGGCCATTTAAAAAATATTTAAAAATTGTTAGAACACCAGAGTACGTAAAAAGTTCATAAGGAAGTGTTCAAGTATTACGTAAGCAATATTTTGGCCATTTCAATATTGGCTAACGTGGGAAAATAAGCAAAACTGCAATCCCCGTATTTACGTAATACTTAAACTCTCCCAAGGGGAAATTACAGGCTTATAATGGGAGAGGGTACAGAGCTACAACTCTCTATATATTTATATATACATATACAAAATTCTATAGCGATGGGGGGGGCTATGACCCCTGTGTACGTCAGTGTTTGAGAGTCGTGTAAAAATTTTTATGCTGAGAACATAGGCGTACGCAGGAGGAGGATTGTGCAAGGGTTTCATTGGGAAGGGTGGCCGCCGGAGGCGGCGCTGTAATCCCAGTAGGCGTACGCAGAAAGTTCATAAGGAGGGTTATGAGACCCATGGGAGTGGGGTTACTGAGCTACAACTATATGTATTCCTATGTTAAATATACAGAATTTCATTGCAATGGGGGGTACAACCCCTATCAACATCTCTTTGCGTACGCTAGTGGTTGAGATGTTGTTAGCACATTGTACATCTCCCCACTGGCGTAACTAAGGGCTTGGTCTAGATACGTCAGTGTATTATTACGTATCGAAATAGCGCTAGAGTATGCAATCACAAATCTCAGTTTTTACTCAATATTCACAAATAAGAGAATCTTACCAGCTTTCTGCGAACCTTATTGTAAGCTTTTAATTTCCGTGGATATTTTACCCATTTGTTACACTCTGTGAAATTCTAAACACAGTTGATGTCTAAATTAGTTCCTCCGTTTTTATCTTTAGGACCTGTTCTAGTTTCTGTTACAGAATATGTTTATTGAATAGAATTCTTTGAAAATTGCGAGGCAGAACGATATCCATGAAAGGGCGGATCCAGGATGTTATTACAAGGGAGGGGCAGTTTCGCCCCCCCCCCACTGCGAAAATTTTTAGTTTTGGACTATTAAATAGTTTAGGTAAATGTTGTTATATTACTAGTATTCCTTTATACTCACCAAAATATTTAATTTACGACAATGAATTAAAGCTGGGCTTTTCTTTAATTAAACTACAATCGAACTCATTCAATACGAGCATGGTTAAAACGAGCAATCTGCAGGTTAAGTTTAGTTCACTATTTAACTATATTAAGAATTTCACGCTTTTTACGAGCACAAAAGTAGAATCTCGACAAATACGAGAAAAATATCTGTCCAACTTTAATGCGATTTTTTCCTTTTCCATGACACTTTTTCTTCTTTCCGACGAAAACGGAGGAAAAGAAAACGTCGAGATATACTAGATGAACAAAAGAATATGCCAAGCAAACAATCAAAACTTACTGATTTTTTCAATAACTGTTGAGGTGCAATTAAGTGAAATGAGACCATATGTGTATTTATTTACAGTGTAATAAAAATAGACCCCATATAGGTAAGGTTGAAAATTTTATATTTTTGCCTTCTTGTATTAATCGAGTTAGACTGTATATGGTTTAAGGAAGTTTACATTTAAGTATGACAGAAGGATAACTTAGCAAAGGAGATATATACAATAACCAAAAACGATAATTTACAATGTAATTAATAGAACAAGTTTAAATTTAAACTATAAAAACATTGTAATTATTTTACTTTTTTTTTTGTAACAAACAACTTTTTAAAAAATTTGAAGTTTATAGTGCAAAATCGAGACATCTTGGTTTTTTTTGAAAATTTGTCAATCACTTTATTTACATCAATATGTATGTCTCTGTGGGTGTGTAGTAATAGTCTCTTCTGTCATCCGGGTTCGAAGCCAAGTTTGACGGCGCTTCAATGATGAAAATCTACGTTCTGCTGAAGTAACGCTTACTGAAAACGTAGTTTGAAGGTCGAGAAGCTTGTAGATTCGTGAAAAAAGTTTGAATAGCATTTTTCCAAGACTTGGAGACTTTGGACCCCAAAAGACTTAAGTCTTTTACCCCCTTAAGACTTTTGTTCATTACATTTGTAACAAACAACACATAAAATATCCTTCGTCGTCTTTATTTTTTTCCTATTTAACCCGGACACGGGGAAATTACCCCCTTCTTACTTCGTTGGTTCCGCCTTTGTATCCGTGTAGTGAAATATTTCTCTTTTAACTGCATTTGACCACCATATGTTAATATTTCTTGTAAAACGTGGTTTGTTAATTTAAGAAATATCTTACCGCGGGTTTTAGAATCTTGATGATGACTAATTTTTCTAAAAGTACCATCGGAATAGATGATATTAGGATTAATTAAGAGTTTCATATTTTTAAATCCATATTTCTTGGGAAAATTGTATTGTTTCCAATAATGGACGCGTAATAAAAAATTCACAAATAAATTACATTATTACTACGGCTCCATTATGCATGAGTTATGTGTATAAAATTTGTGATGGTTCGCGCTGTTTGTACCTTGTTTGTTTAAATCAATTTCTTAAAATTTGAAAACGACGAAATATCCAATTGTTGATTGCCAATTATGATGTGGAAAAATAAAAAATAATTTGTTGGTTTGTGTTTAAGATATTTGTTAGCTTAAAAATCGATGTCCAAAATTTTTTTTCCAAGATATTCTGTCTTCCTCTTCCAATATTATTTTTCACCATTTTTCCTATAATCCATGTTAATTTATATTGATTGATGTTTAGTAATTTTGATTGATTAGTTTGTACAGTTGAATTTTGCTGATGTGTCCTGTTTTATTGAAAAGTGATACTTTCTGAAAGGTAATGGATAATGAACATAGAAATTGTGAGGGGAAAGTTGTTGAAATAAAGGAGAAAATACAACTAAAATTAAGGAGCAAATAGAATTAAAATCAATGGGAAAATGGAATTGAAATCAATAGGAAAATAAAATTAAAATCAAGTAGAAAACATAATTGAAATCAAGGAGCAAATGGAATTAAAATTAAGGAGAAAGTAAAATAGAAATCAAAGAGAGAACATATAACTGAACTGAAGGATAAAATAAAATTAAATTAAGGAGGAAATGGATTGAAATCAAGAAGCAAGTGGAATTGAATTGAAATAGCAAATCAAATTAAAATCATGGAAAAAAATTGAATTGAAATCAAGGAGAAATTGAATTGAAATTAAAGAGAAAATCGAATTGAAATTAAAGAGAAAATTAAATTGAAACCAAGTTGAAAATGCAATTGAAATCAGAAATAAATTGAATTGAAATCAGGATGCAAATAATATTTAATTCGAGGTACAAAATGAGATGAAATTTAAAGAGCAACGTGTGAATGAAGAAAAATGAAATTATAAATTTAAAGAACGAATGGAAAGAAATTATATTCAACGTGTGAATGAAGTGAAGTTAAATGTAAATTTCGTTGTAAAGAAATTTTCTTTATAGCGAAAATCTTATTAATTTATTAATATTTTATAAAATATTCGCATAAGTGCGACGTGTAAAGAATTTCTCACTCTCACCAGATGTAATGTTGATAAAAGAATAATCAAAGTACCTAGAAAATTCTTCAGAAATAAAATCCGAAAATTAAAGACAAACCCATGACTAAAGTGAAATTAAGAACAGGAAAATCTGTAACAAACTAAACATTAGGGCAAAAATGTGAGGGGACAAAAAAAAAAAACTGGCTCAAATAGCACCCGTTCCTTCAATGCCATTCTCAAAACAAAAATGCTGAATTTCATTGCTTCCATTTGAAATCTCCGCATTAAAAGCGCTTTTTCTTTTATGTAATCTAAATACAACTTCTTTAAGCTTGAATAAATTCTCGTTATAACGAAAATTCCTAAAATTTACTTCGTTAATTCAGAAATTTCAACACATTGTCTTAACGACGTTTGAAAAGAAAATTGGTCCCGATTTCCTAATAACGAACTTTTTGTTGTGTCGGTATTTGTTGTCTAATTTTTCGAATAACGTGGCTGAAATTAATGATTATTCTTGTTCAATCAATATCATCTTCGATCAATATCATCTTCGATCAATATCATCTTCGATCAATATCATGTTCAATGTTTCACGCTTCTTCTCCGCCCCTTAGATATCTTTAATGGGAGAATTACTGATATATAAGACTAAAAATATCTTAATCCCCGCCACCGCTAGGGAAAGTTACATGAACAAAAAAATTCTATATAAAATTGTTGTGAGTGACTTCCTTAATTGAAATCGACTAATTATTGTCTTTTACTTGGCAATACTCATGACATATCATCATCATCATAACCATCAGAGGAATACTCGAGGAAGTCAAACGTGCATTGCCTATAGCCGGGGGTCAACCATTAGGCAAACTTGACTAGTCATTGCTATTTTAGAATGAGTATGAGAAAAGTGGATTACACACACACACATTCTCTGTAATTGTTAGAAGGATGGAAAATATGGATGCGTGTCATTATCTAAGATGGAATACGTGAAGCTTATGTCTGTCATTTGTTGTGCATCGCATATTTTTGAAAACGCATAGAATAAGCCTTTGCAGTCGAAGAAGAGGAATTTCGTGAGAAACATCCATTGGGTGATGAAATTCTCTTTTCCAAGTTTAATGCATGCTTGGGGGTGGGGGGACGGGGGGGGGAAGACAAAGACCGTAAAGAAGTAAACCGAAAACCGAAATTGAACAATGTAGGATCACGTAAGGAAAGTTCACATCCAGGGAACCTCCATTTCACGGACACCCCTCAAAAGAGATTGATTTTTTTTTCAACAAATGAACAAGACTATGATGGGGTTGCTATGTTGTAATTCCTATTCATAAACCACCCTTTAAAACGGCCATTATTTGTTGAAAAAACACGTGGTAGATTTAGAATTTTTGTCCTTTTGTAAGGAAATTTCCATGTCTTCATTATATGGTTCCGTGAATTTGCGGCCATATTTGGGTGAGCAGCTATGGTATAAGGTGTAAAAATAGCCTTTCTTTAAATGCCAGCCATTTTAAAGAACTGACGTTAAAACCATTTTTGTTGAGGCCAATAGGCTAAAATCGTTCTCTATATGTATATTTCATGAAATTGGCGTTAGCCTATATTTTTCATGCAATTGCAAAAGTTACTGCAAATTTTTATATGAAAATTCTAGGCGAAGGAAATTGAGATACATCGTTTTGCGTGATGTTAGACATAGGTAATGATTTAGTTGAAATTTTAAGTCTTATAGGCATGCAGAACCATACCACGTAAGGGCAATGCTTTTAAAAATTATCGTAATATTTTCAACATTTAATTGTTAACAAATCCCATAGAAATGTTTCTTAAAGAAGAAAGCTGTTTCTATAAATATTTTGAGAAGTGCATTGGTGTGTGGAATACGAGTGGTCGGAATAAGAGTTTCCAGTGCCTAAATTAAGTTCTTAAAGAATAAAAAAAAATGGATAAAATAAGATACATCGTTTTTGAATGATGGGCAGATTTTTTCTTCACTTAAAAACTCCAGAATGAAACGTAGGGTTGAATATTAAGCTACGATGTAGATATCTGTAGATATAATCTGCTTGTACTTTCAGTCAAGGTTGTGCCATCGAGAACGGACATTAGTATTTTGTATAAATGAGGTCTCCTTCGCCTAACGAAGCAGTTAATGGACGCTGGGGATTGCCTTCAGCGCCTGAAGCATCGATTACTTGTAGAACGTAGGCTGTTGATCACTGGAGAAAGAGTCATTATTGCATGAAGGTGGCAATTATAACAACACACGAGCAGATCGCAAGACTTGAATAAAAAATAATAATAAATAAATAAATAAATAGAAATTTTTACGTTACATTTTTTTATTTTGAATTATTGTGTTAATTTGTTTTTATAACTCTTGTGTTTGCAGTGAACTTAGAGCATTGCGATCTTTTTGTCTTGATCTCATGTTGCTGCGATCTTTTCTGTTCACCCTTAGACGGTGCGATCTTTTTTGCTTAATCCTATGTCTCTGCACCCTTTTCCGCTTGGCTAATGCGATCTTTGATCTTACACCTGGTCAATCCCATGTCAATAAGTAATATTTTCAAGAAAATTTGTCATCACAACCTTATATCACTTCCATCTTATGCAGTGTAGCGATCTTTTCCGCTGATACTCATGGTTCATTGTCATCTTTGTTTTCTTTTTTTAATTGACTGCTATGCCATTTCAGTCTTATGTCCTTTAAATCTTATGTCATAATTATTATTTCTATTTTATGGCACATATATCTTAATTTGCCATAAGAAATTCCAGAGGCCCGTCTTTTGAACGTTTAACCAAGGACAAGATTGAAAACTCAAAACGAGCTTCTTCAAGTTGCTGAAACAACAAACTAAGATCTATTACGAAAAGAGGAGAGAAAACTACAATTGTCTAGTCAGTCGATAGATAATCAATTTCTTCTAGATAATAGCCAATTTTTATCAAGGGTATCGGAAGTCAAGATAGAGATAAGATCCAAAACTGATCAGTTTCTTTCTCGCTTGAAAACGACTCGATATTTTTTTTTATATTACTTTTCAGGATATTTCATGTTCTTATCTGCAATTAGCAACATTATAATTAGATCAATGCGCAAGCAAGATCGCTATTAGCCCACGAATAATATAATGAAATAATGGAAACATAAGCGTCACATTTGATATCCTTGTAGCATCTAATGGAACATATACATAATAGACAAAAATAAAAAAAATAATACTCGGCGGAAAGTCTATGTAGCATAATTTTCTAGTGAATTCTTCATTAACATATGAGGAGGAGGTACAGAGCTGGTTTTCCCATAATCTCTTAGGCCTTCGGCACACTATCTTTGACATACTTCGCCTAGAAATAAATCATCATCAATATATCGTGAATAGCAATTAAGGACTGCTTGGCCGCATATTTGGCCTCAGTTCAGACTCCAAAAAGCGAAATAAGGCTCAAGGACTATGATTTCTAGACGCAAGAGACAAATTCGGGGAATCTTCCACCTCTTAACGACTGAGGAAAAGAGGGTGCTGGAGCAAAATACTTATTATTAGAGGGTTAGGCAAACTTAAAGAGTAGTGAGAGGATGTACCAGCGATGCGTGACGAAAACGGACCAACAAGCGAAAACCCTCCTCTAAACAATCGCTCCATCATCAGCATCTCCAGACCCTCCATCCATCCATCTATCCATCCCATCCATCCGCCCCACTCCTTTTTCCTTCATCCTTTCACCCTTTGGAAGTAGAGAGGAAAGAGATGATAAATTCGACCAATCCGGATACAGAATCGGTGGGAACGGGCCCAGATGGCGAATGGAAAGAGCTCCCGGGGAAGGTGGAAAGAAAGAAAAGTGGTAGACACCTCAGTTTGGGGCGTCAAAAAATATCATTACATTGCTGTGCGGAGGGCTGAAAAGAGGTAGAGGGGGTCCATCGACAGTAATGGTGATTTTCTTTACCCAATATTGGGGAAAGAAGACCCCCTCCGTGAGAAGAGAGTATTATCTTGAAAGAGATAAATGAAGAGGGGGATTTATCGGAAGAGATGCGGTGAACTTCTCTCCACTCTCTCTCTCTCTCTTTGTTCTTTCTTCTGCACTTTTCTGTGATGACATAGCTCCTCTTTCTCACACGCGATGCTAAAAATTCAGATTTCGATATTTCTTCTCTTCCTTTTCTTCTTATTTTTCTTCTCCTTAATCGGTTGTTTTGCACCGTGTTGCGAGTTGGGCCTTTCGTCCTTTGTATAGCCATATTGTTCCAGACACGCAAAAAATTTTAATTCCAGAGTAAATGATTGTAGCTATTTTTTTTTTCTTTTTGCTTATCCATTTTTGCTTATGTGCTTTGGCATCATGAGAGCCGCTTAAAGAACGTTGTTTCTCCTTCAAAACTTTTTCTTCCCTACCTCACCTTCCTTCTTTTCCCATAAATTGTCTTGAATCTTCGATACTTTCTAATTTTTTGGACCAAATGCATTTTTTTTTTCATCGTTCAACTTCTCATTCCTATCATCTGTAAAACGTCCAAAATTTTCTTGCACAGAAGTGTAAACACTTCTATTTTTAATTATCTATTTTAATAATGTGTGTGTGTATTCACTCTTCTCACACTCATTCTAAAATAGCAATGACTGGTCAAGTTTTTACCTAATGATTGACAACCGCTATAGGCAATGAACATTTGATTCTCTCGAGTATTCTTCTGATGATTATGGTGATGATTCGTCACGAGTATTGCCAAGTAAAAGCCAACAATTAGTCAATTTCAATTAAAGAAATCACTCACAAAAATTTGACATA
>QLNU02015270.1:84209617-84232468 GCA_006491805.2 Dysdera silvatica
TAATTCACTCATTAAAGATTAAAATTTTTAATTTGTAAACAAATTATGCTCTAGTAAAACTCTCTACCACGGTCACCCTTTTTCTAATTAAAGAAAAAAGGCAGCTTATTGCTAATGGCTTGAGTCACATAATGTTATTGGCAGAGCATGGCTTTGGCTTCTCTTGTGCCATAAAAATTTAACTAATTAATTATTACTGTTATAGTTAAGGTTAAGCTCATGTCGAGACCTACAACTTCACGAAGAGTCCGAAACTCAGTTGCTTAAGGAACCAAACCTCAGATTACGATGGGTATAAAAGAAAAGCATAATTTCTACGGCCCATTGAAATCGAATAAGACGACCCTATTACCTCTACACTATCACAAAGCTGCTAATTACATACGCATTCAGTTCATCTACGTTCTTCCAAATGGCCATTTCCAACGCAGCCATAGCAGAATCCCATTTAAGATATTTGTATGTATATTGGTAGCGTTAGTTTAGTAATGTTACAATGAAAATGTTCTATGGCTACCACTTATTGTTCCATCAAAAACTCTTTATTAAGAAGGGACGTACACAGGGACGAATTATAGGTTCGTGGGGCCCTAGATGAATTTTTTTGGGTCCCTTGTAGTAAAAATTAAGCTTGTGTAATTACAAAATACAACCCGCATATAACGAGGAGTTTGGGACTAACCCAAATGCTCGCAATATCCGATTGATTGCTAAATCCGTTCTGGAATTTAAAATTTCAAGCTTTAAAACCATATCGGTACGGGTAACCTATTTGCATACAATAATATTTAGCTTTGGATTTGTTTAAAATTTTATGAAATACTATATTACTAAGTAAATTTAAATTCGATAAAAAAAAATGATATAAAGTATCTTACGTACTTCTTTTTTTTTCCAAGTTTCTTATAGCTCCTCCCTCGCATTTTTCTTTTCTCCTCCTTCTCAAATTCTTTTCCTAAAGTTTACTCCATCTATGTATATATATATTTTTGTTTACCTCCAAGACTTACTTTTTGTTTTTTTTTAGTAAGTAAATTTTCCCAAAATATATAATCTTTATTTGCAGATACTCAAAAACTGATTTATGCTTGTTTGCTTTGAATTTCAGTGTTTACGTTCATTTAATTTTATTCGTAATATACTTAGCGCATTGAATGCATAAACATTAATATGATTCAGCCCTGCGGTGGCGCAGTGTGGTAACGCGTTCTCCTAGTGCGCCGCTAATCCGGGTTCGACTCCCAGCAGTGCAAAAAGAACGCTTACTCAGAGATCTCATAAAGATCGCACTGCTCACTGTAGTCCGGGGTTTGGTTCCCTAGGCCTTAAGAGGTTCGGATTCCTCGGAAAACAGTAGGTCCCGGCGCAGCATGACCACTGTAGTCTTTGAGCCGTAAAACCAAAAAACAAACAAACAATATATTTCCCTGCCTCACTCCAGAAAGCGTTTATTGTAAACTTACCATGTATTCTAAAAAAGGTGAGAGTCCTTAAAAATTCCCTAAATTTCCTTAAAAATTCCCTGAGTTTAGACGTTGGAAAGTTTGTTTCATCATCTTCTCCTCAGTAAAAAAGACACCTCACCCTCCTGATGCCGAAGAAAAATAAAACTTTTTTCAAAGCTTTTGTTTACACTTTTAGACCTAATGGGAATGTTTAAAAATGTTTTATGTTATTATTATTATTTTATTTGTTATTATTTAACCCATAATTCCATGTAGAATATTCTCCACATTGAGCCACGACTTTTTCTTTTAGTAGCAGTTTGAACGGATGTAGAGCTTTCTCTCTACGCGGGGAATCTGGAGGTTAAATCACTTTCAAAATTGAAAGATAATTTGAAAATCTTGCTTACATTGCACAGGTTATAAAATTTATATTAAAAATATTTTTTTCTTGCTTTTTCCTCAGAAAATTTACAAATTAATCCATCATAATAGTGTTTATACACAGTACCTATTTCTACGCATAATACAGATAAACAACTTAATCTTAACTGGCTTAAGGACTTTCGTATACAATTTTTTACTCATGGTAACATCGTGGAAAAGTACAATGACAATTTTAATTTTATTGCAACAAAAACCGTGTAATTTACAAGTACTTTTATCAGGAGAAGCACTTGTGGTGTCCTGAGTTTGGGAGCCAAATGCTAAATATCTTGACATGAAAATTCAAGTTTTAAATGTGTTTCAATAATTTGGAATTTGGCATAAAACCTCTGCACAAGTTCATCCATTTTAATGTATTTTTCACTTCCCTAATTTTTCAATAGTGGTTTCATATTGAAGTTTGGATGTAAATAGGCTCTTTTTCACTTTTATAAACGAAGAATATAATTTTCAATACAAAATGTTTTTTCAAGTGCAATATTTTTGGGCCAATATCAGGATTAAAGCTACGATTAAACAAAAAATACTAGATCACTGAGGAGTCCAAAATCGCGAGGCCCTAGGTCTCGGGCCTTCTTTATCCTATACCATTGGCTCCCATATGCATACTGCCAGCGAGAGGCTGAGAAAAATTATTACCTCCTTCTCAAAGCTGTCAAACATTTTAGTAATTGTACAAGATACTAAAATGCTACAAAAATAATTGATACTGCTTGACAATTAGTAATGAGCTAAAAAGTACCTTATTTTAAAATATAACTGTAAATTTTTTAATGTAAATGCATAGCAGAATCGGACGAAACAACTTTTTGAACCTCAAAGAGGAGGGGGGCAAAGCCTCCTGCCCCCCCTATATGGGCACCCAGAGCCTATACTTAAATCCGGCCCTGAGCTCAAGATACCAATTTTCAAAAGGTAAAGCACTGTTAAAGTAAAAGCTAACTATTTCTGCAAAAATAGAAATAGACAGCAATGAAGTCAATGGTGATAAACAGGGCTCAGTTTCTAAAAAAAAAAAAGAAGCACAGGAGCCCTAATATTATGATAAATCGATTAAAAAATCGAATGGCTGCAAAAGAATCGATAAATCATATCAATTGTTTATGTCCATTTTTTTGGACAACAAAATTCATGACCTTAACCAGAAATTCATCACCTTTTCATCACAGTCGTGACCTTTTTGGCAATTCATGACCCTGTAGGCGCTCCGGCTAATATTTAAATAATCGCCAAAAATGAAGAAGTACCGGAGCCAGGCTCCGCTGGGCTCCCGCCCAATTTAAGCGCTGATAATATAAGATTCTTATCTTATCTATTAGATCTTATCACTGATAAAATCTGATTGGCAACACGTTTAAAGTAGCGTCCAGTCTTGCCCGCGCCGAGCCCCTAAAACAAAAAGCGGACCCAAGACATTTATTTTATTTGTTTACGCAATACTCTGGCCCTAGCCGTGCATGCTCCTTCCCAACCTTAATGTACAGAAAGAAAAGTACTTAATGTACAAAAAGAAAAGTACTTAATGTACAAAAAGAAAAGTACTTAATGTAAAAAAAAGAAAAGTACTTAATGTACGAAAAGAAAGACTTAATGTACAAAAAGAAAAGTACTTAATGTACAAAAGAAAAGTTTAATGACAAAAGAAAAGTACTTAATGTACAAAAAAGAAAGTACTTAATGTACAAAAGAAAAAACCTTAATGTACAGAAAGAAAAGTACTTAATGTACAAAAAGAAAAGTACTTAATGTACAAAAAGAAAAGTACTTAATGTAAAAAAAAGAAAAGTATAAACAACAGTACAGGGGATTTAGAGTCTCGAAGTCAAACATTTTCATATGACGGGAATGTGGCTAAAACGCCATTTTCGTACAAATACTGCAGTCGCTTTCTCCTCGTATATCTTTCCTCGAAATATCTTAGAGCATAATTCATTTCAAAAAATTTATTATGAGCACAAATGTACGCGGGAGAGGGGGTGGAGGGATTGATAGAGGTCGTAACCTCTTTTAAGTAGAAATATATCATACATACATCTACATATATAAAATTACAGTTGTATATTCGGTAAAGTCTCTCAATAACAATTTTCTAATTAACGTCGTTTCCGTTTCACGTCTTTAAAGTAGAAATTGCTGTATATATAAAATTATATCTTTGTTTAACTCCTTTTCCTACAAATTTTGTGCACACGTCGTTGACCATGAAGCACCACTCCAAATTCTATTTTCCATTAACAGGTAGGACCAGGGTCCTATTAAGACCTATAGGGTCTATAGGCACAGTATCAATTGGGGGTCACCTTACGCGCGGTGACCGATTTAAAAGGGGGTTTCCAAAAGCATATAAAAATAAGTACTCACATATACTCATTCTAAAACACCTCAGATTTTTAGTAAACTATCCAAAATAGCCCAAAAAATAAACTTTTACCTAAAACTTTTCTAGATACTGATCAAAAGTGAGAAATCAAAATATAGCTTTAAAAAAACAACACACAATTTGGGGGCCCCCTTCCAACTGGGGGCCCTAGGCCCCGGCCTTAGGGTCCCTAGTCGGTAATCAGGCTCTGGGTAGGACTTAGAATAATGGAATTAATAACTTTCTTCTATATTGTCATAAGCTTTTGTAAGATTTTTAATGAAACGAACGCAGTTGCTTGATCTTTGATGTCCTTGTATTAAACAATTTAGACAACTTAAACTTTTTATATGGGTTCGTAGCACCCCACTAATCAAGGAACCGTCTCTTTCGAGCTGACTGAAAAAACTTCTGAGTTTGACTGCAATTTCGAATGCTAAAAGACAGTCTTATTTCAGATACGATTATGCATAACAACTATCTAACAATTATACATAACAACTATCCAACGATTATGCATAACGACTATCCAACGATTATGCATAACAACTATCGAACGACTATGCATAACAGCTATCTAACGACTATGCATAACAACTATCTAACGATTATGCATAACAACTATCTAACGATTATGCATAACAACTATCTAACGATTATGCATAACAACTATCTAACGATTATGCACAACAACTATCTAACGATTATGCATAACAACTATCTAACGATTATGCATAACAACTATCTAACGATTATGCACAACAACTATATAATATGTTGCGTGTAAGACCTATATCTTTTTTCCTAATTGAAGGACGCTCTACAACTTTCTAATTGAAAATATTTTCCTGTCTTCCTTATTTTTCGAAATAAAATTTTTAACTTCCTCAATTCGCCACCAGGCACGCTGCTATTCATCTCATCTGATAGTGCATAGTCAGTTTATTTATCAATACCTAACTTACGTTGCAAGATCTGTTTTGATTCATTGGCCGCATTCTGACTTTTATAGGAACCCTGTATATTACGGCGTATTTGCATGCTAATACAGCGCGTATAGCTGTATTCCTTTCCGGATGCTGTGTGCACTATCTATTTTTAGCACACTGTACAAAATTCCCGTGCGAATGAGGAAATTTGCATTTACAAAACATTCGTTTTGTACCATGAGCGTACATTAAAAAATTATCGGCATGATGTCGCGCTCATTTTTTCCGCTAGGAGATCGTAAATTGTTCGTGTTGTCGTAATTTATATCGTAATTTATGCCTTTCACGATTCTTATCGCAAGACAATGCGCAATTTTTCTGCGATATTGTACACCGGCCAATATTGTTTTACCCAACGAATACTTCTTTTCCAAACAAGCAACTCTTATATTGCGAATGGAGGCATTTTTGGTAGAAAATTCTGGCGTTATCTGGCAATAATTTAACCCATTTTTAAAGACTGAACAAATGCAAATAACTTAACGGATACAACAATGAGTGTATAAATTTCTACATGTGGACAATTCATGTTGCTAGGTCTATTCGACTGTCTGATACCCTGAAGCCATTTTGTTTTATGCTCTTTCTGGTCTTGAAGGATATCGTTGGAAGTTTATGCTATATGGTCTCAATTCGTTACTATTTGATCATCAGTTTGATCACTTAATCTTGTGTATTAATTTTCAAATCAATTTCATCACTTGGCAATGGATTTCGTACTGTCATCGTTTGAGTATTACTACTCACGAGTATCACAATTCACCAAGAATTCTACGAGTAGACCTATAATAATTTGACTATGAATATAATAATTTGATTATTGACATGATTTGACTATAATTAATAATTTGATTATTGATAATGATTTGACTATGAGATAATAAATAATTCTGATTATGAATATAATAATTTGATTCATGAGCATAATAATTCATTATGAGCATAATAATTTGATTATGAATATAATAATTTGACTGTGAGTATCACAATTTCACCAAGAATTCTACGAGTAGGCCTATAATAATTTGACTATGAATATAATAATTTGATTATTGATGTAATGATTTGACTATGAATATAATAATTTGATTATGGATATAATAATTTGACTGTGAATATCACAATTTGACCAAAAATGCTATGAGTATGATAATTTGATTATGAATATAATAATTTGATTATGAGTATCACAATTTGACCAAAAATGCTATCAGCATAATAATTTGATCATGAATATCGTCAGTATCAGAGTCCGACCAAGAGTCTCACAAAAGCCACATTTAAATCGTAAGTATTATGAGTATCACAATTTGACCAAAAATGCTATCAGCATAATAATTTGATCATGAATATCGTCAGTATCAGAGTCCGACCAAGAGTCTCACAAAAGCCACATTTAAATCGTAAGTATTATGAGCATGACAATTTCATCATGAGTGGCAGGAATTGACTACGACTATTATTATGATTTGACAACGAGCATCGTGATTATAATTATTATAATTTGATTATATATATAATTATCATCATTATAATTTAATTATGTACATAACCATCTTTTGATTATGTAAGGGAATCCGAGACAAGATACGGACCTTAACGTCAGCTGGAACTGGGTTGTATAGCGATGTCGTCCAAATTTTTTGTTGAGATTTTACTTGCGGATAATGGAACACATTTTTACTCAGCCAACTGCCAACCTTTCCCCAACTGCTATTGAAAATATAATGGTAGCTTCATAGCTCAATGCATCACAACATGTGCTAATACATTGTTTACCTTTTAGATAACAAGCATATCCTACATAAAGGTTGTTTTGATGCAGAGCAGATCGCACCCTTTTCTCCACAACGATAAAAGTAATTTGAACAGAAAATTATAACAAAATTCTTCAAATACATAAAAATTAAATACTCCAAATTAAGGAGAAACGTTGTCATTCTACTTTCATACTTGTTCAAAGTATTTTACGGAAAGCGTAACCACGTAGCAAAACCGCGGGTGGGTGACGTCACTTCCGGCGGATAAAAAATCTTACATTCGTTTAATCCCATACCCCATCTTGCCTCAAATTCCTTTATATCAACGTTTGATTATGTGTGTCACCATTCTTTGATCATGTATGTCATTATCGTTTAATTATGTATGTCCTCATTGTTTAATTAAGCGTATGCCATCGTCATTTGATAATGTGTATCATCATTTGATTTTTATTATTAACATTCAATGATAGATATTATTGAACGATTAAATTACATTACAATAGACTTCGTTAAATATCGAGGGATTTATTCTCGTCCACGGTTTTTCTAGTAAATGGCTATTTGGAGAGGTGGCCTATAAAGAAGGGTGCAATAGAACATTGGTTTTTGGCCTTGATTTACGACGGTTTTTGAACTATTTCGCGGTTTCCAGAGTTGGCCGTTAAAAGCAGTGTTAGCACTAGAAGCTTTTCTGTACTTCCCCACAATTCATCTGCAGAAACATTTCTCAATTAGTAATCTTTCTTCCTTACTCGACCGCCTTTGAAAAAGACCATTTTTTTAACTAGATGAAAATGAAATAGACATGGATGGACTCGCCATTATTTTTCCATATTTCGCCATATTTAAAATAGTCTTCTTTTTTTTATAGAAACCTTCACTGACCATCTGAAATAAATTGCATTTAGACATAAGGTTGTCGCACAACCCTATGTTAAATCTCATGCCAATCTCATGTCTATGTCTAAATCTCATGTCTATGTCTAAATTTCATGTCAATTTATGTCACGTATTGTAGATTGACCATTATTCTTAAAAGAAATAATATCATTAAAAAATGTTTTAGGACTTACAGGATAAAACAGATTGCAAATTCCTGATTTATTGCTACCGTTGTAAAAATTTGTACATCCCAATCAATCGATCGATCAATCAATCAATCAATCAATCAATCAATCAATCTATCTATCTATCTATCTATCTATCTATCTATCTATCTATCTATCTATCTATCTATCTATCTATCTATCTATTCGTCCGTCCGTCTGTCTGTCTATCTATCTATCTATCTATTCGTCCGTCCGTCTATCTATCTATCTATCTATCTAATCTATCTATCTAATCTATCTATCTAATCTATCTAATCTATCTATCTATCTATCTATCTATCTATCTATCTATCTATCTATCTATCTATCTATCTATCTATCTATCTATCTGTCTGTCTGTCTGTCTGTCTGTCTGTCTGTCTGTCTGTCCAAACCACCTTCCTTCCTTCCTTCCTTCCTTCATTCATTCATTTTGTACATTATTCGATCAACATGTCAGTACACAGATATGTCTAAGAACCAAGGCAGTGTAGAAGGTCCGGAGAAATTACACTAGTATAACCGGCTCCAAAACTGAAAAAATAAATAAATAATTGCATTGTACAGATCATGGGCGCTAATATGAGAATTTCTAGCGGAGGGTGAGAAAAATTATTACTTTCTTCTCAAGACTGTCAAACATTTTAGTGAATGTACAAGATACTAAAATGCTACAAAAATAATTTATACTGCTTGACAATTAGTAATGAGCTAAAAAGTACCTTATTTTAAAATGTGACTGTAAAACTTTGGAAAGTAAATACATAGCGGAATCTGGCAAATCAAATGTTTGAATATATAAGCCCATATAAGTGGACAGGGGGGCTGGAGCCCCCCCTGCCCACATATGGGCGCCCATGATACAGACACAATCCCCCACTCCGTCGCATTCTTTATCTTTCTCCTCGTTTCTGACCAATAAATATTTCTTCAATTTTGATTTGAATAAATTCAGGTTATATAGCCTCTAAAATTTTGAAACATTAAAAAAAAGTTTTTTTTCAAGGTTTTCGTCGTTTTTTGAAGGTTTTCATGATTTTATAAATTTTAATGACTTGTGAATCCTTTCTCGAAGGCGTTCATGGATCGAACTATAATGAATCTGTTTATGAAGACTCTCGCGAAGGTCTATTCTTACTCTATTCAGACTTACACATAAACATAACTCATCATTTTTGAAACCCATTTTATTGGCTCAAACTAGAGCTTTTATATATATATAGAAAAGAAGAGCCGTCGCCCTGACCTGGTATCGAACCGTGGACCCTTCGTTACTATCATAGTTCCTTAACCGTTTGGCCACCAGGACAGGAACGATGGCACTTTCCTTCGTATTTAATGCATTATAGGATATTATTACCCTTTAGAGGCTTAACATAACTGCAAACTTCCAAACTGGTCAACATATACATCAATCAGGGAATGTTCTTTTGGAATTTTTCATCCGAAATTAGCATGACTCGTCATTTTTGACTCTCTCCCATTATTAGCTCAAACTAAAGCTTTTACAACTGGAAAAAGTCAATTCCCAGAAAATACGCGGCGGTGACTTTATGTGTTGATGTGCTTGACAATTGAGTTAACAATGAAAAGGGTAATAATGTCTTGCATAGGAAAAGCTCAAAGTGTTCAGAAAATAAAAACACAATTGTAGATGCATTCAAAAATGCTTTCATGTAATAATATTTTAATGTCCTAGTCATTTATGTGAACATTGATTATTATCGATGTAATCGATAATGTTATAGAAATCATAGCCAAATCGATATTGGATGTAAATCTATTAAATCACATCCGGGGCCGGAAGCTAATGGCGAAGGAAAGAGTGGGGCTTTCAGGTTCAATCCCCTCATTGAATATCAACATATTTTTGATGATATTTATATGAATATCAACACATTGAATATCAACATCACAATATTTTCTCATATTGTTTTTTTATCACATAATCTTCGAAACCACTTACTTGAGCCTGATTCCCACCCATATCCTTTGAATTGCTAGGATAATGCAGAGAACAAGGTAGGGACAAACGCTCAGGATCTTAAAGAGGGCCCCGCGAAAAACTTTAATAACTTAACAAACATAATTTTTTGCGGGCTCAAACTTTAAACTGCCTTGGGGCCCATAAATTCTATTCCCAGCTCTAATTACCTTTTTCAACCATCCTTGCAAAACAGCCAAAAACTTCTTTTTCGAATAATGAAAAACTGGGTATAGGATCTAAAGTTACATCACCTCCTTATTAGAAGGTCACTCGGCAAAACGACCCGAGTTTAATAACAGACACAACTAACCTCTCAAACGACATATTGCCGTACGGTTAAATATCCCATCTTGACAATGATGTCTCTTCAGCCTTCAGAATTGAAACTCTTGAAATAGTGCCATTCTGACGCTTTTTGAATTTTTTTCAGTCATTCATGCAAACGATCAGCATTCATATATTTCTATGAATGCTGATCGTTTGCATGAGTGACTGCAAACGATCAGCAAATGATTAGCATAACATTCATAGGAATATATTGCTGCTTCAAAGAATTTTTACTCCAGTGCTTTTTAGCATGACACGGAGAAGGGTTTGAGGGTCGTAACACCCCCAAAAAGTCCCCATTACAGTGCAATTATATACATATGTATATAATTGCACTGTAATAATATGTAATTACATTGTATATAATATTATAATAATATATGGAGTTGTAGCTCTGTAACGCCCCTATGAACTTTTCGCGTACATTAATGCTAAGACTGCACCACGCATTATTTGGAATGGTACTCCTCTTTTTTCCAATTTAACGCGAGTTCTAAACTATAATGCGATTGTACATGCTCAACCTTATTAAGAATCAAACACAGTTCAGTATTTTGAAATAAGTAGTTGTAATCTTTGGATTACGAGATTCCTGAGATGCAGAGTCTCCTAGGTTACTCTCCTAGGCACCCTAGGTTAAGATATGAATTGTTTTAATGCCCAAGTTTAGAGCTAGTCGGAAAAAATAGCGACGGACAAAATGGCGAAAACTGTGTGGCATAATACGAAACTTTTGGTATTTGGGGCTGACGGAATGGCGAGATTTTAGGGCGGACGAAATGGCGGAATAAAGTCTGTATTCACCACTGTTTTGTTGCTTTGTGTCCCCTCAAAATTTCGTCGGCCCTGAAATCTCGCCATTTCAACCCCCCCCCTTCAAATTATCCCCATTTCGTTACCCGAAATACCCAAAGTTTAGCCATGATGTCCGTCGACTTTATGTACGTCGCCTTTTTACCCATCGCTTTTTTTGTCCCAAAATAGAGATTAGGATAAACATTATCTTAATGTCCGAGATTAAAACTATATAGGGTCTCCTTTCTCGTCTCTTTTTCTCCTAAACAAAAATAGCTCTAGTTTGAGCTACTAATACGTGGGTGTCAAATTTATTTGTAACTATATAGTATCTTAATATCAGAGAGTAGAATGTGCATAATATAGGAATGCCTGGAATTAGAATATACAAGATCTTAAGTTAGAGAAAACAAATTAATATTGATTTTACAGAAGTTTACTTCCTGCTAATTGTAAACATGAAGAAGCAACGGGACAAGTGAAGTAAGAATATGGAGAATAGAGAAAATGAGGAAGAGAGCTATATCTAAAGGAAGAAAAAGACACTTATATGTAAAATATTTCTCGACTGGAGAGTATTACACTCATATGTTTTATAAATGCGCGTGTAAGCAAATACAGTGGAACCTGGTAAATTGACCACTTGGCAAGTTGACCACTTGGCAAGTTGACCATCTGAATAATGTGATCATTTTTTATAAGAGAGAACTGGTAGGGACTTAGTCTTGATCATATCAAAGTCTGCCGTGTATAGTGACCACCTGTCTATAGTGACAATTGCAGTCCAGTCACACAGGTGGTCACTATAGGCAGGTTCCACTATATATTATAAATCGGAGGACATGTTAAGACCTAGGCATACGCAGAAAGTCCATAAGGTGGGTTACAGAGCTACAACATATATTCATATGTATGCAAACTTCTTCGCAATGGGGGTCACAACCTCCTTGCATATTTTCCAATTTAGATGGCCGATCCAAGGGACAGGTGCAAAATATAAAAATTCACTGCAAATTTAAAATTAATAGGGATATATATGCTGTAAATTTGAAAGCATTTAAAATACGATGAAAATTTAATAGCAATAGAAATATGCTGCAAAGTTAAGAGCAATAGCAATATGCTACAAGTTTTGGAATGGCAAAGATGTGCTGAAAATTAAAAGCAACAAAAATATGCTGCAAATATGAAATTCTACCTCTCCCACCCGCATAACAGGCATCTGACGTGGTTCAAGAGTTTTGGAAAATGTCTGTATAAGGTGAGTATATAATACCAAGGTTGCCATTCTGCTCCTATTCTATAGCAACACTTCACAGAACGATCGTTCATTCCAGAATTGTAGGTGGCCGCTTTAGGGAAGTTTCACAGCCACTGTTAAGAGAGCGATCGAATATATAAGTGTGAACATCCAATACGTTCGTTCTTTTTCTTTCAAGATGATGAAATTATTTAGCAGATAAGGTGTTGCAATCCTCTGAAATGCCTCAGCATGAAAGCCTAGGTTTAATCTCTGGAGCGTTCCCACAAAATTGAGCAAGATCGTTACATGTTCCCTTTACTCTGCGATTGTGAACGAAGATCAATAAACACACACCGGAAATATCGATACAGCGTTCCAGTGCTGTTAATAGTAATTTTAATGGGGGGTTGGGTGGTGTAATGGGCTTGGAGCATATTACTACGAGAGCCACAATTATCGACTCAGCAAACGAGAGGCAGAGAGAACTGGATTGGCGTCTTCTTCATTACTGGAGCACCTGCTATTTTTCTTCTTCTTCTTCTTCTTCTTCTTCTTCCAAGCGTTTCATGAATGGTTGTGGCAACAGCAGAATGATGTTTTCGTTAGGGAGCATCAATCATCAAAGAATTCCAAGGGAGGCTGCCTCTCTCGCTACTAGGGTGGTCACACACTCCGAGAACTTGGGCAGCGAGACCTCAACACTATTTTCTTGAGAATGGAGGAATGAGCCAGACGACTCTCGGAGCTGGCTGGAGGGGTGGAACGAGAGGAACCTTGCCGATTATGCAAGCCGATAGAGTTTTCTCGTACCCATTATTATTATCTCAACCGTAATTACGACCTGCCCACGGCCTGAATAGTATTCGTAACCGTTCCACGTTCTCTTCTTTACACTCATTCACCATTTTTTCCTTTTTCATTCTCATCTACTTCGTTTTAGGTTGGCCTTGGCGAATTCCAGTGAAGGATGATGGAGTTACTAGGATACTAATAGACACAGGGGGAATAAAGGGGAGGTGACAGAAGTGCAGAAGGAGTTGTTTTAGTTCTTTTAATGACCACCAGGGAAATGACCAGACCTTTTGCTTCTTTCAGACGTCTTTTGTTGTTTACATGGACGTCTCTTAAATTCTTTATAAAACGGTATTGTCCCTCCCGAATGTCGAAGCATTACACATGTCTTTAACTTACTGTGTTCCCATATGAGGCTCATAATGCAATACAATCATTTCATTCAGTTTCTTTGTAATAATTATAAGCTACCAACAAACGCGACTCTCTCCGTTGTATTAAGTCAGTTTCTTAGAAGAGATCCTCGTTCTAGTTTTGTTATTGCTCTCCTTCCTGTTTATAGGCTAATTATACAGTAAAAACCTTCTTAACGGACACCTCTCAGATATGGTCACCCTGCTTTTCATGTAAATAAAAGTTCGCAGATAAAAAATTTTATACAAAAACTTCTTTGTGATAATATCCCCTCTTTTGCGGAGAAATTTTTCTGTCAGGTATATATATGTCCGCTAAGGAGGGTTTTTACTGTATTACTTTAAAGCCTTTATACAGGGTGTTCCATTTAACGTGACAAACCGAAATATCTCGAAAACTAAGCACCGGATAAAAAAAAAGTGTAATTAGAATTTGTTCGTCAGAAAGGAAGATATCTAATGATGCCAATGATGCCATAATTGACCTCTCAAGTCTGTGAGGAGTATGTTGGGATGGGCCCGATTAAAACATATGGGGACTATAGGCACAGTATTATCCTGGGGCTTCCTAATGTACGGTGAAAAATTTAGAGGGGGGATCTGATTGTATATAAAAAATAAGTACTTACGTATACTCATTATAAAACTCTTCAAATTTCTGGTAAACTATCTAAAATAGCCCAAAAAAAGTAAGCTTTTACCTAAAAATTTTCTAGATGTCGATCAAAAGTGAGTAAACAAAAGTCAACTTAAAAAAAAAATAAAAAAAAATTGGGGCCCCTTCCAACTGGGGGCCCTAGTCTCGGGCCTAGTCGTTAATCGGGCCCTGGATGGGGGGTAGGCAGCTTGTAAATTTCACAGGATAGACATAGTTTTTGAAAGCTTTTCAACCCACTAAATTGAAGCTGCCCCTCCCTCTCCTTTCCTTTGTCAAGCGCGGACACGGCGGGGGGTCACAGTGGTCATAACCCCCCCAAAATATGTTTTTTCACTGTATAAAATCCCAATTTTCGTAATAAATGAAGGGTAATATTACAAGACTATGGTAAAATCTGTCCTTGCCCCCCCCAAACTTGAAGTCTGAGACAAGTACCCGCATGTAAATAATTCGACAACAATTATGTATTTCTCGTGCGAAATTTAAAACTCCCCGCCCCCCGCCCCCCCCATTCGCAAGGGGAAGCTGGTGGAGCTTAATTTGAGGGCAACTGAATAGGTCTTTTGGAAACATTCATTATGTCTTTTTTATTTTTTTGATCAGACGTAAATTCCGTAAGATAATTGTAAAACCCAATGTTTCGCGATTATAGCGCCATCTGTCACAAAACTGAAAAAATATTTCTAATGAAAGTTACGTTGAAATGGGAACCCGTATTTTTTATTGCAAATTCGGATTACCTGCGAAAAAATAAATATTTGTTTTTTCCTTGGGAATCCGAATCTGCAGTGAAAAATGGAGATTTTTATTTGAATTTTCAATCCCGGCCCCGCCCCACGTCTCGAGGGGGATGGGGAAGGTGAATTTTAGCATGGTGCGTAGTTTTCGAGATATTTAGGTTTGTCAAGTTAAATGGAACACCCTGTATACTAATAGAAACCGTCAACCTTTCGAATCGAACTTTTCACTTTACAAGCATGTCTGTTATCTTATTAGAGGGATAATATTAAAAAAGTATTTAACGGTTATCTATATAATATTTAATATTTCAGTAAAATCCCCCTAAGTCGACCACCTTCATGTCCGTGAAAAAGCAGTCGCTCAGAGAGGTGGTCTCTGAATGGAGCTAAATTTAGCATTGGGTGGGGAGGGAATCTGTTTCCAGAAAAAGTGGTCGCCAAGGAAGGTGGTCTCGGAATAGAGGTGGTCTTTAAGAGAGGTTTTACTGTACTAACAAAATTTATATATTTAATATTAACAATATAAAAAAAAAGATTATTACCAATAAAGTTTTTGCACAATAGAAATGAATAAAATTATTCCTTCCAAAAAATTCACAAGATTTTTGAGAGTTATCATTTTAAAGATATGCAGGAGATAATCATTTTAAAGATATGCAGGAGATGATCATTTTAAAGATATGCAGGAGATGATCATTCAGGAGAGATTTGGCTCTGATGTGAGTTCTGCAGAGAAGCTGTCTAACCCCTGATTGCTTCACATGTTAAACATTAAATCAGCGATGTAAAGACACCTAAAATGGCTACAAGGCAAAGGGTGTTTAAGAGGTATGATGATCATTCAGAAGGTATGGACTATTGATGATTTATGTACAGTGGAACTTGGTAAAAGGACCACCTTGATAAATTGACCGCTTGAATAAAGTGACCACAAAGTCTGTTATCGTGCGTAGTGACCACCTGTTTATGGTGACCATTGCAGTCCAGTCCCTAAGGTGGTCGCTTTAAGCAGGTTCCACTGTCTACGCATCAGAGTCAAAAGGGCAGTAATGCAAGTATGAGAGAATATATTTAACGAAACATTATGTTGTTACTTACTCCCGTAATGGGCTAAACTGAAGTGTGAAAGAATGTGGCAAAGTTGAATTGACGTGAAAATATAAGGCGGACATCTATGGAAAGCACAGGTGTGTCATAACTTCACTGAACGAATCTATGAATGCTTTTGCGCATTTATCATGGACGAGAAGATTCGTTCAGTGATTACGTCTTTGAAAGGTTTAACACACACGGCTGATGGAAAGGAACTTCAATAGAACTTGCCTAAAGTGACCACCTTTGGGACAAGACTGCAATGGCCACCATAGACAGGTGGTCACTATACCTGACGGACTTCGATATAGGCATGGCTAAGTCTCTACCAGTTCTCTCTCTTACAAAAAGTGGTCATTTTATTCAGTTGGTCAATTTACAAAGGTGGTCGCTTTACCAAGTGGTCACTTTATCAAGATGGTCATTTCACCAGGTGGTCAATTTACCAAATTGGTCATTTTACCAGGTTCCACTGTAAAGGTAATAGGGAAAAAGAAGTATTGACTCTATGATCACGAGTTCAGGCTTTTTGAAGTTTTGGCCGTTTTCAGAGGTGCTCTCTGGATGAGAGGTTTTACCATCTTTCAAACTTTTTCTTACTTTACGATTTGTTAGATATAGCGCAACTCCATTATTATTACATCCTTCAATTTTACTTGCGCTAAATATTTGTCTTAAATATCTCTTCTAAATGCTTCTTTTTCGTTACTGGATTTTCAACGCTTTTACAGATCTTTTTCAGACAATATTATTTTTAGAAAAAAATAAGAAAAAAAGTCTTAGAGTCCTTATTATTATTTATATTTCCGTTTAGCATATGCATAGACAATCCTCATTATATTTTCAGTTCTAGCCTTTCGTTCGGACTGCAAGCAAGCATTCGTTCTGAAGAGGGAGGATATACCCTTCGAAACGAAGTGAAAAGTTTTCCGAATATATAACTGGGACTGATTGCGTTTTATTTACTAAAATATACAATCCGTTCGTCCAACTGAAATAGAATCTCCCCCCTTTTACTTATAAAGATCGCACTGCTCACTGTAGTCCGGGGTTTGGTTCCCTAGGCCATAAGAGGTTCGGATTCCTCGGAAAACAGTAGGTCCCGGCGCAGCATGACCATTGTAGTCTTTGAGCCGTAAAACCACAAAACAAATTTATATTCCAGGTTCATATTTTTTTCCATTTTAATTTACGCGCTAAAATTTAATTAAGTTTACTAATATTCCATATTAGTAATATATTAAATATCTCTTTCTCGATAATTGTAAAGTAGTATATAAAAATTATTTCACGTAGTTTTGCTATTATTGCCATTTAATTTTTCTTATTGTTTATTTAATATTAAATTTTGTGCTGAAAAATTCTTTAAATTGCAATATCGCATCAAAGCAGTAATTGAGTATTGAACAGACATCGATAAGGAAAGTCCCAAACCACAAAACAAACAAACAAACAAACTTATTTCATGAATTGTCTTATACCTTTTCTACATGGTTTTGCAGGTAAAATATGTTCTACTTTACTTTTTAATGTTTCATTTTTCATTTGTTTTGTTTCTATCATATGCAGGACAGTTCACATCAGCCGACGATTTATTTATATCAGGCCTCAAATTGGAAATTTTTAAATCAAAAAATTGCTTTTACATGTTAGTTGTTCAGTAGTCTATGAGGAATTTTAACATGTAATTAAAAACAAAATCGTTAGAAAAGTGCTAAGTAAGATATTTAATGATTTTGTCTGTCTTTTCCAATTTATTGTAAAATGCAAACTTTGTCGAAAACAGAAAAGAAAGAAATCAATTTAGCCTTAAAAAATAATCACTCATATCGGAAAATGACAGAAAAATTTAATTGTTCTATAGGAGAAATAACCAAAAGTTAAAAAATTAATAGAAGCAGCGGCACAAGAAGTAAGAAAAAATCGCCAAGGACTGCCGAAAAATACCTCTGAAGTCACAAAACACATAACACTGATATCCATCTATTCGCTCTGGTGAATTCGAGAATGCTATACAGATTCATAATAGGCTTCAGACAATGAATAATTTGACAGGTTTAGCCATGTGGCGACCGTTATGACAAGAAGGATTACGTGAAAGAAGGAAAGTGAAAAAACCCTATCTGATATCCCGCCACATGTTTTTTACACCTAAAAATTCGCCAAAAAGTACAGGAAAAGATTCAACTGTGATGCCTCAAAACGTATCTTTGAACTCACAATAGGTTATGAAACCTGGATTTATTTCTATGAATCCCAAACAAAATAACAATCCAATTTTTTTTGGTGTTCCAAAATGAACCGAATCCTACAAAAGGTGTTCATGCAAGAAGTGCTTCAAAGATAATGATTGCCTCGTTTTGTGGTAAATCCAGCCATGTTGCAACCGTTGCATTGGAGAATCATAGAACAGTAAATGCTGATTGACATACCACAATGTGTTTGCCAGAGATAGTTGCTAAAATCAGAGAAACTAATTCGAAGCGTCGCATAGTTCTTCATTATGATAATACAAACTCACATACTGCATTTCAAACTGTCAATTATTTGAAGCATGAAAACATTGATTTAATGAGTCTTTGCCTACATCGCCCTTATTCGCCTGATTCAGCACCCAATGATTCGCTTTTGTTCCCAACGAACAAAAATTAAATGCTCAATCAACGATTTAACAGCCCAGAAGATGAAGTCGAAGATACAAAAATCACGTGTTTCTGCTATACTAAACTCTGAATGGCATAACTATTTTGAAAATAGGTTTATTCGAATGAAAATTTGTACTAAGAGTAAAGGAGAATAACTTGAACAGCGATAAAATGGTTTTTCCATATAGAAATATTTTGCATATTATTTTCTAAAAACTTAAGTACTTTGCATTGTAGTGATGTCATTTTCAGAGCATGCAGTCGGATGGTTGGGAAGATGTTCTTATCGACATATTTAGAATAGAATTTAATGAATCCTAAGTTGATTTTGTTTTAAATCACTGTTGCACTGCAAATCAATAAAACTACTCCTAATGCCCATATACGCTAGAAAACTAAAGTAAAACACGTTTGAGGGAAGACTGCGTATTACTTTAGTTCTTTAACGTTTTAAGATATTTATTACGAAGTGTGAAAATGTGAACAGAATAAAATAAAATACATAGAGTTAAGATTCACAGGGAGTAAGTAGTGTATTTTTGTGGGAAATAATTTGTATTTTTTCATAAGCCGGCGGGTCTCAAAAAACATGTTAGCGGGTTAAAGACCCCTGGTTTAAACCACCTCTGAGTCGAGGGCCAGGAAAAGTTGAACTGTATTACATTGGAATAATGCCTGAACTTAGTTCAAAGTATGCGTAAAAGAATTGATGCAGTTATCAAGGCAAAAGAAGGATATACAAAGCATCGAACATTTTTTTTCATTGAACTCACAAATTCGTTCACAAGATCCTTTTTCCTTTGTATTAAGATAAATGAAGTATTTTTCTAACGATCTTGTTTTTTATTATGTGTTAATATTTCCCATGGATTTTTTAACAATGTGGAAATATTTTTTTGAATTAAAAGTCTTCAATCTGAAGCCTGGTGTAAACAAATCAGGAACTGATGGGAACGATCGTGTGAGTCAGGCGTCTGAAAAAAATGTAAGTTGCCCTCCTCCCCCCACCCTGGAATAAAAATGGACCCGTTTTCAATTTGATTTTAAGGGAGTTAACCTGAAAAATGAATTTTCTTATATTCTTAACCAATTTCTGAAAATTGCACACATCATTAACAGATATAAAAAAATCTTTTCGAAAAATTTCAGCCTTTATAACTCAATAGATATTTTTAGTATATATTGTTTACTGCTTTTTTAAATGCCATATTTAAAATTTTTTGGTGTATTTTTAAAGCAAAAAGTTTGTATTTTTTCTAAATAATCATTGAAACCTTGCTTATAAAAGTTACTAAACTTATATATTACATTTATTATACTCTGTTTTATAACATATTATACTATAATAACTTATTATACTTCGTTTTCAATAGTTTTTGTTTAAAAAAAATAAAAACTTACATAAATTGTGATTTTTGCTCCTTCTATTGTATTGAAAGCCTCCAAAAAACATACAAGATACCATTCCTCATTTAAACTGCAAGTAACTTTCATTCATAATTAATGAGTGAATATGTGCAGAAAAAATTAAAATTATTCGCTGGAAATTGCATCGCAAAGAATGTTTTCCAAAAAGCAAAATTTCTCAAAAGTTGATTTCGAAAAAAACGAAATTAAAGTTAATCATTTACAAGTGTAAATTTGTGACATGTAAATTTGTGACATGTAAATTTGTGACATGTAAATTTGTGACATGGCGAGACTCAAAAGTATTTTTCAATGTGATGGCCTCATCATAACGGAATAACAAAATCGTTCTTAGAAAGTTGATTGGATTTATTTTTCAGCACTTAAATAAAAAAATTTATATTTTTCCCCAAGTTCACTACTTTTTCTGGTATAACCACCCTCCCCCCCCTTAAATGATATACAGCCGAACCTCGCTATAGCAAACCTCAAGGGACCGAAATTTTGATTCGTTATATCTAGATGTTCATTACATCCGATCCGATAAAAATAATGGATTAACGAAGGGGACCGAAAAATTTGTTCGTTATATACGGAGGTTTTCTATAAGCCGGGTTCGCTATAGCGGGCTTGGACTGTAGTATATAGGTGGCGGGGGAAACTATGTAGTATTTTTTTTACTTACACCTATAGGAAATTTCGTATAAGTGTGTGTATGTGCTGTGTTTCAGGCATTTTGTGAAACCTAATTGGCGATGGGCAACCCATATTCTCAGCAAAATACCCAGGTTGGCAACCCATATTCTCAGCCAAATATCCAGGTTGGCAACCTATATTCTCAGCTAAATATCCAGGTTGGCAACATATATTCCCAGCAAGATACCCAGATTGGCAACCCATATTCTCAGTCAAATACCCAGGTTGGCAACCCATATTCTCAGCAAAATACCCAGGTTGGCAACACATATTCTAAGATTCCCACACTGTAAAATATGACCGTAATTTTTACAGTTCATTCACTGTAAAAGACGACGGCGAAATACCGTAAATGTAAAATAACGTTGTTCCGCCGTAAAACATACCCATAGACTAGATTCCAGTCTGTGACGTATGTGATTCAAGATGGATGCCGTGGTAACGTTCGAGAATTCGACATAGCTGCTATGCATTTCACATTAAATAACTGGATTTTCTTAAGGATAAATTGTACTGAGACTATAACAAAAGTAAGTTATTGAACGGTGTATTATTAAACATATATATTAGTTTTATTTTCCTCATGAGAAGTATTTAAATGGAACCTATAACTTTATATCAATTGTAGGGTTGAGGCGCCTAGCTAGGGTTTTGTGACCCAGTTTTGTTTTGAAGGGACATGCTTGTTTGTTTAGGTGTTTTATGGCGCAAGAGCATCTGGGCTATACTGCGCCAAGTAGGGGCATGCTTATTCTAATTAGGGTAAATATTTATCAATATAGAAGCTCACATTAAACAGTGTTTCAACAGCTGTGATTTAGTGGAGTAAAAGAATAGGCGTGTCTTCTTATCTTAGATATACAAAAAAAATTTGTAAAAAAAAATTACAAGTATATTTTTTAAGTTAATCAAATTCATGCGCATTTTTTTTTTTACTTGATAAGGATAGAAATTTCTAGTACAAAGTATATCTTTAAATATCTGTATAATATATCCGTAAATTTTTAAATTATGTAATATATAAAATTTAAGCATGAGTTTGCATAATATTAAGAATTAATCCAAATTTTAAAAAGGTATTTTGCAGTTGTAAACAATTGGCTGTTAAACTTTATGAGCCTATTGGCCAGTGGCTACTAATTAAAAATGAGATTTTAATGCATGGAAAGTAGTAAGTGTAATTGAATTTCTTGGGGAGCTCCTCAAAAAATAGACATTAGGGAATTGGGGAGTGTTTTGGGGATTGGTTCTTAACATGAAGAAGATGGATTGCAGAAAGTGCCATGGTCCTCCCCTAATTTTAAATTTCTATTTTCACAATTATGTTTACAATTATGTCAATTATGTTACAATTATGTTTCTAGACCTCATTTGAAATAATTTTATTTTATTTATAGAGCATTGTGTCAAGAATTGAAGCTGAAAAGAATATTTTCCAATAATTCCATGTAGCCTATCATAGCATATAGTAAGAAGTTTTGGGTTGCAGATTTATTTAGCAAAGTTAAGTAAAGTTTAGTAAAGCAGATGTATTTAGTAAAGTTAAAGTAGATATTTTATTGTAAAGATTGAACCAGAAAGCTATGCTTTTATGATAGTTTTATTCTTCGTCATAGTGATTTTAGTGTATTTCATATATATAGTCAGTATGGGTGCCCATATGGGGGGCAGAGGGTCCTCGAGCCTCCCCCCACTAGCTGTTTAAAAATTTCATTTGCCCGAAACTGCTATGCATTTACTTTCAAAAGTTTTACAGTCACGTTTTAAAGAGAGGTACTTTTTAGCTCATGGTTAATTGTCAAGCAGTATCAATTATTTTTGTAGCATTTTGGTATCGTATATATATTCACTAAAATTTTCGACCTCTTTGAGGAAAAAGTAGTAGTTTTTCTCAGGCCGCACCTAAAAGCACTCGTAAATTTTTCTTAGACCCCCGCTCTCCCCAGAAGTATTTGTATGGTCACC
>QLNU02015270.1:84232568-84245058 GCA_006491805.2 Dysdera silvatica
TTTTAGATGCCACTTGGATATTAACTCTGATGAAGGAAACAAAAAGCGAGAGGACGAAGTGAAGAATAAGTTGCATACAAAAGCCCTATCATTACTATAAGTATAGATGTTTGGCGCAGTATAGCCCAGATGCTCTTGCGCCATAAAAAATCCAAACAAACAAACAATTCTATAAGTATAGAACGCTTGACAGATTCTGAATGGTTGAAAATGTGATACTTCTGTGCACTACTCTATTCTTGGAAGCAAATAAAAGTCTGTTATGTTACTTTGTGACTGTTTTTTTTTACTTCACTATTTATATCAGCCATTTTGTATTACTGCATAGTAATGTTTTGTGTCACTCGAATTTTATAGCTGTCACTGTAGCTCATTTTACATATTGTCCTCAAAGTCAACTCAATTTCCAAAGTGGTTGGACATAGAACACAAATGACGCTTCAATATGATCAATATCTATATAATTACGATATCAATATCTATATAATTACGATATCAATATCTATATAATTAAGATATCAATATCTATATAATTAAGAGATCAACATCTATATAATTAAGAGATCAATATCTATATAATTAAGATATTAATATCTATAATTACTATAATATCTTTAATTATAATTAAGATATTAGCTATAATTACCATAATATCTTTAATTACCTCACTGTGTTCCACTTTAGAACCTGTGAGTTTCAGAATTAACGTCTTTGTTGATGCATAAAATTAAATGTATTTTGCAATGACCTGAAAATCATAATGCAGTTATATAATGGTTGTAATTTTTTACTCTATGCACAGGCTGTTCTTTCACATTACGATTGCATACAAATTTTATAAATATGATTAAGATGACATGCAAATTTAAAAATATGATTACGATTGCATCTGTAATTATGCAAAAATGTAATCAATTACAATCACTCGATTATGATTACTCAGTCTGTTACAGAAATAATGAGAAATAAAATGTATAGTAAATCAATAGAAAAAATACGGCTACACAGATATGAAACGGAGTAAAATATACAGCAAAATGCCGTTAAAAAGGTGTAAAAAGTATGCTTCATTGTAAAAAAAATACAGTGAATCGTATTTTTTTATGATGTATTAATTTTTGTGATTTATGATTATGTTTTTGACACCGTAATTTTTTTTATGGTGAATTACTGTTAAAAATATGGTGCACTGTAATTTTTTGCGGTGAGTTGCCGTTATAAATACGGTTGACAAAATTCGCCTCATAATTTGTATGGTGAATTACTGATAAAAATACGGTTGCAGAAATACGGTTCATTGTATTACTGCGAATTGCTGTTAAAAATACGGTGATAGAAATACGGTCCATTGTAAATTTTGCGTTGAGTTGCTGTTAAAAATACGGTCAAGAAAATACGGTTCACCGTAAATTTTACGACGAAAGGTTGGCAGCGCAGTTTCCAGTTGTTTCGCCGTAAAATTTACGGTCATTTATTTTACAGTGCAGGTTGTTTGTTTGAGTTTTTTTATGACAAGAGTTTGTTTGAGTTTTTTGTGCAAGAGCATCTGGGCTATACTGCGCCAAGCAGTGCAGGTTGCCTGGTTCATTGAACTTTTATTGCGACGCAAGGACATCAAGGTTCGGATTTGGCAGCAAACAAGATCAGATATCAAGAGACTCGGGCTGCTAGACCGCACAGAGGTGTATTCAGAGAGGGTGTTTTTTTTTTTGTTTTGTTTTTTTGGCAGATGGGACTTAAAACAAAGTATGACCCTTTTATAACGAGCCCGCATTTAGCAAATTTCCGGATATAACGAAGAAAATATGGATTGGATATCGTTTAGTATAATGATTAAACATAATACTACGCAACCTCTTTTAGCGAACAGGTCTTTTTTTATACCCCGGATTCAACGATAAATTTAAAAAAATAAAATAGTAAATCAAACATTTTGTAAAACTTCTGTCCTTATATGTGGTTGGTTGTTATAATCGGCGCTCGTTTTCCGCCAATTTCTACCGCATTTTTGTAGATTTGAGAGGGGAAATTTTCCCAATCCCTCTCTCCCCACCCGTAGATTCTCCACTGCTCCAGCAAGATAGCTAGGCGAAATCGGAAAGCAGATTGGAATAACGGGAAGACAGACAAGTAAGGAAAAATTTCAGTCAGATTTTAACCCAACGTACATTGAACTGTTGATGATTGGATATGATGGTGATGTACATCCATGGTACAACCATTGGCGGCTTCTGAAGAGGTATTGGACGAGGGGTGGGGCTAATAGGTACATGTAAATTTGAATCCCAGTGTGGTGATGACATTGCTGTATCATTCTGCCATAAGCCACTGGCATAGGGTACGCGCTAATGTCTGCAGCCATGTTCGTATCCTATGCCGTGAAAGGGTACCTGGAGGACTACAAGAGTGTTTCAATGACTTGGCCATGTTCAGCGGTAAAAATACTCTCCGCATTTGAATCTCGAAGGGTTTTCCGATTCCATGACTCCAGGCCATTACTCCACAGAAAACACTCTATCCAGAAAAGGAAAGAGAATTACAGGGAACGCTTAATGCTATGCAGGGCTACATGACGTGCCATTGTACCATTGCTTGAACCGGCTGCTCCAGCGAATCGTTATTCCACGGCCCTTTGGTCATCTCCTTTGTCAAGAGCTTTCGTGATTGGTGAATTGAAAGTACCACGGACAGCCATTTCCTGATAGTATACCTGCCATGAAGGGGGCGGGGGACCCATGCCCCATGAGAAGCAATTCGATGGAGAATTGTTTCCCCGCGTTAATGGGAAACACGAAGGGAGAGAGAAACAACGCTTGCGTGATTCCACGGGCGACAATACTGGTTCCATGTGGATATGTATTGGCGTCGGTCATTTGATCGACATTCCGCTTGTTTCAGAAACGACATTTGAGGACCATGTCTAAGATTTCAATTTCCAATGGACATATGTGTAGAATCAGTTTAAAGATTCATGGAGTACTCGGTCATCCGAACCAATGAATATCGCGGTGGGGATTGTCGGATAAACCGGGGATTTTTCTATCGTAATTTCATCGCTATAATTCCAATTGTAAGATCATTTCGAGAGAGAGAGAGGGAATATAAGATACTGATTTTGTGTTATGTATCTCGTGTGAATACACAATGGACTTTTAATTTTACGAACTTGTATGGAGATCAAAAGTTTATAAAATCGAAAGTTCGTAAGTGGGAATCAACTTTATTTTATTTTTATTAAATACTTCTGTGGGCCAGCGCAATATTTCGTATGAGTTCCGATAATTTGGGCTCTATTATACTTATTAATGTATTTTTTAAAGAAAATCTGTATTATTGAGATACAACACCCCCCCCATTAAATTTGACAACTCTACGCCTATGATAAATCATCTGAATAACGGTCACCCTTGCAATTCTGCAAAAGTGACCGTCAGTTGGAGGTGGCTCGTATTTAGGGGTTCAATAATAAAAAAAGTAAAAATAAATAAAATGAACAAGACACAAATAACCATTATACATACTAATTTACAGGTGGATCTGTATTTTATTTAAATTTACATTGAAAAATCAGTAATCCCCAATTGCATTAGTCAGTCGGTTGGTTATCATTTTATTCGCAGAAAACGAACAGGTCATTCTGCGCCAAATGCAAACTATTTGTTTTTTTAATTTTTGCAAATATCTTTATTTTTTTAAAGAAATAATATCTATTGGTTTTTTTTTTTATAATTCACTATCACTTCGGTTTAAAGCAAAATTTTGGATCTCCCGAAAATTTGAAAAAACTTTGAAATTTTGTGGCTATTACCTACACTCTTCCGCAAATTCTTACCATTTACGTTTTCTCTTGATGTATTCTTTCTATCAACTCGTAGGTGATATCAAAGGTAGTAGAAGCTGCCAAATCTTCGCCCCTCCATGTTGCTTCACATCGTTGAGACTTTGGGAAGCAAATAAATTCAAAAATTGTATTGGTGTTGCTTTTAAGAATTTTGTTCGTGATGCTTATATGTGATCGTTGCCCGGAATTCGCAGTTCAGAGGTTAGTTCTAATATTAATCTTATGGAATGCATTTGGTTTCATTAACAGGTGGCCGATCTTCGGAGGTTACTCTTGTTTAAAAGTGACCGTTAAAAGAGGTTTTACTGTATTAATATATAGTGTTATACATTATCGTGTATTATCATATATCATTATATGCAGTATTACCTCCCAATAAGGGACACTCACGGGACCGGCCATTTGTCCTTTAAATGGAGGTTTCCCTCCTTCGGAGGTATATTTGTTGGTGTATACATATGTTGGGGACCAGAGGAATCGTCCTTTATATAGAGGTCTTTTATTCGGAAGTGCCTATTACGGGAGGTAACACTGCACTATATATTGTCAAACTTCGGTGGAAGGTTACCTTTTACCGGTCAATCCGCGTATACGGTCGGTTTTTAAAAATTCGCGATGTCTTAAATTAAATTCTTTTTAATTATGTATCATCCAGTATATGATCATCCTTCTTATGACGTCAGATTTCTTAAGTTTCCAGTACGGGGTTAACTACAATGTCCGCCGTAAGTGGGGGTGACCTTATACCTAGGTTTGAAGATATGAAGAGGAGCTAACTCAGAGAAACTTTCAAAATATTTAGCAAAGCCAAATGTGAAGTCTATAACCCTCTGTCTTATTTCGTATCAGTAGTGTAGAAATTAAAACTCATAAGGGGCGCTCAAGTGATCATGAAGGGCGCTCAAGTGTTCATGAAGGGCGCTCAAGTGTTCATGAGGGGCGTTCAAGGGGCTTTAAAGAAGATTATGTGATGCGGCCTTAGAGAAAACAATGTGTTTTGATATCCAATATGGTCTTGAGCTTCCCGAACCCCCCCCCCTTTGATACGCCACTGTTTCATATTGCCCCTCAAAAATTTATATCTTTTATATTTCCAGAAAGTTGTGAGTTTCGAGCAAATTTCAGTGTACAATGTAATATAAAACTGTCTCCCTCTGTAGCGTTGGTTCATTGCAGTGCTGTTTGAAAATGAAATTATTTTAAATTTAATTCATTATAAAAAATTTTAAATGACAATTTTCTTCTTCTTCTTTCACTTTTCCATTTTCCCACGTTTATATGGGGTTGGTGTTATGCTCTTTTAATCTTCCCTTCCACAATTTTCTATCCAATGCCTCTTCTCTACTCCATCCATACTCTTCCAGATCTTCCGTCACTTTATCCTTCCATCTCAGCCGTGGTCTTCCCCTCTTCCTCTTACCCATTACCACCAGCCTATCCAATACCTTTCCCACATATTCCTCATTTCTCCGCTCCATATGCCCAAGCCATCGTCATCTTTATTTAAATGACAATAATTCATTCTAAATAATACCTAAAACTTACTAAAAACTACCATCATCTTACTAAGCGTTTAAGGTAATCAGAGCATTTATTCTCCTTTAATGTTATCGTGATCCTTGCAAATGGCATTAATTCGTATAGGACTCCATTTTCAAGAAAAGAATTCCGGCGCTGAATTCAGTTTGAGAGTACAGTAGAACTGGGTTTGAGGGTACAGTAGAACTGGGTTCGAGAATACAGTAGAACTGGGTTCGAGAGCACAGTAGAACTGGGTTCAAAAATGCCGTAGAACTGGTTATTGTTTGTTTGTTTTACGGCTCAAAGACTACAGTGGTCATGCTGCGCCGGGACCTACTGTTTTCCGAGGAATCCGAACCTCTTAAGGCCTAGGGAACCAAACCCCGGACTACAGTGAGCAGTGCGATCTTTATGAGATCTCTGAGTAAGCGTTCTTTTTGCACTGCTGGGAGTCGAACCCGGATTAGCCGCGCAATAGGAGCAGTAGAACTGGGTTCGAGAGTACAGTAGAACTGGGTTCGAGAGTACAGTAGAACCGGGTTCGAGAGTACAGTAGAACCGGGTTCGAGAGTACAGTAGAATTCGGTTACAACGAACACGATATAGACAAGTTACGGTTATAACGAAGAGATGATTTAGGTTAATTCGATTTAATGTACAGTATGCATGGAATATCACATATATAACGAATCATTGCAAGATATAGGGAACTAATTCTTCCCTCTCTAATTCCATTTTTGTCTTTATATTTAAAGTTTTTTTTAGTTTACTTTTTTTTTTATTTCAGTTGGCATACTTCAAAAATAAGTCTTCTACGATAAAGCAGTCATTTACTACAAAATTATTCATAATCAATCATTCATCATCAATTCAAAATCATTCACAAAATCGTATCATTTAACACAAAACAAAACTTTAGATTTCGCTACCATTCAGATCGTTCTCGTACCGGAAATGGGATGGTTTTTGTTTCTATTGTTTAGTCCTGGAAATCGGGAACGCTCCTGATTGTCAAGGTATAGTAATGTAAGTGGTGCTGTATTAAACATTAGTCTCTTTTGAAATATTAAAAATAATAGTTGTTGATTGAATACACTCAATATAAATGATTCATTGATTGATGACACTGATTATTAGCAGCTATACAAGAGTACGATTTCTGATAAATCGTTATATCCAAGTGAAAAAAAAAACCCTTGATATATGTTAGTGGGTGTTCAAGTATTACGTAAGCACCTTTGGGGAGAGAGGGCATTGCTGTTGTGCTTATTTTCCTATGTTAGCCCATGTTAATTTTTGCTTAGGAGGGAGAGGGGTATAAAATGGCCAAAATATTGCTTATGTAATACTTGAAAGTTCAGTCGTAAGCAAGTTGGATTGTAATTGAATTTCTTTATGCCGCGATTTTAGTTTCTTCTAAAAGGCGGACAATCTCTTTTTCTTCCCCTTTCTTAATTTTTATATCTCAAAAAACAGCGTACCAATTCAAAGCTCTTGTGAGCAATTCAGGTAGCTTTAAAAAAGAGCATGATACCTTCTGCAGAAATAATGTTTTGCAGTGGGGGAAGCTTAAGTCCCAGATTAACCGCAACTCAGATGAATTCAGAGCTCGAAAAGTTTTACCGGTACACATTCTTTCGAATCGCTTGATCTTTTTTAAAGCTGCTGGAGCCCCCTCGCCCAAGCATAATTTTTAAATTACTACTCCCCTGCTCATATGTCACCTACCTTTGGTGCGGTGAATATTTAAAATAATTTAAAATTACATCATTGATATTGTTTGATGCCCTTATTTCGTGGACACCTCACAAAACAGTCGCTATTAGTGTAGCTATATGTAGTTAGTTAGTCGCTAGAGTATTTGACGATATTGTATTTAACGAATATTAAATACAATATAATATAATACAGTGAAACATATTTATAGCGATACTCTAGCGAACGGGGTAAGGCGTCGTTATAGACAAGCTTGAGCCTAACACAGTGTTAACTCTCAATAACGGACACCCACAGGACCGGACATTTTTCCCTTTAAATAAAGGCGTTCCTTCTTTGGTGGTACATGTGTTGATATATACATGTACTAGGGGTCAGAAGAATCGTCCCATAAATAGAGGTGTCCCTTATTCGGAGGTGTCCTTACGTTAGGTAATAACGTACATTCTATATCTATCAGGACCGAGGGAAAATGTGGTCATAGGTAATACCGTTGTAGACAGATTTCACTGTATATTAAATTATAATTGTTATATATTGCAATCTAATATATATGATACAGTGTGTCAAAAAAGTCCGTATCTAACGGGGATCCACAAAAGTAGTTTCAGTGCTAATTAATTTTGCGTCCCCTTCTCCGAATTGGAAAAAGTCCCCTCTCTATGAGCGCTCATATGAGTACTTCTAGGGGGCGAAAAAATCATTACCCACTTCTCAAACCTGTCAAACGTTTTAGTGAATGTACAAGATACTAAAATGCTACAAAAATAATTGATACTGCTTGACAATTAGTAATGAGCTAAAAAGTACCTTATTTTAAAACCTGCTTGTAAAACCTTTGAAACTAAATGCATAGCAGAATTAGGCAAATAAAATTTTTGAACGGCTGAGGGGGTGGGGGGCTCGAGCCCCTCTGTCCCCCATATAGGCATCCATACCCCACTTATGTATAAGTAGAAATGCGTGTTACAGTTTTATTTGCGCAATGAGGAAATATTTGAATTTTAAATCTTTTTAATTAAAAAATATTCCAGCAAAATTTTTACATCGATCATCAGTTTTAAAAATACTGAAATTAAGTACTCAATTAAATCAAATACTAAAGTAAATTAAATACTGAAGTAAATTAAACAGTAAAGTAAATTAAATACCAAAGAAAATGTAAATACTAAAGAAAATTAAATACGTAAGTAAATTAAATACGTAAGTAAATTAAATACTAAAGTAAATTAAATACTAAAGTAAATTAAGTAAATTAAATACATAAGTAAATTGAATACCAAAGTAAATTAAATATTAAAGCAAATTAACTATTAAAGTAAATTAGATACCAAAGTAAATTAAATATTAAAGCAAATTAACTATTAAAGTAAATTAGATACCAAAGTAAATTAAATATTAAAGCAAATTAACTATTAAAGTAAATTAGATACCAAAGTAAATTAAATACTAAAGTAAATCTCACTAACGTGGTTCTCGAACTAATCATATCTCTGTACAGAAATACATTTCTGGCCATCAGAAGTTCAACATCATCCTGCAGCGGGTGCAGTAGTGCTGATAACACGTGTTCAACTTCCAACGGTGCTAGAAAAAACAGCTTACTTAGTCATTGTAGTCTTGTGGTTGGTTCCCCAGGCATTACGAGGTTCGGATTTGGGGGGAAACTGGGGTCCTACACAACATGGCCATATTTGTCAAGCACGAAGTTTTGTTCATCAAACAAGAAATGCAATATCAGGGAGAACCCATTCGATTGTACCTAAATTTGCAAGATGAACAGTCATCTATAAGAGAATATGTAAAACATTAGAAATGCAGAGCATAAGCTTAATTTGTATCGCACAAGTCTAACCGAGTTGTAATCAGTTCATTCTTGTAAAATACGCTGTGGCTTGTAGGAATGCATGTGGCTTTGATATCTGTTGTCATCCTCGGTCTTATACTTTTAGTGGTCAGAAATAGACGAGCCCTGGTCCTAAACACTCTCCAATAGAAGAGGTTATGCAACCAGATTGGTCGCGACATTCAGAGAAAACGTCATTGTTGTTACAGAGAAAGCAAAGTGTGGTGTAACTTGCTAAAGCGATCACCTTGGTAAACTGACCACCTGAATAAAATGACCACTTTTTGTAAGAGAGAGAACTGGCAGAGATTTAGTCATATTTATACCATAGTCCGTCATGTATAGTGACCACCTGTCCTTGGTGACCATTGCAGACCAGTCCCACAGGTGGTTACTTTAGTAAAGTTCTACTGTATTTCTATAAAGAGTAGTAGAGAAGTTCATATTCCCCGTAACCATTACTAATTTGAGTTAATAGCCTTGCACCAAAACGCATGGTGGTGGTGGGCACTCGAGTACTTTAAAGAAAGGATTATGTGATGCGGCCTTAGAGAAAATAATGTGTTTTGATATTCAATGGGGCTTGATCCCTCTAAACCCCCACCTTCCTACACCACTGATTTGGGGCATCATTTTCTTCCGAGCATCTTCCTCCTCAGTCGTCTATTCGGATCCGGCCTAATATGTCATGGCAAAATATGGGTACAAGGCAGTGTCAATTCTTAGGGCTAGAATGAATGCAAATTGCACAAAATTTGGAGATGCGTGTGCCGCGGATATTGGCGCATTTTTGCCCTTGCAATAACTTACCATGGGGCAACGAAGATCTCACAAAAGCGGGAGAATCCTGCTTCCAGAATGCTGGAATTTGTCCCGCGATATTTGCAATCACGGGGCATTGTCAGCATTGGGAATGGTGAGCTCTGGTAACGATAGGTATTTTGAGGTTTGGCCCCTTGTCCTTGTAGCAGGAATGTGTTGCATGTCTAGGAACATAGCTCGTGCTATCGAGCTGGACAATACAAGACTCCCCCATATCGCCAACCCTACACCGTAATCACATCCGTCGGACGCCGGGCGTGTTCAAGCTTTCGCCAATCACGCGAAAAGCTCGTTCCTGTTTTCGAGCGCAAGTTTTCGAGGCGTAGGGGGCGCTCTTTCTGTCCGTGCTTCGTCAAGAATCTAATGAGGCGTTCGCTTAGCACAAGACGCCCACCCCCCATGTTTTTTGCCCCTCCGTTCGGATTCTCTTGACAATCGATACAGAAACTATGGTCCCGGCCTGGCTCACTCGAGCATCTGGCCATGGCTACCAGAGAAAGAAGTTTCCGTTGCCCAGGAGGAACAAGCCATGCTCGAGAAGGAGGGGCTGCCTGTCGCTCTTCTTATGAAACTGATGGAAAAGATTCCTTTGTGACACAGAGGGGGGGAAGAGCACTCAAGCCCATGATCACAGCCAATAGATTTTACCCAAAATGAATTTTTTTATTAGCGCAGAAATTCCCTTTCCCCCTAGGAAGACATTCGCATCAACTTTCACAGCCAATCTTTCGAACAGAGAATGGAAAATTTAGTAATAGTGATTGTAGCATTTTTTTTTATCAAATTTTTAAATAATAAATTTTTATCAACGCTATCCGAACCGAATCATTATGATAAAAAATATCATTTTTTTAAGCGAAGTCCTCTGTTTAGATTTCTTTCCTGGTCGATATCCAATTTCTTTAATCCGTATTAAAAATAGTGGACCTCGAAATCTCTGTCCCAAGGCAGAGGACACCTAGGAAACGCAGCAAAGAAATTAAAAATAAAATCATTGGTTATCATATAAAAGTATTAGTTTGAATAATTATGTGAAAAATCACCTCCACACGTATATATAGAAAGTTAAAAGTACAAGATGGGCGTTTTTTTCTATTAACAGATTTCAATAGATATTGAACCCGCTATTGCTTTTGGTCTGCCTTCTTGCCTGCCTGCCTGCTTGCCTGTCTGCCTGCCTGCCTGCCTGTTTGTCTGCAATAAAAAGGGTAATGTAAAGGTCTTCCGTAAATGCAATAATGATGGCTATTGTTAACGTTGAAAACCTACCGAGTTACTTGAGAATTAGAGAGTCGCGAATTAGAGAGTTGCGGATTAGATAGTTGTGGATTAGAGAGTTGCGGATTAGAGAGTTGTGGATAAGATAGTTGTGGATTAGAGAGTTGCGAATTAATGTTAATTGAAACCCGCTAAATTTAAATATCGACCTTAGGCGATTTTCTTTCACTTGCTTGTTCCATTTATTTTTTATTTTTTTCAAACGCATTCTTTCTTTTTCTTTTTTTTTTTACAAGGGGGGAAAGAGCAACAGTATCGTCTGTGCTTGGGGCCGACAATTTTGTAACTCCCCCACTGGGTATTGGCGACCGTTTATTTTTCTGCTCGATTTCCAAAAATAAGGATTTTTTTATAAATAGACAGAATACAATGATTACTACCTTTGTATTTTTATTTTCATCTAAAACCAGTATGGATTTAAAGATGCAAATCTAGAAGATAAAGCTCTATTTTTCCCTTACAACTGAATAAATTAAAAACCAGTCTCTCATTCTTTCATCATGGTTTCTCCCCACTGGCGTAGGCAGAGGGGTGTTGATGGGGGTTGTAACTCCCATTGCAATGAAATTTTGTATATTTAACATAGGAATATGTGAGTCGTAGCTCTGTAAACCCCCATTGAGCCTATAACCCCCCCCTTTACGAACCTTCTGCGTACGCCAATGTTTCTCCCTCTTTTCCACTATCCCTTTTCAAAATCTGAAGCTGTGTGTCCTGTTTTACGAGTATGTCTATCTGCACTGGTGTTCATAAACTGGTGTTCATATGCTGGTGTTCATACACTGGTGTTTTATACCGGTGTCTAGAATTAAAGAAACGGACGTAAAATATTCGGGTTCGTATCACTGATCTATTTCACATAAGCTCGTGCTTTGGCAATATTTTTCGCATGCATATTACCTCCATTATGTCCACACGTAAAAACACATTGCAGCACATCATCGCTATTGTGTTTACACGTGCGCTACACTGCACCACATTACCTCTATTGTGTTCACACTGCACCATATAACACGTGTAAACAAATTTTATTGCTTTCATTACTTTTTTTAATAGTTATTTCGTTTGGTGTTTTATTTTTGAGCCCCCGTGTCTGATTTTACGTCTGTATAATTCTATGTCTTGGTGATTTTATGTCTCCCTAACATATATTTTATTTGTTTTTCACACATGCTACCGTCTATGACATCTAGAAAGAGATTTCTTAACTAATATATCGAACTTAATTATATTCAGGGGTGGTTATGTCTCGGAAATTCCGGGAATTTCAACTTGCCTCTTCAGGGATTTCTTTTTAAAAATTACAAAATTGCATTTCGTTTCCTATAATTTTTTATATTCTTGTGGAAATCAGTGTCTTTGGCAAAACTTTTTAGGGAATTTTCTGGTATGTTCAGGGAATCTGGTTTGGACTGACACCTGCGTATATTGTATACACCTGTATATTTTCTTTTCGAATCCCACTG
>QLNU02015270.1:84245158-84260539 GCA_006491805.2 Dysdera silvatica
CGGTGTGGGGACTATGTGGAAAAATAGTGTAAGGTACGTAGAATAGTACGTATATTTGTAATTAACTGTATTTACCTTATTTTGGTTAATAAAAAATAGGAGCAAAGACTTTCTGATTCGCCCTCGTCTATATATACGCACTATAATATACAATAATATGCACACAATACGTATGTATAAAAAAATTTCTATATATATTAAAGATTTGTTAGGGAACTATTGACTTCGATGCATGTTCCACAGTAAACAGGGGCATAACGGTTAAAAAATTATGGGGAGGGGGAGCTCAAACTGCTTTAAAAAAATCCAGTAATTTGGCTTTAAGGGGGATAATGCAATTTGTTATACATTAGGGGAAATATAGCGGACACTTAAGGGACACCTCTCAGAGAAGGAGTACATTAGGGGACGATACAGTGGACACATCGAACCTCAATAACTTTCATCTCGCTTGCTCTTTAACAAATGGGTCGTATCTCATCTCCATTTCCCTAGTGCGTATTCGGTCGATCAAATTATTTAGAAAAATAGACCCATAATTTAATCGCAGGCCTGAATTATGAACGCTGGAATGGGACAGTCAGTTTAAACTGAGAGAAGCGTGACACTCTAACGCGGCAGTGCATCGAGCCGTTCCACCATGAGAAGCGCGCGAAGCCAAACGCAGAACCAACAGGGCCGTCCATCATTTCTACCATATACCGGCGATTGTTTCCTGGTCCCCGAAGAGCATGTGAATAACTTCTCCCAAATACAATCCGCGTCAGGCTATTTTTGCCAATTTCCTGTAGCTCAACATCTAAGTTAGGAGCAGGCTCGTGATCCATATGCCTGTCTATTTCAGGGGGGGGAGGATGGAAAGGGTGAGGGACGAACGAGATTCTAGTTGGGAACTCTACTACTACCTTATCTTCTGACAAGAAAATGACTAGTTCATGAGCATTGAAATAAACATGGATTCGTAGGAGGTATTTAAATAAAGATGGATTTGTTGGAGGTATTTAAATAAATGCGGATTTGTAGGAGGTATTTAAATAAATACGGATTTGTAGGAGAAATTTAAATAAACGTGAATACATCGAAGGTTTTTATGTGGACATAGATTTATCTAAGACAAGGCAATGGATATGAATTTACATGACGCATTGATATGAACACGAACTTGCTTAAGGAATTGATATGGATATGGGATTTGGAGTAGGAGGCGTTTAAACGAACAAGAATTTGCAGAAGAATTAAAGTAGACATGAGTTTGTAGGAGGAATTGAAATAGACGTGAATTTGTAACAGACACTAAAATGGACATGAATTTGTAGAATACAGTTATATAGAGATGAATTTGCTGGAGGCCTTTAAATAATCATATATTTATATAAGGAATTAAAATAAATATTAATTTGTATGATACATGAAAAATAAATCATGATAAAATTACAGTGCTTAAAGAAAGATAGCGTATAAGGAATTAGACAAAATAGCACCATCTAACGTTGGATGTATAATAATATAACATATGTGTCCATTAATATAATATACAATGTGTCCAACAACACCAGGGTCCCTCCGTTTGGACCGGAGGACCCTGGTTCGAATCCAGGATGGGGAAAGCGTCTCTTTTTCTCCAAAATTACATAAGCTCTAGTTTGAGCTGTAATTAATACGTGGGTGGCAAAAATTATAGTATAATAAATTCCCCCACGAAAACTCACAAAATTCTCGCCCCGGAGGCTTTCTTGTGTTGACCATATTTGGCAATTGTGTTATCCCTGCGGAGGGTAATAATACCTTAACATACAAAAGTTTCGAAACCATTTTTATAACAATTGACGTAAACTAAAACTCTTTATCATTCATCCCTTACACGGGGGAGGGGGGCTCAAATGGCTATAGGCAGGTTTGAGCGCCTTTAAAGAAGATTTTGTAATGCGTCTATGGGAAAATGATGTGCCTTGATGTAAAATTGGGGGCCTGAGCCTCCCTGAGTCACTCCTTTTCTTACACCACTTATCCCTTATTAAAAGCGCATCATCAAAAATTAACTAGCTTTTAAAAAGCATTGTTTAAGTGATAAGATATGATAAGGAATACCGTAATAAGACAGAATTTATATGTTAGATATATTATATATAGACGGTACTAAATATTGTGCAAGCCAGTACTTATTTCAACGCTAGTTTTATTAAAATATTATTATCTGATTGGTAATAAATTGGATAAGTGCAATTTAGTTGATAAGTTATTGAGTTAATGATAAGTTGTTGAACCAAGGTTTCACGGACCTACGATCTTACGAAAAATAGTAATATATAGTTTTTTCGTATTATCAAAAGAATTGTACATTAATATATATATATATTGTCAAACCAGCCATTGCAAAAATACATTATGTTTTTCTTATGCACATCAAATTCATAAATAACGCAGTAACATATTTACAATTACATATAATGCCTTTAATGTAGGGGTTTCTTTCACCAAAAATATTCTTTCAGGGTTCCTCAAAGGTGATAAGTTTGAGAAACGGAACCCTAGTTACTGTCGTCTTGTTGGTGAAGTTCCCCTATTTATTCTGCAGAGAACACTGCTGGTGAACAACAGTGTTGTTTTAAAGGCTGGGCTAAAGGGGCCCCGGCCCAAGATTTTGATCCAAACAGGGCTTCAAATTAGCAAAGTTTTTTTTTCTGTGATTGCACAGTTAAAAATTTTGAAATTTCGTGAAAAAAGGACTTCAAAAAGGACAGAGTTCGGTGTTCCCGAATATGCTAAAGAGACCCTAGTTAAAAACAGGACATTTTATGGAGGGGACGGGGATGAAGGGGGGGGTAAAACAAATGCTGCAATTAGAAGTGGCTTTAAAGGAAGGCAGATTAAACGACCTGGGGCCCCTCACTCCATCTGGGGCATGACGTGTAATTTTCAATATTAATGGGTATTTATACGTTTAAAACCTTTTTTTACACTACAATTAATTGTGGAATTTGTTTTTGCTTTCTTGGTAAGGAAATTTGTAAACACAATGAATATATATATAAATAAAAATAACTCAAAATTATGGAAAAGTGCTTGTGTATAAAATGACGTTTATTTTAAAAGTACAATGAATATTAGAAGACACTCATAACGCTTCAGTGAACCACGATCCATTATGATGGCCCTGCCGTGAGGAGTTATGATAAACATAGGGACACGTGACACTCTGTATAGGGAATCATTATGTTTTTAAATTAATTTATATACTTCATTTACCGCAGCGTAAAACCCAAGTAATTAACATCTCTGTTGAACCGGTTTCATGAAACTTATTTTTGCAAAAGTCGAGCATGTTTTCTGCAACCTGAGTAAATAAACTGAGAATTGAATATTTATTAGTTGTGCCACTTTCATTTCGAGTCCGTTCATGCAATAGAAAGTAAGTTAAAATTCTACCTAGGAAAAGGACAGAAAACCTGATGGAAAATTGGAAACATTCATAATCTGTATTAAAAGTTCAGGAGTATTTAATGACCTGCGTAAATGCTTAGCAATCCAAACGTTGCGTGAAGTTGCTTACGATCTCGTTACAAATACCCTGAACCAGATACCAGGTCCTGAACCAGTCTACAGACAGAGAAATGCAAAAAATGACACAGTGTATATTCAAAATTTTCATTACTGCAACATTTATCACCCAATGGTATCATAATTTTAGTGATAATTATTTAGGCATAAATAAATTTGCTATTAAATATTATATTTGTGACCGCCTAATGTGCTTTGGAGACAAATTTATTGTCTTCAAGACAAATATTATTGTACGTAGACGTCGATTATTGATCGATTACAATGCGATTAGTATTTAAAGTTAACCCATCTTCGTTTGCTTTTTAATTTGCCTTTTCCCTTCTTTTATTTTAATTGGGGGTTCGTTTGAAGCAGAGGTTTCCAACCTGCGGCCCGCCAACATGTTTCTGCGGCCCACAGACTCAAAAAAGAATGCAAATTGTTTCACAGAAAAACAACACTCCTTGCTCCCTGAGTATTAAATTTACTCATTTTATTTTATTCTGTTCACATTTTCACATTTCGTGATAAATATCGTAAAACGTTGGATAACGTAACACCAGGTCTTCCCTCAACTGCGTTTTACTTTAGTCTTTTAGCATATATGGGCATTAGAGGTAGTTTTATTGATTTGCAGTGCAACAGTGATTTTAAAGGAATTCAACTTAGGACCCGTTGAATTCTATTCTAAATATGTCGATAAGAACATCTTCCCAACCATCTGACTGCATGCTATGAAACCGATGTCACTATTCGAGAGCATTTACGTCTGCTAACAACTCTCTTCGAGAATGAAGTTGGTAAAATCAAAAGTTAGGTCCAGAATGAAGTCCACCTTAAAAAGTCTCTTAGGGCTGTAATATTAAAAGCAAGACCTGTTATTGACAGGCTTGTTGAAAGTTACAGAGCTATTAACAGGCTTGTTGAAAATAAACAGTTCCAAAAATTTCACCAAAAAGCTTGATTTCGCTTTACATGTTAATAATTAAAAGTATTTTAAATGTTTTTTTGCTTCTATACGTACTTTATATTGTAGTATATACACTCAGTCTCAGTGGCGGATCCAGAAAATATTTTCGGGGTTGCAAAACCAATATACAGACCTAAGAAAAAATGCCAATGAAGGCATATCTACAGGGCGCTCTCACTGGATTCGCCTTTGTTCAATCTTTATATTGCTGGTACAGTAGTGCTGCCAGCAAGCCAACAAGAATAAACAAAATTGGCCCTTGGACCGAAAAAGGTTGAAGACCTCAGGTTTAAAGAAATGTTAAAGCATATGGGCTACGCACATCACACACGGCCTTAGATTTACACAGGATCTTCTCAATTCATTCGGGGTTTGGGCCCGGTCATTTATTTTGAGCCCTTTGCACACTTTTAAAGTTCACATTTAAAGTTCACACTTAAAGTTCCATTTTTCTGCCCGGGACCCCTGGGCCCCAACTGGTCCACCCGTTTAGGCAGCACCGGGCTCGCAAATCCTTAAGCCCCTCCTGTTTGTAATTGGGGTAAAATTACTCATATTGTCCGTCCTTCCTTCCTTCCTTTCGGCAGTCTATAGCGTGTTTAAAAAAAAAGACATTGAGTTCTCCGCTGAAACCTCTTTAAAGCGGCCACCTACGATTCTGCTAAAAGACGGACATTTTGGGGAATGGTTAGAGCATAGTAAGATTAAATAAACATCAATTTAATTTAAAACCATGAAACTTTTTATACAAAGTGTTACCTTTTTTTTGATGAGAGGCATTTAAATAGTTGCCAGAATGGAGATATTTACTCTTTCTCTTATAGGGATTATGATGCTTTCAAGTTTTTGTTGAAAATAAGTGCGCCCTTATTCCGCGACCACCTCTAAACGAGGTCAAGGCTTTTGAAATAACAGATAGAATTAACAGTTTTAAAATCAGTGTAATTTTGCATCCTTATTCTCTTGTTATTTGTTAACCCGACCTTTAGTCCACCCTTCTTTAAATTTCAATCAAATCACAAATAATAACGTTAAAACGATATTTTCTGTATTTTTGAATTGGAATCCCTTTATGTTGTTATTTCTACGTTAAATAAAAAATTATATATTTATTTAAAGTACATTCTATCTTCATTCATAAACGCAATAAAGTGAATCATTTTTGGTTTTTCCCTGCATGGAAATATTTATACTATTCCGTCAGGCTATCTTGTCGAGCATATTTAACATGAATCTTTCCTTAAATCCCGTCAGCAATGAATAGCTTAGTAGTACGACCCCCTTCTTTCCGGATAACGTGAATTACTTTCAATACAAACAGTTTTTTCGTCAATGTTAGGATTCGTGTTAACGAAGTTCGACTGTACAGTAGTATATTAATGTACAATAGCAATGAGCACCTATTGCTGAAGCCATGACGCTGGGAGGCTTACTCGACTCAGGGGTGTTACGAATCTTTAATTTGGAAAAAATGCAATACAGTAAAACCTGGTAAAGTGACCACCTTCGGAAATTGACCACCTGGATAAAGTGACCACCTTCGGAAATTGACCACCTGGATAAAGTGACCATTTTTTTATAAGACGGAACTGGTAGGGACTTAGTCATGACTGTACCAAAGTCTGCCGTGTATAGCGACCACATGTCTAGGGTGACCATTGCAGTTTAGTCCCAAAGATGGTCGCATTAGGCAGGTTCTACTGTATTTGCAAAATGAAATAAAATGAAGTATGCCTGTATAGTGAAATACTTTTTGTTCTGTTAGTTTTTCAAAACTAGTAAAAATTTCTAAATTATGTAGAAATTTCAAAGACAACATTGTAGTCACTACCCTAGTACAGGCCTGCACAAAAGTTTAGACACAGAGGCAAATTATAAATAAAAGCGAGAATTTGCATTGAACTTCGCCGATATTGTATCTAAATAATCCTAGAACCAATAATAAATTGTGCAACTTAAAAGATTACCAAAAGTACTGAAACAAAATATCCCAACACCGTAATATTGGAATCTGCATGCCACAAATGTTTAGGCACATATGTCAGATTTATGCAAATTAACGGCGCGAAGTTCCCAAGTGATCGAAGGGGCGTTTCCCAGAGTTGTTATATAAGGCCTGAAATAATTTAGAATGCTTAGAACGATGCCGAAGTCAAAGCAATTTACGAATGACGAGATTTTGAAGATTTGGAGGCTGAAAACTAAAGGTAAATCTGTTACTCAAATTTCTGTTGCATTGAACCGTTCAAAGCGAGGCATTTATCGAGTGTTATCCCGGGGTGATCAGTATCAACCAAAATCACGATCTGGGAGGCCTCGAGTGACCAGCATTCGGGATGATAGACAAATACGAAGATTGGCTTCAAATGAAAGCCTGTCTGCAAATCAAATAAAAAACACGTTAGCAATGCGAGTGTCAAGAGAAACCATACGTAGAAGGATTGTAGAATGCAGGCATTTGAGATATGCAAAAATGCGCCGCAAGCCCTGCTTGCAATTACATCATAAACAAGCACGACTACAATGGGCAAGGCAGCACATATCATACAGTGACGAATGGCTGCAGGTGTTATTTAGTGATGAAAAAAAGTGGAACTTAGATGGTCCCGATGGCCTTTCGCACTACTGGCACGATCTTCGAAAACGCCCCTTAAGTCGGTTCAGCAGACGTCAAGGAGGAGGTTCAGTCATGGTTTGGGGAGCCTTTAGCTTCAATGGACAGACTTCTTTGGCGTTTTTGAATGGAAAACAAGATTCCAAGGCATACCAGGCAACTCTTGAAAGTCACCTATTACCTTTTGGCGAACTTTTATGTGGACGAAACTGGGTTTTCCAACAAGATAATGCGTCCATCCACACATCCAGGTCAACAAAAGAATGGATGAGCGCTAAAAATATTACAGTTCTCGATTGGCCTGCTCTTAGTCCTGACTGTAATCCCATCGAAAATGTATGGGGCATACTAACGAATGTTGTGTATGCCAATGGAAAGCAATATCCGTCCGTTTTAGAACTTAAAAAGGCTATAGAAGAAGCGTGGTTTAATTTTGAACCAGAAACCTTTCAAAATCTTGTGCTTTCAATGAACGACCGCGTATTTAATCTAATACGAAGTAATGGTGGCTACATTGATTATTAAAATTGTTCATTTCCTTATGCAAGTGCTAAAATTTATGTTTGTGCCTAAACTTTTGTGCCACATATTTTACTTATTTTAAGTTATATATTGCAGCAAGTTCGCTACTGATGTGATTTCTGTTCTCAAATTTTTAATTTGCATATTACATGTGTTCATACTTCGTAATATTAAAGTTCCTACTTCTTCAGTTTTAATAGTATTTTGTTATACTCAAATTTGTGTTGTGTCTAAACTTTTGTGCAGGCCTGTACAGCATTAAATCAATCAACCAAGTATCCAATGGGAATATTAGCAGCTGCTAATTAACGAAGTTATATTATAATTTATTAATAGAGTAAAAGTGAAACTCATTTTTTCAAATGGAACAGGTTGACATATAAAATACTGGCTTCTAATATATATATATATAATAAGTATAAAATAGTGATAATTAGTAATTAGCAACATCTAATATGTAATTACAAATTACAAATTATAATAACGATTAATTAGCAATATCCAATATTTATTAATTAGTAACATGTGCTAATTAGCAATTATGTGTTACGTGGCGCAAGTTTTTTCTTAATTTGATCTTACAGGCAATTTGAACCTTATCTGCGGTTTGATAACTGAATTTGGAGGCCTTGGACCCGCCCCCGATGTTCCAAGCGACGAAACTATGAATGTCTGATCCTAATTACCCATGAACATAAAGCCGTGGATGAATGAGCAGCCGCGCATAATGGTAAAAATGGGAAAAGGGGGGTTGGCTCACACTGGGAAAGGTAATGAGCCATACAGAATTGCGTACAAAATTCATAATGGCTCAGACTCCAAAATGAGCCATGGTCTGTCGCCGTTGCAAGAGCGACCTCTGCTTCTGGGACTTCCAAAGCGAATTCTTTCCGTGCTTCTCGGGCTCCCAACAAATTGTCTTCAGATATTTTTCGAGACCGCCCATCAACCCAGAAGACTCTTGCAGGAATCTTTCTGCCCACGTCATTCTTTTGTTCGCACTTCATCACATTGAATTCCTTTGATGAAAGCTGTTTGCTTCCTTTTTGAACTCGCTGGAATTTTATCAGTGTTACAATATCGTCTGTTTTTTTTAGTTTTCGGTTCTTGCTCTTCCCATTATTGAGGTCTTTACTTCGTATTTTATGACTTGATTTTCAAATTCTTATTGTTTTGAATAGCCTGGATTGGGTAATATAACTGTTCGGGTTGATGATGATGATGATGAGATAATAAAAATCCCTTCGGCAAGGAAGAAAATATAGTGGGTTGTGGCGCTATAATAATGTCATACCTGTCATTGTAGTGCTTTTATTGCGATGTGTATAAACTTCGCTTTCAAATAGGAATATTTCAAAATTTGGGAAAGGGAAAAAGATGTTCAAGTAGGGGAAAAACTAACAAAACCTTTTTCCCTAAAAAAAATAATCGCTTGCTTAAAAGGAGGAGGAGGGAAGAAAATAAAACGACTAAAAGCCATCAAAGTCGAAGAGAGGGGGGGGAAAAATGCGAAAAACAAGAACAAAGAAATGGAGGAACGATTAAGCTTAAACTTGTTCCAGAAACTACTCCTAAATTCAATTCTATTTTTCTTTTCCCTTTTTTTCTGGACGTAGGGACTTTTTTCCCGTCGCTCCCACTCTTCTTCAGGAACTATTTTTTTCTTTATTCTGAATATGGCTGCGGATGAATCACATCGATAATTACGTAATTGGGTGATTGCGGGAGCATGTCTCCCTCCGCGGAGGACCAAGTGCAGGCAATTTGTACGATTCCTCCGCCCATATAAAAAAGAAAGGAAAGGAAAGAAAATAGAGACGACTAGGGGGTTTCAGAAATAAAAGAAGAGGAAGAGGAGGAAAAAGCTAATGGGCGGCTCCATTAAATTGCCACACAACACATAAGAGAAGGGGGGAATTTAGCGGGCAATACCAAGTTTGCTTTCTTGGCGCGTTTTTATTTTTTTGTCGCCACATTTGTCGCCAGAAAGTGTCATGATGTTTCTCCACTCTTCTCTGTTAATTTTAGCTGAACGTCTTACAATTGCTTTTATCTCGATTTAATATTAGATTATTTATTAAAAGCAAATTAATTTCAGCATTAAATTTAAAATTAAATTGGGAGATGCGAGTTAGGGGAACAAATTATTGGGTGTCAAAACCAGGCACATAGTTAAATTTTATCTCCTATTCTTCACCCCATGCATAAGCGTCGATAATGCGAAATTAAAGGGGTAGTTTCACTTACGCTATATCGTTGTAACCTTGTGCTTCTTATTGTAATGAGAGGCCCGTTACTACCACCGCTCTTTTTCTAGTCTAACACCAAAATTTTTTGAAGTTCAAATAAGATTAATATATAAATAAATAAATTTTTTGAAGTTCTTATGATCAAATAACCAGAAATAAAACGGAATCGGAGCTTGGATTCGGATGAAAAGGTTGATTCAAAGTAAGAATGATAAAATACTTCCATAACAGAATTATCTAATTCTAGGTCACAATTGACTAATGTAATTCTAGAGGACAGAATTAACTAATGTAATTCTAGAGAACAAAATTAACTAATGTAGTTCTAGAGGATAGAATTAACTAATGTAGTTCTAGAGGACAAAATTAACTAATGTAATTCTGGAGGACAGAATAAACTAACGTATTTCTAGAGGACAGAATGAACTAATGTAATTTTAGAGAACAGAATTAACTAATATAATTCTAGAGGATAGAATTAACTAATGTAATTCTAGAATAAAGTTAACCAGTTCTAAAGAATTAACTGATGTAGTTCTAGAAAAAATTTAACCAGCTCTATAACAGATTTAACTAGTTCTTGGACAGAATTAACTAATTCTGGAGAACTAATTCGGAAGCTTCAAATGTTGTTCAATAACCCCCCCCCCCTCCTTTTTAGGTTCAAGCACTGGCGTAGCTAGCCTCGTCTAAGGGTGGGGGGTTAAAGGCCCTTGCATAATACTCTGCACAATGTGGTTATAAGTTTCGTTTGCTTTTTAGGGAAGTGATGCTAAGCCACCCCTATCCCCCCCTGGTTACACCTCTGATTACAATATTATTTCAGCGTATACAATTTTGGTAGCGAACGTTTTAAACGGAACTTATTCTCAATAGATCTCCCTGATCGTAAACAATCATTTCGAAATCCCCAGCTTGAATAACGGAACGTTACCCATCATATGATTCTAAATTTTGATTATTTATGATACGAATGTTCGACTGTGATTTGCATAGCGGCGAAAAAAAAACATTTAAAAGTGTACATCTAAAACATATGTACCACACACCATAAGTTTCGTATGTTGGCGTTCCAAGGGCTGGAAGGTGAAGTAGTTCTTTAATATGCAGAAAGTGCAGTTTTGAGAGTACAGCTAGTTGGAAATATGACCTCTTCTAGAAGCAGTACAAGCGTACTATTTTTGAAACTGACGAAGGTTAGTTTGTGTGTTACGACGCATGGACAATCACGCTACGCCAATGCCTATAGCTTACTGAGGCATCCGACATTCTTCGGCTAAGAGATAACGAATTCTGGAGTGCAGACCTCTAGAAAAAAAAACAGCAAATGCCAAGTAAAGTGTCAAGAAAATGCCAAGTAAAGTGTCAAGAAAATGCCAAGTAAAGTGTCAAAAAAATGCCAAGTAAAGTGTCAAGAAAATGCCAAGAAAAGTGTCAAGAAAATGCCAAGTAAAGTGTCAAAAAAATGCCAAGTAAAGTGTCAAGAAAATGCCAAGTAAATGTATGTCAAGTATAGTAGAACTTGCCTAAAGTGATCACCTTTGGGAAATAGACTGTAATGGTCATCATGGAGAGGTGGTCACTATATAAGACAGACTTTGGTATAGACATAACTAAGCCCTTACCAGTTCTCTCTCTCTCTCTTATAAAAACTGGTCCCTTTGTTTAGGTGGTCAGTTTGCTAAGGTGGTCAATTTACTCAAGTGGTCAATTTACTAAGGTGGTCAATTTACTAAAGTGGTCAATTTACTAAGGTAGTCACTTCACCAGATTAGACTGCAAGATTTTACAGATTTTACTGTATATGTTGGGATTAAACCAGAGTTCTTTGCATGGTAGTCGAGTGCTTTACCATTAAGTGACCGAAGGCATTAAAAGAAAATTTATTTTTGGAGTCAGTGGGAATGGTGGCTACATACACACTAAGGGTCTGGACAATTCCAATCCCCCTTTCTAGTCTGCTCCACAGACGCTCAATGAGATTGAGGTCTGGAGAAAATGCGGGCTATTTTATTTGCTGAATATGCAGCAGTGCGAGGTATTCGAAATGTTCTAAGCACTGTGAGGAGGGGCATCATCGTTCTGTAGTATCAACTCTGAGCGAGATGTAACTGCACATGGATACACATAGGGATTAAGCATTTCATTCATGCCCGTATCCGGAGGGGGAGGATCTTAGGGACCGGTTCCCCCCGAAACTAAATTTTTAATGGGACTTGGCTACGGACTTGCATGCTGTGATTGTATCGATACATGCTGTAAAAATTTATGAACCCCCGAAATTAAATCTTGGCTACGGTCTTGATTTCATCGCAGAATATTGTGATAATAACACAATCATTTGAAAAACGTGCAGTCGCCATTTTGTCCATTGAACAAATAAGCAGCTCTACCTTAATGGTCTAATAACTTGAATACTTTTATACCTGTTATACTATTATAACGGTAGATGTTTTGTACGATGATGCTTTATGGGTTGTTTTCTGTTTAATTAAAATGTTTTTTAATGGAAAAATTATTAGATCATTTAATCACTAATTGCTAATGTTATATCAAAGTTACTTTTAGAAGAGGGCCCTTTTTAACCAATGAAGCTTTCTCTGATAAGTTTAATGATCGCCAATTTTTCGAAGTTTTACTTCTATGAGTATATTTTAGCTTAAAAATTTCAACCCATGTTTTATTTTTTGGGGAATATATCTTACACCACCTACATTGAAACAAAAAATTTTGCGAAAGGGCTACATTAGTTCTAGAAATATGGAGTTGTGTCAAAATTGTTTGCCTTAATTAACAAAATGCAACTACATAAACTAATAATTAATATACGTATTAATGTAATATATTAAAGATATTTTTTGCTGTTTCTCTCTGAATTCTTAAAGGGTAGAGCATTTGCATTTAATAAATTATTAAGTCCAACTATTATTATTATTATTGATATTCAACTATCACTACTATCAATCTTATTACTATTAACTATTACTATAATTATCTGTCAACAATTATTATGTATCTATTGGTAAATGTGGATCTCTTTAAGCCAAACATTTCTATTGTAAGAACTTTCTCTCCACCTTCTTCCAACATATTCTTGTTTCAACTGTTCGTCTTCCTCCAGAACGTTTTCTTGGACTTCGATGGAGTTTCGAAACAGAGTTGAGCAGTTCTGTTGTCCATAGTTGATCGGTTCTTCTTGCATATGTCTAGCTTATTATCACTTGGAATATTTACTACAACGACGGAATATCACTAGCCCTTGTCTACTTTCTCCTTCACAACCATTTCTTTTCCAGTTTTTCCTAATTTTTCCAGGCACATACCATACAATTCTCCTTTGGGTTGTCGCAATCTCCATATTTCTATTTTCAGTAGATTGATATTAGTGGCGTTTTAGCGAATGATAGTCTGACTGATGTTAGATGATGTTTGACTGAAGGTGTTATTCAGGATAATGTTAGATAATATTTAACTGAAGATGTTAGTCTGTCTGATATTAGATGACGTTTGATGGATGACGCTAGTCTGATTGATGTTAGATAATGTATCTTTCATTAGATTGGCCTCTGATCGGAAAAAGCTGGTATCTTTCATTGATTCAAACATTTTCTCTTCAAACATAGAAGTAATATATGCTTTGGAAGAAAAAAAATATTCATTTAAATACACTCCAGAATATTTGGTATATCTGGGGAGTTTTTTGTCGCATCATCTTTCATTAATATTAGTAGGTCGAGGCAAACGTTCTGCAACTTTTATCTCGGTGTTGTTATCAGTGGCTCAGCCAGAATATTCCCAAGAGGGGTACCCAGTGGTGCGAGGAAGTTTTGGTGGAAAAAATGGCCAGACGCCATATCAATTACGTTTGCCATTTTGTATACATTTATCATTCTTGAATTACTAATAATTCTATAAGGCAATATACTTAAATAATTAGAAGTAGATTATGTTTGTACAATTTTACAATGGCCAGCACTCTTGTCTTATCTCCATCAGTGAGGTTAGATTTCTTGGCCTAATTACAAATATCTGCAGTCAGAATTTCTATTTCAACAGCGTTTGATATTGTGTTTTGGTCTACCTTTATTTCCTGGAAAGCGTTTGAAGACAGTCCCAAGACAGTGCTGCTGTTGCCTGCCCAACGATAGTCTCATCAATGTAACCAGAGTTCAAGGAAATGTTGGGAACATCACTAATTTTATCTTACATTTTTAATAAAATAATTTACCAGTGTCTGTTGGCGTAATAATTTTTCGCTTTGTTAGCCCAAGGGAGGGGCCCGGGCCCCCTATGTAGGTGCGCCACTGGTTGTTATTCTGTATATTGTGAACTTTCCATGAAATTAATGATTCTGTAACTAATTTCTTTAAAAATACAATTTAAACAGGGTGAAAATTCCCCTAAACTCCTACTCATGCCACCGCAAATTTTGCTGTTGGCGCATGCCATCATACGTCTTTCCGCATGCTACCAACAGTACTACCACTGCTACATATTGCGTTAACAATCAAAGATTGTGTCCCCAAAATGGAAACCGATACAAACCATCGACTTCTCTTCTTCTTCTTCAGCATCAACTTGAGATTATCTGTGTTGGAAAGTCTGCCTTCGATCACTCGATCACGAATTAGGCATAAACTTGGAAGACTTTACATCGACTGATGTACATGGGCTTGGACCGCCTCTAGGAAGGTCCGGAAAGGGATGGAGCAATACTGGGACTATATTTCATTCAATACAGGCACGAAAAGGTCGCATTACTGAGGAGAAAGTGTGTGCTGAGAGAGGAACTCCTGCCATCCTTCATCCTCCTCCTCCTCCCTCTCCTCGCCCTTCCCTTTATACTGTAACCACAACTCATCGAGCGACAACACCATACCTGATAGGAAAAGCAAGGGGCGGTTGTGAAGTGGGGATATAGGGAAGGAGCGCGGCTCCAGAATCCTCTTTCCGGGAATCACGCGATCCGGTAATTTAACGGAAATTCCTGCATCCCATCATCAATAACAACTATCGCCCTGGATCCTTGGAGCAGAAGCTTTCCGGAATGATGCCCCTTGAAATCGAGTTCCGAGTTCCGAAAGAGGAGATGGCCTATTGATAGATAATACGAAATCTGTGCTGAGCTTCCGTTGGTGCAATGACAAACTCTTATCACGCAGCTTCGTAGAATACCACTCAACGGACCAACACTGGCGTACACAGAAAATTCATGAGGGGGGGGGGTTATAGAGCTGCAATTCATATATGCAAAATTTTATCATTATGAGAATGATGCACACCATCAATCCCCTCGTGTACGCCTGTAGATACTAGTTCCATTCTCCCGCTTCTATCATATGTACATAAATGGAATCTATGGTTTATTTATGCATATGGTATTAACAAAATATGTACATGACAGCGGAATTTTTTAAAAATATATAAATAACATTCGGAAGGTCGATACAAAGTCTGCCGCTGATGAAGAATTTAATTCTGAATAT
>QLNU02015270.1:84260639-84271712 GCA_006491805.2 Dysdera silvatica
TAGAATTATTAGTAATTTAATGATGTAGAATTATTAGTAACTTAATGATGTAGAATTATTAGTAATTTAATGATGTAGAATTATTAGTAATTTAATGATGTAGAATAATTAGTAATTTAATGATGTAGAATTATTAGTAATTTAATAATGATGTGCAAAAAAAAGACAACCGCCTTAGTAATTGATATGGCCTCTAACCATTTTTTCCACCAAAAATTCTGTGCATCCCCCCCGGGTATATTCTGGGTGCGCCACTGGTTACGATGAATAAAAAATTATTTGCAAAATTCCGTAGGTTAGTCAAAATTACGTAAGTTAGTCAAAATTACGTAAGTTGGTCAAAATTACATTGTGTCACTGTATTTATCGTGCGTGGAAAACATACTCCAGCTAATTTTGTTGAGGCAAAAGATCAATGATAAGGGATCCCTAATCAGTATAATATGAATGGAAGTTGCCATGGGCGCCCATATGGGGGGTAGAGAGGGGCTCAAACCCCCTAGTCGTCGAAAAATTTTATTTGCCCGAACCTGCTATGCATTTACTTTCAAAAGTTTTACAGTCACATTTTAAAATAAGGTACTTTTTAGCTCATTACTAATTGTCAAGCAGTATCAATTATTTTTGTAGCGTTTTGGTATCTTGTACATTCACTCAAATTCTCGACAGCTTTGAGAAGGAGGTAATAATTTTTCTCAGCCCCTCCCCCCCTAAAAGTACTCGTATGGGCGCCTATGGAAGTTTCATATCATCGCATAAATTTTTAGAAGTACATATTCAATGCATATGTACTTAAGAAGTACTATCCATATTATGCATAGCACTTCGTAAGTAAATATTAATTTAATAAAGGACTACTAATAAATGTTTTACTTTTTCCTTGCTTCTTCAAAAGAAATAATGGCGCAGTCTTAAATCACTCTACAAGGGGCCCTGGCAAAACATTTGTCTAGGGGGCCCCATAAAAGTTTACTGGGTCCCGATCTCTAATATTAATCCAACGCATCACGCGACTCAAAATTAGGTCGCGAGAAGAGGTTACAAAAATAGAAATTTTGTCGTGGGAATTTACGACTGCGACCTGCCATGGATTCCAAGAAAAAGCTGTGGAATTGGCCGCCAACGAGTAGCGAATCATTATCGCTTACGGCGAATGAAGAACGTTCAAGGGTGTTGTCCGTTGGGAGAAGCTCCGCCTCAGCAAGCTAGACGACGTCTGGTCGTCGTATTTGTGACCACGCCTCGCATTCAGAACCTATGTAGGTGGTCCCTAATGTTATTCTACGGGCATCTTCGAGTCGTGGCCGTCACAGGGAGATGGGATCAGGTCTGCGTAATTTGTGGAGCCTATAATAATCCCATTCAAGTGCTTAACGCGAACGAAGGAAGACTAAAATTAAAATACAAAAATAAAATCTAAAACACTGCCTCAAAACCCTCACGAAGAGTTAGGCATAGGGGGATACTACTCCTCCTCCTCGGCTGTCCGTGTGTGGCAGGTGGTCGTTTAAAAGACAATTAATCTTCTACTGCCTCTTTTTTATTGCCTAAATCTTGATTTATCGCTTTCCCTCTCGGTATTTTAGGTTTTGTTAGCATGGCAGAGACAAAAATGTATTCGTAGATCGCGTGTAAATGAAAATAGATATTAAAATCTTCAAACAAGACCTATATGTGTTAGCTAAAATTATATTAATATAAAATTCCATATAAGACCTTCAATAACGAAGACTCAATCTTAATTTTCTTACTGAAATCAAATCTGTCTGGACCCCCCCTCCACCCCCCCGGTTCTCACAGTTATAGAATGTAACCTTGTGCAGTAGCGTCGCAATTCAAAACTGATGGGGGGGGCATAAGTGTCTTTAAAGAAGATAATGTGATGTGTCCTTAGAGAAAATAATGCGTTTCGATAACCGATCGGGGGGCTTGAGCCCCTGAACCCTCTCTTTCCCTACGCCACTGACCTTGTATGAATATAACATATATTCACTATATAACGATATCTCAGTATCGGTACAGATAGACGTACATTATACATATAACCTTATACATATTGATATATATATATATATACCTTATACATACTGATATATACATATTGATAGACAGATGTATCGTGTAGCTCTTCTTTCATGACATTTTTCATTTTGTCATATTTTTTCTAAAGCGGCCTATATCGACCCCATTTAAAAACGGACGGTTTTAGAGGTGCCTGGCTAACAGAGGCGCGGATTAATCCTTATATAGTGCAGCGTTAATTATCGAAATTGAGTGATATTGAACTCAATTCTGATCAGTGGCGTAGTAACTGGGGGGTTCAAGCTTCTCCCACTGTATATCAATGCATATTAATATATTTAAAGCAGAATCACATAATCCTTCTCTAAAACCGCTTGAGCTCCCCCCCAAATTTTGAATTGCTACACCTCTGATACCTACAAAAAAGTTTATATATACTACCACTACAGCTTCGACAAGTATCAAATAAAATTGCGGAAATTCTTATAAAAACAAATGTTATACGTATAGTAAAACCCGTCATATACATACACCCTTGGGGCGGAAAAATTTGTTAGTAAAAAAGGGACATTGTTGTGAAGAAGTGCCTTGCCAGAGGGAGGGGATTATCTGATCATAAAAACTGGGTGTCTGGTAGGAGTTTTCCTATATCTTGTCAAAGTTATACATAATAATTAATTAAATCAATTAAATATTTTTGAAATATCGATTTGTCTTTTTGGTAACGACGGCAATCATTTTTTTGCTGCTACATTGCTAATATATTTTGTTTAAAGTTGATTAGTTTCATTCGAGGCATTTTTTTAATTCAAACGCAGTAAAATTCAAATTTCAATGATGTCTTATGTTGTTTTACTTTTATGTAGTCTTGATTTGCTTTTAAGCGAATGCAGTTCTTATTGTAGATGCTGCAGTACATTTGAATTCCAATTTTGCAAGAGAATTTTGTAAATTGCAAAGGATTTTGTAAAACCATACGATGAAGAGTTCCTTTCGAAAGCTAGAAATTATTTCACTTTGAAACTAAAACCTTTTGTTTCATAGCATTCTCCTCTTGACATTGCAATATACCAGGGTTTCTCGAGGTGTGTTTCGCAGAAACCCTGGACACCGCATCGGCCTTCCAAGGGTTCCGCAAATAAGCTGTGAAACATCGCCGACAATTCAAGTGAAAATTTGTAATTTTCTCGCATGACAGGCACTTACAGATAACTAACTATATAAACCGCTATCCACGTACAATAGAAAAGTATTACTTACCGTTTATACTAGGGTTGTCCAAACTTTTTTGGGTCAGCCGGCCACTTAAAAAATGTTTACTGAGCTCGCGGGCCAGCGGTTTCTTAAAAAAAAAAAATCCTTTTAGAAATTTTTCTGGTTATTTATTTATTCACTTGCAATATGGCAAGGGCTCACCCATGCTGTCCTCATGGTTTTTCTGGAAAAAAAAATGTTTTTATCGAATATTTTTTAAATTTTTTGTTCTAAATAGTTGTCAGCGGGCGGGATTGTGGCCCGTGGGCCGTATGTTTGACAATGATGGTTTATACCGATATATTTATTGCATGTTTTTCATGTTTTTGTCAAAGAAATAAACTGCTTTTTTTTCCCCTTAGTTACTTATTGGGAAGTTCTGAGGCTGTGCATGGGGTAAGAAGGACACAGACGTAGAGTTATATGGGCCCGTGGGGCTCGGGCCCCATGGGTCCATATCAATAATTAGAAATAAATTGCGATTTTATATATAATATAATATAACATTTTTACATTACATATAATATAACATTTTTACATTACATATAATATAACATTTTTACATTACATATAATATAACATTTTTACATTACATATAATATAACATTTTTACATTACATATAATATAACATTTTACATTACATGTATTTTGGCATTTGCATTGTATGTCTGCATAATATGGCATTGTACATATAATAGCATTTTTTGTAAAACTGTAACATTACATATAATATAACATTTTTACATTACATATAATATAACATTTTTACATTACATATAATATAACATTTTTACATTACATATAATATAACATTTTTACATTACATATAATATAACATTTTTACATTACATATAATATAACATTTTACATATAAATTAACATAAAATGTGCTTGCCCCCAATATTTTTAAACTCTACGTTGATGAAGTAGAGTGTTCATAACGAGTAGAAATGTCATTGGTCGACATGCGAAAGAAAAAGGAAAGGGGAGGAAAGAAAATAGAAAGGAAAATTATATAAGTAAAATAGAAAAGTAAATTGGAAATAAGACTATCAAAAGGAACGAAAAGAGGAAAATGAATGAGAAAAGGTTAATGAAATAAAGGAAAATAAATAAAAGGAAAGAAGGTTAAATAAAAAGGAAAGTAAGTAGAACGAAATAGAGAGAGAATAAGTAGAACTTATTAATAGCACAAGGAAAATGTCGCGAAGTTTCGAAAACTATTGTTCCCTCTATCATGCAAAGTATCGGGGAAAGTGTGACGTCCTGCATTTATACACCCAGTTCTGGGTTTCCCAGAGCAATTCTGAGCCCAGGGTTTTTCTGAATTTTTATCCCGGTTTCTCCCAGCTTCTTGCACAAATCTTATATGATTCAGGCATGAGTGTTGAGATGTTAATGTCCCGATTTCTCAAATGAAAATTCTCCCGAGATGCAAGAAAAAGTCTACAAGAGCGAGAAGTTACATTCGTATGAAGAACTTTTGCAGAATTCCAATCCGGAGCGTCCTTTTCCCAAGCATGTTCTTCCAGTAGATTAGACAGAGTTCCGTGGGCTGGAAAATTTAAGAACTACTGCAATATACAAAGAAATAATAATAACATTATTACTATTATTATTATTAGCATAAAAAATTAAATGAGACATTCCTATAGGTGCAATTTAGGGGATCCTCCCCTTCTTTGTTAATTTTAGCACCCCCCAAAAAAAAATCATGAATGAATGCTGACGTTTGAAGAATTGAGCTATGGGATAGAACCCCCCACCCCAGATCTCAACACGAGATACGGCAATGACCACTTGCTATTTAGAGTTCAAATTTGAACCTTATTTTAGCTGATTGTAGTCCGAAAAGGAAGAAATTGATGTACGCTTGAACTAGATTCGAATCAACAATCACCGGATTACAATCAGTGGCAAATAAAGAAACAATCTCTAGGTATAGGTTGTATTGCCACCCTTTTTCTGCTTTGTAAAGAAAGGAATTCTAAGAAATTTATGTCTGTGGCCCTTTCAACATTTTGTATGTGAAAGCGATTTTCAATATAGTTAATCAAACTATAAATAGTTTAAAGAATACATTTTTTATAATAGCTAATAATTTTATATTGCAACTAATATTTTTATATACAAAACAGTCATGAAAAAGGAGTATTACTGTTGTAGATTTTTACACTGCAATGCTCTGTTAAAAAGTTAATCTTCCAAACTAGGAAAACATCTTGAAGTATTTTTGATTGCATTTCCAGATTCCTGATCATTTTTGTAGTCAGTTGCATAAAAAAATATTTAAAGAAAAGAAAGATAAGCAGACATACTACATGAAAAACGTTTTGAAAAATAGATCATTCGAACCGTTTGGTGAGGAGATAGAGCCACGTGGTTTGTGCATTTTTAATACATTTTCAGTTATGCATTTTGCACAGTGTGTTGTTTCTATACATCTGAAAAATAATTAAATAATTTTTAATAAATACTTATAAAATGTGTACTTATTAAACACGTGTACTCATCACGAGAGAGTTATCCATTCAATTCTGTCCTCTCTCTTCTCATCAGAAGTTCATCAAAACGGATATAGCGCGTACGCACGTTTCACTGTTTGTCCACGGACTTCGACAGTGAAACATTCTTTCAGGGGTAATGCTGATGTGCTGCATTTGAGAAGACGACATAGCTCGCGTATATAACATCATGCCCGTATCCAGGGAGAGTCTCTTAGGGGAAGATTTCACCGAAACTAAATTTATAATAGGGCCATAAAAATACGTATATGTATTTATTTATCATATTTGTAAAAAGGGATTCTCAAACCTTGAATTAATATCAAAATTCTGACCGTAAGATTTCGCTTTGTAAACCACTAACTTGAGAATAAAAGAAAAGCCACATCGAAACCATTCCTTTTAAAAGGGAAGGGATGTTATAAAAAATTAAATTTTGATGGCAAAACTACAAGTAAAAAATTACAATTATGTCTGAAGGCAAAATTAGTATTTCCTCATTTATTTTTGTATAGTGTATTTATATTTCTTGAATGATACATTTTTATTCAACGTTATTTTGTAAAAATATTTTAATAGCCCTGAAATTTGATCCTGGATAAAGTCTTGCATAATATAGAATGCATGTCGCCATATTTCATTTGTAACAATTAGTAATAATTGAATGAAGTGTTTTTTAGTAAATAAAATATCTTAGAGGTATCGTTCATATGGTCTATGGAGATGTATTTTGGAGATATTGATCTTGGAGCTTAGAGCTGTAGTTTAGAGATATTGGACTTTGAGATATAGCTTAGAGATACTGGCTATGAAGATATAGCTTTGAAGTTCTGGTTTTGGAAATATAACTTAGGGATATTCGTCTTGGAAATATATCTCAAAGATTACTTGTTCTTTGTTCTATGGTACTAAGGATACACAGACACATTTTGTAAACATTAGATGGTCGTCCTAGAGAAATTTCATTTGATTTTGCAATTAACAGCTGCATGCATATCTCAATCAATTTTCGGTTACGGTAAATCTATACGTATACAATGAAGACGAGAAATTCAAGAGAACTTTTAAATGTTTTATGAAATCTTTTGGAACCTTAACGTTTAAGGGAAAACTTTGCACAACATTCTGATATACTGTATAGCAGTGATTCCCAATAGGTGGTCCGCGGGCCGGATTTGGCCCGCGAAATGGAAAAACTAGCTCGGCTACCATAGGTAAGACACCGAATTTTTTTTTTCTAGGGGGCTAATTTTTTTTCTAGAGGGGCATACAGCTATTACCTCAATGTTATTTCATTGAATAAGAGAATTTCTAGGGAAAAAAAGTCCCTTTAATGTCTATATAGCGTGTAGGATAATTTCGTTTTCATCTCTTCTGGCCCGCGGACCGAAAAAAAAATGCAAAATGGCCCGCGATGAAAATTACTTGAGAACCACTGCCATATAATGAAACTTTTTAATGCGATAGGATTCATAATTGGATCAAGAAGTGGTCGTTTTAAAAGATGGACACTAACCGAAAATAAAATTAATGATCATTCTGTAGATCATAATTTAGCTTATTTTAAGCCGAAGAAAATCAATTGTAAATAATTCCTTTGACTAAAGTTTCTTTTGTTTTTTCAAGGAGTGAGGCAATTTCACTATTTCATTTCTTGGAAGTGGTTGGAAACAGGGGATCCAAATTAAATTAATAGGAAATTCAATTTAATAAAAAATAATTTGATATGATTCAATTTATGTAATATTTTGTTAATATTATTATTATTAAACAGTCTTTAATCGTTGACTCAAAAACAATATTGAAGATTTTTGTTTTATTTTATAAAAGGAAAATTTAAAAATATTATATTTTATCATATTTACATTTTTTCTTTGCTTTCCAAATTTCTTACTATTTAGGCCTGTTCAAGTATTACGTAAGCATATTTCTAGCCCTTTTATACTCCCCCTCCACCTTGTAAGAAAAAATAAGCAAATGCTTGCCCCCCCCCATGCTTACCTAAGATTTCAGATCTCTAATTGTTTGGTATAAGTTTTTGAAATAAGAATGTAATGGTGATTGTAAATTATAATATTGTTTTTTTTTATAATGATATTGAGCAGTTATTTGTAAATTTGTTACAAAAATATTTATATTTTATAAAAAAAATTTATATATAATAATTTATATAAAATATTTATATATTTATAAATAACTATTTATAAATCAGTATAATCACAGCAAATTAATATCGGGTTAAAGAAGTTTTGTGAATGCGCTGTTAATAGTTATTTTGTTGGCATTATAAATTATTTTAAAGTATTTTTAAGTATAGTAGTTACATTTTTATTGTTAATATTTCTTACGTTGTAGGCAAATAGTGTGTAATAAATCACAAGTGGTTTCAATAAAATACATTTATTAAAAATAATACATTTATTAAAATTTAAAAATGTCAGGGAGGCCAACGGGAGACTAGAAGATGGCCCCGATTCGAAAAAAATTAAGAGTCACCGGTTTAAAGTAATTAAATATTAACTAATGTTACCCGTATTCTATATTTTATATCTTCAATTCGCAGTGTGTAGTAAATTGTAATAAAAATAAACGTATAATAAATTAAAATAAATAAAATAAAAGTATTGCAATTCTGTCAGGGCGGTTGTTGTACTTTGAGTATATGCTCGTTTTATTATTTTCCATGTCTTATGTAAGCATAGTTCCGACTTGCCCCTCACTGTTTTCATAAAAAAAATAAGCAAATTTCAAGCCCCCGCCCTTCCTTCTCCCAAAGATGCTTACGTAATACTTGAACGGCCCCTTTTCATCGATCACGCTTTTCCCCGAAATCAATCCAACGCAAAAGAAAAATGTTTTGTCAACTTGCTTCCGAAAAGAAGGGGGAAAAAGAAATAAACCTGTACCTGTAACTTGCCCAGCGATTGTTATAATTAGACTTAAATCAAAATATAGTTTGTTTCTCACTTTATATTTAATTTAAATGAAGTGTTCTCGATTTTGTGTGATTTATTATCTTCAACCACGACGTTAAGATATATATTGTGGCGCTCCTTGGTACATTAATTGATACTCAGCTCACATTGTTACAGGGCAATAATTATCATTAATAATTAGGAGGAGGAAACGTAACCGGTTGTGATTAATGTGTGTGTGGCTTAGCCACCACGATTAAGAAAACTCTCGTTGTCCCAGTCACTATTAGCATAAGCATGACTTGCAAACAAAGGCAGACGATATTTATTATGCCCGCTATAAGCAGTTGAAACTTACCAGTCAAGTAAAGTGCTTATTAACATATCATCAACTTGCACTTTAGCTGACTTGTTTACGATAGGTCTTGTTGGAGTTATAGCTCCCGGGTCTTTGGACCATGTCGCGTTTCGACCTAACCGGTGACCAATCGCATTCGCCGGTTAGCCACAAGAGAACGACATGGCAATTGACTGTATTTGACAAATAATTCTTTAATAACTTCCTTGTAATGATGGTGAAAAAAAAATTGTTCAATTTCAAACTGTAATCTTGTTTCTTTCAGTTTTTCTTTCTGCTTGACATTTTGCAAAACATGATGTTTTTGATGTCGCGTTTATAGCGTCTTCTTGTCCGGCGGAGTCTGAAATTGCCGTCGGCTTCACATTATTTTATGCCTCGTTAGCTCAACAATGTTTCTGTAATCTCGAATTCAACGTGGCCGATTTTTTTTCGCTGTATGATTGCCTCTTTTGAATTAAAGTTTCAGCCAAGGTCAACAATTTAAAGCACATCAGCAACCCAACGATTGTCCCCAACCAGGAAGGCGGTTCGTTATTTTATCGAGTTTAGAATTAGCTCCAAAAAAAAAATAGTCTTCTAAAAAAATACACATAACGATTATTGCAATCAAGTAGCAATTGATGGCAATTTAAGAGCAATTTGATAAACAGTATAAGACGTCTTGTCGATTTCAACAGCGCGCAAACGATCCAGGAAACAAATTAAAAATGTCAAAGCAGTCTACTTCACTATCTTGTCTAATAGTTAGACTTAATGAACCGTTCGGAAGTCATGTTATTGTGACGATAGTTGACATAAAGTAATTAGATGTCGTTAGACATATGTTTGGAAACATTACTTTTCTAAGTAGGTGGAAAAAACGTCCAAAACAACATGTGAGGAAACGAGGAACCAAGGCCGAAGAATCGCGATGCAATCAGTTTCTAGGTGGGCTGATGACATGTTTTTTGTCATTTCACATTTATATTGATCGTTTATTAATTTTTTATATTAAAATAATTAACGATTAAAATATATCATCAATCGATACATCATAGGTTCGTCACTGTTAATACTTAAATTAGGTCAAGGATATCACTAGCGTCAAAGAATTTGGTTACTTCTCCGGCCTGTGGCCAGGATGAAGGGGCAATTGGGGTAATGCAAAGGGCTTATGGGGCACAAGGCAACTGGGGCAATGCAAAGGGCATGTGGGGCACAGGGAACTCACGAGTATAAAATAATTGCCAGGAGTGGAAGATAATCAAGATATTATATCACAATAAATTCTAATAATTATGACGCTCCGCTGATGTTGTTTTGTTTTAGTTATTACACTTACAAATACTATAATATTAAAATATATCAAAGTCTATATCTTAAATTTAATAGGGGAGAACTGGGTGGGAGAGGAAGAATTTTACGTGTGGCGCTCTTATTCCTAGACCTTGTTACTATTAAAAAATTCCTAACTACCTATAAGTAAAGTGTTGTTTATATATATATATATATTGATGGGGCACAAGAATGGAGCAACTGGGGCCTTGCCACTTTGGCCTCGGCTTGCCTACAGGCCTATTACTTCTATAATCGAAGAAACAACTATAACCTTGCCTTTAAAATGCCTTAAAGTTTGGAACAAATAAGAGGCAGAGTTATTTCAATTTTCTTGAATTTTGAGCCAACCCTGTCGTGTGTATATAATACGTTATGTATATTGCAGGCATATAATATGTTAAACTATCTAGTTTTAAGTGTATAGAGCGTATACCATTAGATTTGCTTTAATTTTCAGTGACATCGATGATATTAACATCAGTGACGTCAAATGATATTGATGACACCGGCGACGCCAAGTAATATAGGTGACACCGATGATATCGAGTCGAAGAGTGAATGCGGATATGGGAAAATTTTCAGAAAATTAATAATAGCCAGTTGTGGTGTCTCCAGGAAAACTGGGCCGCATTGCAAAGCTTAGTGTGAACCTCTTGAAAATATAACAACCTACCGCGTTGGCCAGACGGGTTGGAAAGC
>QLNU02015270.1:84287050-84310306 GCA_006491805.2 Dysdera silvatica
GAAATGAAGTTAGACAACTAACAAGCTTAATTTATAGTCGTTCGCCCAGTCGCGGCAGACGAGCTTCACGTATCCAATGGCGACGATGCAACTCTCGAAACAATTCCAGTAATTCGGACCCAAATGATAACATATATATACTGGTACCACAGAAAATTTGGTGATAACGCCCGGAAATGCAGAGAGCCATGCTCATATTCGGGAACGTGGAACCAAGACCAATGTGACGGGATTGGACGTGAGTGAGAATAGAGGCCGTCTTTTTGTTAGGGATAAAATCTCGAGTCACAAATTCCTGGTGGACAGTGGTGTAACTTTGTCTGTATTCCCCAAATCCTACGCTAAAAGATCGTGTACAAAGGATTTATTTCTATACGCTGCGAACTGTATGAAAATAGACATATGGGGTACAATAGAAATACAGTTAGATTTCGAATTACATAGAAGTTTTTCATAGAAATTTGTAATAGCAAACGTCTCTATACTAATTGTTGGTGCTGACTTCGTGAAACATTACAATCTCTTAATTGATGTTAGGAATAAATGCTTAATTGACAGGATTACGCTACTCACGACTAAAACTGACACAGTCAATACACTTGCACCGCGTCTGACAACGTTATCAGGAAATTCGTGTTATCACGAAATTTTAGACAGATATCCTAATATAACAAATCCGTCGTTAGTAGGCTTTAACGAAAATAATCTAACTAGCGACTGCATTATCACCCATGGCCCTCCTGTGTTTACACGAGCCAAACGTTTATCACCAGAAAAAGCCGAATTCCTAAAATGAGAATTTGAATCCCTGATGGCTCAAGGTTATAATTCGACCTTCGAAAAGTCAATGGAGCAATCCAATCTACCTCGTCGCCAAGGGAGAGAATAATTGGCGTATATGAGGAGACTATCGTCGTTTCAATGCCATAATAGAACCAGACAGATACCCAGTTCCCCATATACAAGACTGCAGTCTTAGTCTCGCAGGGAAAAAAAAATTCGAAGATCGATCTTGTACGCGCTTATAATCAGATCCCGATTGCAGAAGAAGATATATATACAAGACAGCAGTCATTACTCCTCTAGGTTTATTCGAATATATACAGATGGTATATGGGCTCAGGAATACTTATCACACTTTTCAGCGACTTGTTGATATGATCTTCCGAGATATCAGTAATTGCTATGTTTATATTGATAATATCCCAGTTGCATCCGAAACGCCAGAGCAACATCAACAAGACCTAGAAAATGTTTTCAAGTGTTTAAACGAATACGGATTAGTTCTAAATGCAGACAAATGTCAATTAGGCCGCGAACGTTTAAATTTTTTAGGCTGCGAGATTTCAGCTAAGGGAGTCTCTTCTATGCCGGATAAGGTGAAAGGAATCATAAATTATCCGCTGCCAACGAATATCGCAGAATTACGAAGATTATATATTATACGAAATAATAAATCTTTACCATCGTTTTTTTTTTTATCATGATGCTGCTCAAGTGCAGGCACCATCGCACGATATGATAAAGGGTAAGAAAAAGAATGATAGAATTGCATTAGTTTGGTCTGATGAGTGCAACACCGCGTTCCAAAAGTATAAAGACATGATCACTAAAGCCACGACATTGGCATTTCCCAGGCAGGACGCAAAGCTTTCTGTGATGGTTGATGCGTCCGAAATAGCCGTAGGAGCCGTGCTACAACAACATGGTGATGGGGTTACTCAACCTTCGGCATTTTTTTCTTGTAAACTAAACAATGCCGAAAAGAAATACAGTACTTTTGACCGAGAACTTTTAAGTATATATTGTAGGATTAAACATTTCTGCCACATGTTAGATGGCAGGAATTTTACAGTCTGGTCAGATCATAAACCTTTAAGTTTTATTTTTAAACAATCGCACGATAAACATACACCTAGACAACAACGCCATGTGGATTTCATTGGGCAGTTTGCCACTGACATTAAGTACATTGAGGGTGACAGAAACACAGTTGCATCTGCGTTATCTCGTATGGCAGTGATTGAATTATCGGGCAATATTGATTACGAAAAAATCGCTAAAGCCCAGCGCAACGATCCTTCCTTAGCTACATTACGTGCATCCGATACTGGTTTACTACAGCCCATAGAACCAACACCAGGTACGTAACAATATGTAATGTATCAGGTTAGAAAGTCCGTCCCTACATGCCGCTTGAATGTCGTAGGGAAGTGTTTCTAGCTCTGCACAGTTTAGCGCACCACGGCATCAAAGCCACAACAAAGCTAATAAGCAAATATTTATTTGAAACACTATACCTAAAGATGTGGCCTCGTGGGTCAAATCTTGCGACAGTTGTCAGCGCTCGAAAGTTCATAAACACAGGAAGACCCCGTGGGGAGGGTTTCCACTGTCTTCCGACAGATTTGCTCACGTCCATGTAGATATTGTTGGACCTCTGCCACCTTCTTCTGGTTTTCACTATGTGCTCACACGTGTGGACCGATTCAGCAGATGGCCAGAAGCATTCCTGATGGTAGATCAAACGGCCGAAACTATAGCAGAAACTTTTTACAGAGGATGGATCTCGAGATTCGGAGTACCCATTAAAATCACAACGGACCAGGGTAGACAACTTGAGAGTAACCGTTTTCATTGTCTATCACGCTTTCTCGGTATATATAAAACCAGGACCACTACGTACCATCCCGTTGCAAACGGTCTCGTGAAACGCTTCCACAGATATTTGAAGACTGCACTCATGTGTCATAATACTGGTAAGAGGTTTGACGTACTTCCCACCGTTTTACTTGGCCTGCGGACAGCAGTACGCGAGGATCTGAATGCTCCAGTGGCCGAGATGATATATGGTACTACCTTGCGCTTACCTGGTGAACTGTTTCAATTTTTGCAAACTGATTTGACACGTCCAGTATTCGTAGCGAAATTACGTGATCACATGCAAAACTTACAGACTGTACCGACGACCAGAGGTCTACCAAGAAGGACTTTCGTCCACGCTGATTTACAGAAGACGACACATGTATTCGTTAGACAAGACCTAGTGCCTAAGCCTTTAACACAACCGTACGCAGGTCCGTTTCAAGTACTTCTTCGTACCAACAAATTTTATAAATTAGATATAAAAGGAAAACCGACAAACATAATTTGGACAGATTAAAACCAGCTTTTAAAATTGAAGGTACACCAGAAGCAACTAAAAAGAGTACGCCCAGCTCCAACGCGTCACAACCACAATAAAAATCAGTATAAAACTAGATATGGTCGATGAGTGACATTTCGCTCCTGGGTTATAATACCATCTTTCGCCTTTGGCTTAAATTCTAGGGGGTGGGTTCTGTTGTGCTCCCACCTTGACGTGTGGAAACCAAACATATTATTTATTACATTTGTATTTGTTCTTCAATTTCAATTTAAATTTCAACACCAAGGAAGGAACATTAATAACAAGTCACACGTTCACATGTTTTTCTAAGCTCTTCGATTTTGTAGGAACGAGATTATTAAAAGTATTTTATAGCGTTCGAATTTAGGTATAATTTTCTACCCCTGCAATGCTACCTTCTAATACCGCTATATATTACTTTATAGCAGTATTGATAGAAGGTAACATTCTAATACCGCTATAAAATAATATAATAATTTTATAACTTTGTGTAGGTATATAAATATAAATGCGGTATAATTAATATTAATAATATTATATATAATAAAAATAAGCTCATCAGGTTTATTGCACTGTCCATTATTCAAGAACGATGGTGGAATTTAGCAAACTGTAATATTGAAAGCCAATATCAAATATAGTTATATTAAAAATACGAAGAGAAACTTTTGTTCTAGAATTTTCATATCATTTCCTTTAACTCCTTTTAATGTTTTTTCTGCCAACGCCATTTCCCCGTCATGTGTATTTTATTTTTCATATTTGGCGAAATCTTTAAATTTAATATATTTTTCGGAGGATCAGCACATAAGTGAAAACAAAATATTTTGGCTTCTTCTTCCATAGATTTTTAAAATTATATTCATATTTATTTTCGCGCGATTGAAATATTTTCCAATACCCTCAGCGGCGTCCATAATCTTTAGATATTTCTCCTTGGTATTTCAACCGCAAAAACATAATAGGAAAAAATCAAAAATCTATATGTGGAAAAGAATGAATTTAAGGGAAGGGGATAATAATGAACTGGATACTTAGTATCAGATATTTTTCTGTTTCATATATTTGCGAATATTTCTCGAATTTTAAGAATTTTCTCCTCCAATAAAGGCGATGAGTCTATGTGAACAGAACGTATGAATAATGGAGCAATAGATGGAAAAACTAATAACACGATATAATTTATTCTTTCTCATATTCATGAATCTATAACTGACAAAACTTTTCTATATAAAAGGGTAGAATTAAAATATTTAGCTTGTATAAATGCGTAATAATTCAGTGAATGGTGGCACAAAGTCGTTATGGTACTGATTGTAACACAAATGTAAAATCCCCAATTTCATGTGCCGCCATAACATTAAGGATACGCTTATAGAAAATTATCTCCCTGTAATACACCCTTAATTTTCCTGTAACATTAATTTGTATGTATATTGTTTTCTACATTTTCCAAATTTCTTTAAAGTTATTAAATATTATTTTGAGAAAGAAATTAAAGCTAACAGAAAATTAAATTTCATCCCTTTAGAACAATGTGTTTCAATATAACACACGTAAAAACATTTTATTTTTTCCGTTTTGTGTTAGAAAATAATTATCATTATATCATGTAAGCTCAGATGTATGGTGACAGTTATACTGTAATTAGAGTTACGGGATAATGAAAGAGATTCCAGTGTGTGTGTATATATATATATATATATATATATATATATATATATATATATATATATATATATATATATATATATATATATCATCATCATCATATTCAACCATTATCTATCCACTGCTGGATGAAGGTCTCTCCAAATGCTTTCCACACAAGTCTATCCTGGGCCATTCGTTTCCACGTCACCCCAACCTGTTTTCTTATTTCATCCACCCATCTAGTTTGAGGACGTTTTCTAGGTCTTCGGTGGTCTCTTGGAATCCAGTTCAGAATTTCTGTTGTCCATCGTTGATCAGTTCTTCTTGCAATATGCCCAGCCCATCGCCATTTCAGCCCTTTTACTTTAACAATGATGTCCTCTACTCTAGTTTGCTCTCTCACCCAAGTGTTTCTTTTTCGATCTCTCCTAGTTATTCCAAGCATGCACCTCTCCATGCTCCTTTGCGTTGTCTGTAACTTTCGTATTGCTCCAACTGTTAGACTCCATGTCTCTGATCCATAAGAGAGGACTGGCAATACACACTGGTTGAAGACCTTTCTTTTTAGACACAAAGGCAATTTCCCCTTCAGGATAAAACTGTTTCTTCCAAATGCACTCCAGCCAAGTTTAATACGTCTGTTGAGTTCTTTCATAATGTTGCCATCCATTGAAATCAGCTGGCCAAGGTAAATATATGAATCAGCAATTTCTAGCTCAATGTTGTCAACTTGTATTTTTGTTTCCTCTACAAAATTATTGAACATGATCTTAGTTTTTTGTAGGTTCATCTTGAGTCCAACTTCTTTACTTCTAGTTGAGAGCTCCTGTACCATGTCTTGGAGTTCTAATGGGTTCGTTGAAAAAATAACAATGTCATCAGCAAACCGCAAATGATTTAAATATTCACCATTTATTTTTATTCCCTTGTTATTCCAATTTATCAGCTGAAAAATCATCTGTAAAGCTGAAGTAAAAAGTTTTGGAGAAATGGTATCTCCCTGCCTCACACCTTTACCAATTTTGATAGTTTTGGTATCTTTATGTAACCGAAATTTTGCACTTGCATTTTTATACACACGTTTCACCATGTCAATGTACACATCCTCAATGTCTGTTGATCTTAAAGAGTTGATGACTGCTGATGTTTTAATAGAGTCAAAGGCCTTCTCATAGTCAATAAATGCAACACACAATGGAAGTTCATATTCATGTGTTCTTTCAATTAATTCTCTTAATACTTGAATATGGTCCACTGTACTGAATCCACTTCGAAATCCAGCTTGTTCTCTTGGTTGAGCTGCATCTAATTTTTTCTGCAGGCGATGTGTTAGCACTTTTGTGAAGATTTTATAAATAGCAGGTAACAAGCTAATTGGTCGGTAATTTTTCAAATCCTCTTTATCACCTTTTTTATGCAAAAGAATTACTGTTGCAGAATCCCATTGGTTTGGTATGTTACCGCTGTTAAGACATTTGGTAAAGAATTTTGCAAGTATGTCTTCTACATATTCTCCAGCTTCTTTTAGGATATCTAATGTAATACCATCATCGCCAGGGGATCTTCCTTTCTTCATACTTTTTATTGCAAATGAAACTTCTTCTTTTAAGATTTTAGGAGCTGTTCCTTCGACTATTTCAGTGTCTTCGTTTAATCCACTGTTACTTTCATATAGTTTTTTGTAGAATTCTTCAACTCTTCTAAGTATTTCTTCCCTATTTCTTGTTACGGTGCCATCCTCTCCTTTTAATGCAATGATGTGTTTCTTCCCAATAGACAAACTCCCTTTAACAACCCTAAGGCTCTTGTTATTTTCAATGGCTTTCCTTACTAGCTCACGGTTGAAGCCGAGCTTCCCCTCATTAGCTCTCAAATAATTAAATGTTATTTGGACATGATCCCTCTTTTAAGAGTTTCGTAGCCATTTCTTTGTCTCTTTCCCCTTTGGCGCTTTCGCCACTTCGCTTCGCCACCCTTAACCCAAATTCCAGTTAACGGTTTTCTTCGCTTTTCTTTTCTTTTCTTTCTTTCTTGACTCTTTTTCGTTTGTCTTTTAATTCTTCTTTTCGTCGATTTCCTTTCTTTCTTGGGAGAGCGCTTCTTTTATGATGAAATGGAGAATTCTTCAACAGTGTGTCATCACTTTCTTGTTTATATTATGCCAAAGTAATTACCATTTTTTGAAATGACAAGGGAAATAAAATATAGCGTTTGATGTCATTTTGCGAACGACAGAAAAAGACGGATACGGTTTTAGTTTTTGAAAGAAATTTCTTCGTCAGCTATTTTTGTTAGCAGCCGCATTCCTGAAACGTTTGGAAATCAATTTATTTTTATGGTAAAACGTTATTTAACCGCTATACAATAAGAATGTGATTCCGTATGACGTAAATATTTAATTGCTGCTTATTTTTAAAGAAAGATCACATAATTTGGAAATAAAAGCCACGCTAGCAAAGACATTTCTGATTGGTGTAAATTGATGCAAGAAAATTCTGATAAAATAACACTCCTGAAATCGTGAGGATTTGGCTCGAAAACATATATTTAGGAAATTTTATCCTGAAAATACTAATTTTTAAAGAGAATTTTCTCCTAAAACCAATAGTTTTTATGGATTTTTCATGTGAAATTGATCAGATTTTAGATAATTATGTCAAGTAAATGCCCTGTCAAACTGCGATCAGTAGAAATAAACTTGACTGGTAAATTATGGACCACAAAATTAAATATCCGAATCGGTTGAACAAATTTTAATATCTTTAACCCTACACAATGAAAATTTTTGAAATAGTTTTCCAACCTTCTTTTAAAAATTAATGGGTTTCTTAGGTGGTTGTGAAAGAACATAAAGACGCTTTTAAAGAAGAAAGTTGTTGTTAAGAGAGTTAAGATTTTAAAGCTCTGGATCGTTGCCGATTCTTTAAAATAGTGATCATCTCAAGAGGTGATTAGGCAAAAGGGTTGTGATACAAATGGAACATTTGATCATATTGAATCACATGTCTTATTGTGAAATAGCGCGGACGTGGAAAGTGATTTTTAAAAGTGATTCAAATCAACGAATAATAATAATAATAATAATGGGAATGGGTAAATGAAAGCAAGTCTGAGATCACGAAGTTCAAAAATTTGAGTGGAGAAATTCTGGAGAAAGGAATTTACGATTACTTTAATTGTTGGGGGTGCATTGGGTGCGGTTAGCAAATTCCAGAACACGACTTCAAATAATAAATACTGTTACTAAATGAAACAATAAATACTCTTACCAAATAATAATAATATTCTAATAATAATAATAATAATAATAATAATATATAAAAAATATTGTAATAATAAAAAAATAACTAAAACTCATTTCGGGAGACTGATTTCAATAAACGTAGATACAATTGATTATCTTTAAGGTTTTGATGATTTTTGAAAAAGGACGATAAATAATTGAATTGACGATGGATAATAATTATTATCCATCATCAATTTCAATTATTTACCAATAATTATTGCTGATAAATAATTGGAAGAAATCAGCCGAAGAAAACACAGATTGAGAACTTCTATAACAAAAATAATAGCAATCATATAGTAACGTATTTTGTGCTTATATGGATTCGCGGTATAATTATGATTATTTGTTTCCTTCACACTTCTGTCACTGGCGTATGCAGGGGAGGGGGGTTGATGGGGTCATAACTCTTCCTAGTGTGATGCAATTTTGTATATATGTATATGAATATATGGAGTTATATCTCTGTGAACACTATTACAAGCATGTAACCCTTTTATGAACTTTCTGCGTACACATATGATTTCTGTAATATAGTTATGTATTTTTATTCATTGCGTTATTAGCGTTAACTATTAATCACTTTTGAATAACGTATATTTGCAATTTTTTTATTTAGTTTTATATCTTTTAATTTAGCATTATGGCAAGTTTTCTCTGAATTTAGCCATAATTACCCTAAATAATATGACAGACAAGATTTATCTATACCTTTGGCAACAAACTTTATTTAAATAAAAATCTTTATTTGAATCAAAATCTTTATTTGAATCAAAATCTTTATTTGAATCAGAACCTTTATTTGAATCAAAATCTTTATTTGAATCAGAACCTTTATTTGAATCAAAATCTTTATTTGAATCAAAAACGTTTAAGGGGGAATAAAGTGACCTAGTTTTAGTACTCCATATCTTATCGTTATTTATTTAAATAATAATAATTGACCCTGTGCCAAAAATATAGCGTAGCAGTCAACAAAAACTGATGGGAAATTTAAAGCTGACAAGATTATTGAAACTGATGCAATCAAGATCTTGTAAGGTTTCCAAATCCGAAGTGAAAAATATCTTGCGTAAAATATACCTGACTTGACAATAGTGAAAAAGTAACAAGCGTGAATAATAGATGTGTCTGTTTCTGGTGACTCAACGATTGAGAATAATAGATTTGACAAAATCACGAAAGATTGTTGCCATCACCCCATTGTAATAAAAGCATTGGGTGCATCAAATTTTGAAAACCACCTGAATGCAATAGGAATTGACAAAATTGCAGTTCATTGCAACGAAACTTCAAATGACCACCTTTTTTGCAATTGTCCACGCCTTACGAAAACACCTATGATACCTCAGGCCCTTGAAAATAGAACAATATTAAAAGGTATCCTCAGTCGTCAACTACAACATGGATTATATATTACATATCATGGTATAATAATAATAATAATAATAATAATAATAATAAGTTTTGGCAGAGAGTCAGCTGAAGAGGACGACAAAAATGGGGTAACGGAAACAACACTTGTGACAAATAATGTGGTAGTAAATGTACAAGCTATGACGAGGGAAACAGGGACTGCAGAACACAGTATAGCTGAACACGACATTGAATTGAAAAAAATAGCCGAGGAATTCTACAGAGCCATTGTAGAATGTGCAGGTATGGACCCAACTGCAAGAATTGTTATACCAAAGCAGCAACTGACATGAAAACTTTGTAAAGCGTTGGTAAATTTGAATGCGCATGTCCTTACAGGATACTTGAAAGAACATAACACATTTTAGACATTCACACAGCTATTTACTGTGCAGCTGCAGCAACCACAAGAACCAATGGACTGGAAATTATAACCCCAACTTCAAACTTTGTGGCAAGCAAAGCCCCACCATGGAAAAGCATATTAGATAATAAAATAAGTGAATTACGAGGACATATCGGAAGGATGACACAATATATACTGTAAAAAGAAGTTAGTTAACATAGCAAAACTTGTGTTTAGGAAAGCTAAAATACACACAAAACTCGAAGAGAGTAACAAGAATGCCACCCAATATCTTGACACCTCGAAGTAGAAACTAAGTGCCTACAGCAAAAGGCTACGGCCATACAAAGAAAGTGCTGTTAGAAAGGCACAGAACAAATTGTTCACAACAAATTAGAAAATCTTCTTTAGAACCCTTACAAGCTCCCAAGAGGAGCAACAAAATGAAACCCCACTTACAACAGAAATTCAGAAGTTTTGGAAATCGCTTTGGTCCAACGAAGTGAAACATAACAAAGCTGCATGGATAGAGGAAGATAGAACAGCAGGAAAGTACATACCAGGAATGGAATATGAAGGAATCACCACCGAAGAACTTCAAAAAGTTATCACACACACACACAACTCTGGGAAGCAGCAGGTGTGGAAAAAATTCAAAACTATTGGTATAAGAAGTTTAAAAGTACCCATTCACAGCTGTCAACAGAATTGATATTAATAATGGAAGACCCTAGAAAGATGCAGGATTTTCTACTTAAAGGCATTACCCACTTACTACCGAAAGACCGAGACACGAAGAACCCCGCAAAATACAGGCCAATAACATGGCTTAACACACTTTACAAAATCCTTAGTGAATGCATCTCCGAAAAAATAGGACAGCACTGTCACATAATTAACATATTGAATGAGGAACAGAGGGGATGCCAGAGAAACACACTGGAATGCAAGGAACAATTAATAATTGACTTTGTGATCCTAGAACAAGACAAGAAACAAAAGTGAAACCTTAATACTGCCTACACTGACTACAAGAAAGCCTTCGACTCGGTGCCCTACTCATGGTTAATCGAGATCCTGAAAATATATAAAATACACTTCACCATAGTAAGATTTCTGGAGCATAGCATTAAGAGATGGAGAACTACAATACATCTCAGAGAGCAGGACAAAGTGTTATGCACCAACGAAATACCTATTAGAAGAGGCATATTCCAAGGGGACACCCCTTACCATTGTTCTACCTAGCATTAAACCCTCTTCAAGAATCCTAAGCAAGAGGAGAATCTCGTAACAAGCTTCGGCTTTATATTCTCTTCCATTTCTAACCTCAAAACTTAAAATAATTTAATATAGATCTTCTCTTACATTTCTATAATTTTTATACTGCTCAAGCTATGTATCACGAAATATTGTATATCGGGTTGAATAAAAATTTATTATTATTATTTTTATTAACTATGGATACACGATCAAAAAAGCCAAGAAAAACCTCCAGAAGGTATCACACCTCATGTACACGGACGATATAAAGTTATATGCACCGTCTATCCCCCAATTCCGCCACCTGATCCAAATTACAGAGGTATTTTCAAACAACATAAAGATAGAGTTTAGTCTGGAAAAATGTAAAATACCTGGAGGCGCCAAACAAATGAAACTAGATGAGATTATACTGGATAACGGAGGAATGATGGAAACCATGCAAGAACATGAAACATATAAATATCTAGGAATAATGCAGGCCCAAAGACAAGAACATAAACTAATCAAAACAAAGCTCACACAAATGTACAAGGACAGGCTAAAAACAATATTGAAGATCAAGCTGAATAGCAAGAACATCACACAAGCAATTAACTTCTTTGCATTCCCAGTACTAACATACTCCTTTTGGAATCATCAAATGGTCAAACATAGAACTAGAGGATCTACAACAGGTAATGAGAACTACACAAACAAAATACAGACAACTACATCCGTCAACAACCCAAAGAAAAACTATTCCCTCTAGAGGATGATGGACGAGGACAAATCGACCTGAAAGATCTCCATGAGAAGCAAATCCATAACGTGGGGCAGTACTTCTTTGAAAAGAGCAGGCAGTTTCCTCTTATCCAAGCAATAGTAGACGCAGATACCTCCCACACATCACTAAGTATCAGTACCGACAAAGAAATACCACCCGTACACATTGAAAAGAAACTGAAGGAACAGGCAGGCAAAGCACTTCATGGCAGACACTATAATGATCTTCAACAGCACCACATCTACAAAAAAATCTCGAACACATGGCTAACCCAAGGAACCTTATAACAGGAAACGGAAGGATTCATGATGGCAATCCAGGACCATGTCATAAAAAAAAAAGAAACTGCCAGCGATACATCATGAAGAAGAATATAGAAAACGAACGATGTTGACAATGTGATTTAACATCTGAAACAATACAACATGTAACATCAGATTGTAAGATAAATTCCCAAACAGACTACAAATACCGCCACGACCAGGTGACAAAAATAATTCACTAAAAACTTGCTGTCAGAATCAAGCTGATAACCAACATGAATCCTTACTACAAATACGAACCAGAAACAATACTAGAGAACAAAACACGCAAATTGTACTGGGATAGGGCTATTATAACGAACAAGACGACACCCCATAACAGACCAGACATAATCCTAATTGACAAAACCAGCAAAACCACACACACATCATGGACATAACAGTACCCAACACAAGCAACATACAGAGCACATACACCACAAAAATTACCAAATATCAAGACTTAAGCAGGAAATCAAAGACATGTGGCACATGAACAAGGTAAACATTATCCCTCTTGTCTTATCAGCAACAGGTTTAATACCAAACACACTCCAAAAGAACTAGGAGACACTTGAAATTAACGCCAAGACACATATTCAGATTCAAAAAGCAACGATACTAAACACCTGCCGAACAGTCAGAAAATTTTTAAACCTGGCACCAAAATGAAACATACAAAAATATTTTCACACTGAAGGTAGACTTAAGAACACAAAATAATAATAATAATAATAATATTATTATTATTAATTTAGTTCCATAAGAATCTAGTGTAGTACATTGATAGTCAATGCCAAAGACATGATCATTACATATCTGCGCCTAAAAATTCTTTCAACAAATTCTTTCAACAATTGGGAATAAAGCAATATTTATTGTTAGGCTTTAAAGCAATGCTCCATTTTATCGGAAGGGCATTTGCCCCCATCCTCAGTTTCTCCTCTCTCTTTGTCGGTATCACTGTCTCGGGAGAGGCCAAATCTTTTGGCTACAGTACACTCTAAGTATGTGTTTCCAGTGCAGCAGGCGCCTTCTTTTTCGAGGAAGTGAGCTCATCAGTTTCAAAGGACTTGACATTAGTAAAAGATTAGAAAACTAACAAACACTTTTCGGATAACTTTGAACTTGCTCCCACTCTCTCTTAGGCTTGGGAACATTAGTCCGGGTGGTGCGGTCTATTGTATCCAACATTTCCAACAAGGCGGTGCGCTTTCTACCTGCTAGCCCTGGTGGGAAAAGAACAGAAGAGATTTGATCTCGTTTTAGTTGGAGGTTTTGCCTTTTCTTCGAGAGTTCCGCCCTAAAGGTTCTTTCGAAGAATACATCCTCATTCTCGTTATCTTTCGAAGAATACATCCTCATTCTCGTTATCTTTCGACGACTCCTTGGCTCCTGAAAGCAAAGTTTGAAGGGGGCAAAAGCCGTTATTAGATGCAACGAAATTTCTAACGCGGCTTCTAAGACAGCCGTTTTAAATAAGTGACCAGGGAACAACGATACGAAATATAATCTTAACTGTAAAATTTTTAGAAGTCTCGGGAAAGAGACTACCTTTTAATCATTTGAGAGGTGGTTGGGACGAAAGGGTTTCACAATGTATGCTCTTACCATTTCATCGGATATATTATCAGTATATATTTCATTTCGTATGCTGTGCTTATACATATACAGTGGAACCTGGTAAAGCGACCACCTTGGTAAATTGACCACCTGGATAAGGTTCCAACTTTTTATAAGAGAGAACTGGTAGTTCTGCCTACACCAAAGTGTCATGTATAGTGACCACCTGCCTATAGTGACCATTGCAGTCCAGTTCTAAAGGTGGTCGCTTTAGGCAGGTTCTACTGTACTTTATCATTATATTAAGTATGGCAATAGATTTATCGCGGCTGAATTCAAAATTGACAAAATTACAGGCCATAGTATACAGTGTTGCCAAATTCCCATATGCTTTAGAATCTTTTAGTTATTATTTATCTTTTTTTAATAAATATATTTCTAATATACTTACGCTTTTCTTTTAAGATGAATGCAAGGTAATCTTTATTATTTTGTTTGATTCCTTCAATAACGGAGGTGTAGATTCTCACACACACACACACACACACACACACACACACACACATACATGCAAAATTTATTGTTTTATGAATAATAATGATTCTTGGTGATTGATATTTCTCACCAGTCACCTCTTTGTATATTAATTTTACTAATTTATAATTCTAATAATAATTGATTCCACCAAACCTCGCTACACCAGGGTGGTTCAATTCATGGCTCGAAGTGCCTTTTTCGGTGGCCATCGGCAGAAAAATAAAATAAAATAAATAAATATATATATATATATATAAATAGAATATCCCAAAGCCTTATAAATTTAATTTGTTATTAACCTAGATATTTATTTATATAAATTTTATTAGAAATCATGACTTCGTTAAAAATGTAAGCATCTGTTCTTAGAAAAATGCCTAAAACAATAATTAGGAAAAAAATATAAGTACGATAATATTTATATAAGTACCGCCATCAAAACCAATAGCTTTTAAAGAAAATACTTAAGTTTGTGTGTTAGATTTGTTTAATAATTGCATATTTTTTTAATGTGTATTTAGTGATATATGTAATCAAATAGGATAATTGTGCATAATAAATAACATTAAATACAATGTATTTGGAACAATTTAATTTACGGTAAGGAAATTGAATTCAATGTGCAGCTCATGGGTTCTGTGTCGAAGTACCTTCGTGGATCACTTGGAACGAAAAGTTGAACCACCTTGCACTAGATTGTCTGTGATTTTCTATATCCAGGCCCGGGTAAAGGGAGTCAAAGGGGACCCAGGGTCCTGGGATCGTAAGGGACCCGAAGCGAAATTTTAATAATATATCAAAAATAATTTGCCATTAAAAATAAATCGTTGGGGGCCCCGAGCTTTTAGACTACTTGAGGGCCAGTGAACCTTATCTCCAATCCTGCTGGCATCTCCCTCATTTCGTTGCACCGCACCTTCCAAATTCATAGATTGCAGTAAAAAATACTTAATCGAGACTCCCGGATGGTGGCACCCATATCTGATGGACACTTTTCCAATTATCAGTACCCAATATTTGCTAACACCCAACTCCCTCGAATAGCGAACAAGTACTCAATTGTCAATTACGTCGATAAGTTTATCATTCACTATAATTAACTACTATTACTTTTCTTCTTCTAATCCTACTAACTACTATTACTCTTCTTCTTCTTCTACTACTACTTCCACTAACTACTATTACTCTTCTTCTTCTACTAACTACTATTATTCTTCTTCTTCTACTAACTACTATTACTCTTCTTCTTCTACCACTACTTCTACTAACTACTATTACTCTTCTTCTTCTACTACTACTTCTACTAACTACTATTACTCTTCTTCTTCTACTACTACTTCTACTAACTACTATTACTCTTCTTCTACTACTACTACTAACTACTATTACTCTTCTTCTTCTACTACTACTTCTACTAACTACTATTACTCTTCTTCTTCTACTACTACGACGACGACGATGAATGTATGCAAGATAAGATGAAAAGGTTGGCCGAAGTGGCATTCTGAATTTCCAGAATTTTGTCATGCAATGCTGAACTTAGTTGATATTTTGCCTTTTTTGAAGGTTAGATGCTCGTATGTACAAGCTGGTTCAAACCATTTCGATTACGTCAGTATGAGTTTAACTGTATGAAACTGGTTGAAATCAGTCAACAACGAAGTTTCAATTATGGCCAATAAAATGAGTAAAAATGAATTTACCCAAAATGATTTGAGAACATGCCCCATGGACTATATGAAAATGCGAGATATTGTCATTTAAAGACGCGGGTAAAGTTTTTTTTCAAAAATAGGGAGAATATGTACGGTGCGTTCAGTAACCCTCGATCAATAACCACACAGCGGTGTTCTTGGGACAATTTTGAGATATAAAAGTGGTCTTCGTTTATTAAGTCAATACTTTTGTGATGTTCGCCATAAAAGTCCACTTAATAAGGGAGCTGTCTGCATCTGATAACACCTTCGCTGTTAGTTTAAGGCGAATTACAAAAAACTTAATAAAGAATGAAGGCGAAAAATTTACAACGTTTTTGGCGTAGTTACTAATTTACAATATAATTCGACGCACGTTTCGAGAGAACAAGGTCTCTCCTCGTCTGGAACTAGCGTGCAGTAAACAACATTGGAGTGTTGCCAACTCGATGTGGTTAATACGTTGTCGGTAGCGGTTAGTGCTTTTTTACAGGAGTACAGAGTTGTATTTGGTGGCCAACTTTGAAAGTGGTAAATCTTGGTCAGAAAGTTAAGTAGAGGAAGCAGTTGAAGGAGATAAAGCAGTGGAAAAGAGTTTAAAAAGATTTTTCCAAGCATTACTAAAACTTGGAGTTGATTTATGGTCATTCACAAGTGAAGCACCAAATTTGTGGCTGAAAAACTCTTCTAAAAAGTCAAGTTTAATGACCGAAAAAGATTGGCTAATGATTCTGGTATGAAAACTTGTTTCTGCATGGGCGGGGTGTAAAATACTAAGCAGTATAATTGCTAATAAAATTTCAAAAACGAGAAGCATTCGCACTAAGATAACTTAATAATATGACTTTATAATTTCAGCCACTAAGATAGCTTAATAAGATAGCTACTGATTTTAATATCGTAACTGTCCAACAAAGCCAGCACCTCCTTCTGAGTGATATCTATCAAACTGGCTAAAAAAACTGTGCGTGCCTTGAAATTAAACTGCCAGTTAAACTGCCTAGTGAATTACACCACACTCTTGCAGAAACAAGTTTTCTGTAATTCGTCTTAAACTAACCAGCGAAGGTGTTAACAGATGCAGACAGCTTCCTCATTGGTCGGACGTTTTTTGGCGATTATCACAAAAAGTCTTGACCTGTCACCAAAATGAAGGCCACTTTTATATCTCAAAATTGTCCCAGGAATACAGTTGTGTGGTTATCATTCGAGGGTTTGCTGAACACCCTGTACATCACATCACCAAAACCATGAGCACTTTTAAACAGCAATTGATATAATCAATACAGCATGCACACTGTACATTTAATTATTAATTCTAATTACTAATTAACTTGTACGTTGTACAGGTCAATTATTAAGGGAATTATAAAGAAATCATCTGAAGAATCTTCATTTCACGCATTTTATAAATGGCCGTTTAATGAGATAGCCGTGGAATACAGGGATTGAAAGTCTATCATCATCCACTTGAATCTGCTTGAAAATTTGGAACCTGCCCTCGAAGAATATAGACCTTGTTCAACGACATAAAATTTTATTTAATGTCATAGAGAAATATTGCAGTTCTCTACATTACGCCTGCCTTACATTAGCATCCAAAGGATTGAAAAATGACAAGAGTAATTGTTTCTCATATTGAAGATTAAGAAACGGACAGTTTTGTTCTTTTAGTAAATACTCTGCCAATTTCCCAACCCGAGTGCTCCAAGTGGAGATGATTTTTTTTTTTACTTTAAACGAATTCACCTTTTATCTCTGATAGTTTTATCATTCCTCCCCTTTTCTTTTTGCTTTCTTTTTACTCCAAGGAAACTTACTTTTAGCTTTGCTTTGCTCTTGAGATGTTCTCAACGACGTGGTCTCTCCGATCCAACAGAGTTTGAGGAGTAGGGAGGATTTCCTCCGCATGTTATCGTGGCAATGAATAATTCACTCGGTGCTTCCTTCGGCTCCTGTTATCGTTTTCCCGGAAACGGGAAACGGAAAAAAATCAGGTGCAATTTATCATCTAAAGAAAGAATTTAGAAATTCGCTTGAATTCTGGGACTTGCTAGTTTTGATATAAATATTTATTATTTTGGCTCCAGCGCACCTTTTTGAATAACAATCGTCAGCAAAAACATTATCACTTTCAACCATTATTCAATCAATTCGTCAATTTCCAACAGAAATCAATTGGCCATTTTTAACGTAAATAAATTCGCCAATTTCCTACAGCAAATAATTCGTTAATTTCCAACAACAATCAATTCATCATTTTCCAACAGCAATCAGTTCGTCAATTCCAACCAGCACTCAATTCGTCATTTACCAACAGCAATTAATTCGTCCATTTCCAACAAAAATAAATTCGTCAATTTCCAACAACAATTAATTCTTCAATTTCCAACAAAAACAAATTCGTTAATTTCCAGCAGCAATTAATTCTTCAAATTTCAACCATTACTATTCTAACAGGAATACTTTCATCAGTTTATAACCATTACTATTCTCACGGGAATGATTTCATCAGTTTATAACCATTATGTCATAACTATTTTAACCTTATGTTTATAACTATTTTAACTCTTATGTTTATAACTATTTTTTACCATGTTTATAACTATTATAACCTTTATGTTTATAACTATTTTAACCTTATGTTTATAAATTCATTTTAACTCAAGCCACATGATTTAAACCTTATGTTTATAACTATTTTAACCTTATGTTTGCAACTATTTTAACCTTATGTTTATAACTATTTTAACCTCATGTTTATAACTATTTTAACCTTATGCTTTATAACTATTTTAACCTTATGTTTATAACTATTTTAACCTTATGTTTATAACCATTTTAACCTTATGTTTATAAATTCATTTTAACCTTATGTTCTATAAATCCATTTTAACCAAGCAATTATATCAGAACATACAACTATTGATAATTCAAAAATAATTCATTAATTTCACTCCATTTCTTGTTTATACTTTTATGGCATGCGCGTTAAAGATCTCTTCGTTCGTTCTTTTGCAAGGAGGGTCATAGGAAGGGTGGCCGCCGAAGGTGACAGCGCTGTATTCTCAGACAGGCTTTTGTCATATGATATGACGACCAGTGGACCGAGAAGGGACACTGGGGGGGAGGGGGCATTGCAGGGGATTGTCGATCGAAACAGGCGTACAGAGACGCACAGCTCACATGATTGTCGTCATTCAACGTCGACGGGAGGCCATCCACGATCAGTCCGCCCCGAAGAGTGGCCGAAATAGATGGATGGCACGGAAGAACACCCCGGGCCAGCCAGAACTCCAACAGGAGACCACCGGACACCGTTGAGTGGGTGCGGTGCAGCGAGCAGCAGAGAACAGGAGAAAATCATTCCCCGCAACCAGGGCGCACGAGACCAGAACAATCCGGACAGGCATCACATGCCAAAGTATCATCCACCGTTTGCGAAAACTGGCCCCCAAGCGATCGCTGCGGACGAAAACGATGACTGATGCCCGCCATGGACGAAAGGCCAAGTACGGCCCTAGCGACGAAGTCCGAATTACGAGGGAGGGCGGAGTCCGGTCCCAGAATAGCAGAAGCAGACATCGATCCACCACCGCCCGGCGGCCAAAATGAATGTCCCAAACACTTCGTCTTAAGCAAGCTGGAACCAACACCCGCCAGCCCGGACAGACATCCGCACACCACCAGAGCTGAGACCGAACCCCAGCAGTTACTCGTTAGCGCCTATTGGTGAAACTAGTCCAATCAGTGAACAGATGGCTATTTCAAAAATGTTTCTCTAGTGCGGTGGTTTGAACTCACCCTGTGTAACTTACCATACAGGCTATAAGCGCAACAAACACGCGCTTAAGGCGCATTTTCCTAGATGCGCATATTTTGTGGCCAACAATATGCAACGCAGAGATGAAACTTAGACAATAAAAACCAATGGAAGCGTTTTGCGCGTTCTAGGAAAACACTTCCATTGGTTTTTTATTGTTTGAGTCAATTTTCGACGATTTTTATTGTTTGCCACAAAATATGCGCGCCTAGGAAAACACTCCTTAACGTCGTAATGTATGGCAAAATTTTCAATTGTTTATAAAACCTGTTAAACTAAATAAAAAGTGGAAGTTCTCCTTTTCGGGGAATGTAGCACTCTGTTGTACCGATCAATAATCAAAAAAAAATTTGGAATTGGCAGTTTTGAATAAAAAATTATTTTTGATTAAAAAAAAAAAAATCAGAAGGCTACAACAAGAGAACTTGGACACACACATTTCCAAATGGAGGATATCATTTTAATCAGAAAAACACTATCTTTCAAATAAAAAAAAGTGCAATAAAATATCCCAAACCGTTTCAGAGATAGAGCACTTCAAAATTTTGCCGAAAATCGCAAGTGAGAAATCGTGCTCGAAGCGCCATCTTTGGAGGCCTGTAACTCGGGCCAGTAACTCGGAAATTTTTTTGAAAAGTATAAGTTTCTTACATTTTTCTGAATTTCAACATATGTTAAATTCAAAAACATGTGGAACTATAAAGGTAATAACCCTGCCTGAATTGATATGGACTATGTCGTAAAAAAAAATGTAAATTTGTTTTAAAACACTCTTCTTGTCACCAATTTAATTATATTTGACGATGACAAGCTAGCGCGTTGTGGTTTACAATACTCTATAAATAAGAATTATACATCCGCGTTTGCTTTTTAAAGCAAAATAATCCAGTAACAAGCTTAAATTTTCATAACGCGCTGTTTGCACGGAAGATTTTTACGAAATTTGTTTTTACCTGACTATGAAGGCGTCAGCAAATTAAAATTATATGATGATATTGATTAGACTTAAATTGCAGTTATTACAAACGGTATTAATTTGTCACAAATATCAATGCGATTTTCTCCATATAGTTTGTTTGGCTTTTTTTATGGCGCAAGAGCATCTGGGCTATACTGCGCCAAACACGGTAAAAGTGAAGGAATGGAATTATACTAATAGCTCAGTTTTGTTTTATTTAAGGATGGAAAGATTTTTTTCTGAAAACTTTTAACAATTCCATTAAATAAAAACGAAAACTGCGTTAATTCGTCTTATTTTGTCATTATTAGCCTTTGCAGTCATCCACTATTAGCATCTATTACGCCTAATATTTTTTTAAATATATTTATCTATTGAAAAATGTATTTTTAGTATGTAATATTTTATTTTATAACATATAAACATTTTATGTGTATCTCATTTATGTGCATTTCCTTTATATAGAAACATTTTATTTTATAAAATGCAATCAATTTTATTTTAAAACTGACTGATGTGAACATATTTTTTGTGTATCACTATCGGAGGTGTCGGAATTGTATACTGGTACACGGTTATGGATGATAATTATCATAAAAATAATAAAAACATAAAAAAAATATGATACCTTAAACTGAACTTCGTTACATTATATAATTTGTTGAAGAAGAAAAGAAGCCAATTCGATTAACTATTATAATTTTACTAAAACAGAAAGAGAGCAAAAGTAAACAGAAACTACAAAAGAAACATACAAAGAAAACAAAAAACTCAGAATAATGAAACTCAAACAAAATTGCGGTCATGAGACAATATCAATCAATTCGTATCATGAAGGTATCGAAAACAAAATATTTCGTGAAATGAGTTTATGATTTAAAACGCTCTTTATGTGTCGTATTTTCAAGGATGTGATCTAATTTTATTTACGTATTTTCTCACGAAAATAGGAAATGTGTTAAATGCGACCAGGTGATTGCGAGTAGACGTTTCAATCGCACGGCTTGCTTTCTAGACTGCTATAAACAAATTATACAAATGCCTGATTAATGAGAGACCAGAATATAATAAAGATGAATAGGCTTTGAATATAATAAAAGATACTACAGGGCTGAATATAATAAGAGATGGAAGTACAGGAATTGAGTATAATAAAAAAGATACTACAGGGCTGAAATATAATAAAAGATACTACAGGGCTGAATATAATAAGATACTACAGGGCTGAATATAATAAAAGATACTACAGGGCTGAATATAATAAAAGATACTACAGGACTGAATATAATAAAAAGAATACTACAGAGGCTGAATATAATAAGATACTACAGGGCTCAGCGATCATCGTGGTTACAGGATCTAAACAGATTTTCTAAACTCCGAATTCGAAGATGTAAACAACTTCAACATCTTAAATTTGTTAAAAATTGTCGCAACCATAAGGTCATTCCTCAGTTTATATCGCTGAAATGCAATTTAATTCCTAATTCTCGTTTGAATAAGACTCTATTTTCTTGCAAACTAAGCATTCTGCGTACCATTATCAAGCAAGTCCGGGCAAATTTGGCTCGCATCGAAGAAGAACTGTACCCGCTCCATCTCAAACTGTCTGCAGGTGTATCTAATTTTAATTCTTTTGATCAGAAAAGCTTTGAAAAATGTTTGGTTATTTCCGCGCACCTTCATTCCAGACATTCAATCAAATTTTCGAAGCTTATTGATACTCCACCGACCACTCAACCACCAGTAATTCAGAAGGCGGTTCTTAACCTTTCTAAGGTCCCACTTTCCGAAAAACAACTGAACCTGCTGTCTTTGAACTCCAATTTTTGCATTTCAAAACCCATTCATCCTAAAAGATTTATCGCTCCTGTGGAGCGTGCTCTACAGTTCAGCAAAATCAACTGCGGCCAAAATGAGGTACTGAGGCATCTGGTGGCGGAAGCTTTGTCCTCTAACTCCAAGCCGAAACCTAACATTCCTATCTCGGACCAGCGTGTGATCAGGGATTTGTATTCAAACGATAATTTGATTATCACTAAAGCAGACAAAGGCGGGCAGATAGTAGTTATGGACAAAGAGAAATACATTGAAGGAGTCGACAACCTCATCAGTGAAGGTCCTTATAAAGTGCTCAAGAAAAACACATCTTCCGATCAACTCTCTAATGTTAGTAAAATAGTCCGGTCATCAAACATCTTGGATCCCGAAACTAACAAATCCGTAGTTCCTTCTATTGCTAATGTCGCAAGACTGTATTGCCTCCCGAAGGTTCATAAACCCGGCATTCCATTGCGGCCCATAGTCTCCAACATCGGTACTGCAACCCATCCCCTAGCCAAATTTCTCGTCCGCAGATTTTCTCCTCTCCTGGCTAACAACCATGATACTGTAATTAATTCTTCAGAATTCATTTCCAAATTAAAGTCCTCTTCTTCTTTCGCTTCTTCAAAAATGGTCTCGTTCGATGTCAAAAGCCT
>QLNU02015270.1:84310406-84340617 GCA_006491805.2 Dysdera silvatica
ACAACTACATCCGCCAACAGCAACCGAAAGACAAACTATACCGCTAGAGGATGGGGGGGCGAGGACAAATCGACTTGAAAGATCTCCATAAGAAGCAAATCCAGAACATGAGGCAGTACTTCTTTGAAAAGAGCAGGCAGTTTCCTCTTATCCAAGCAATAGTAGACGCAGATACCTCCCACACATCACTAAGTATCAGTACCGACAAAGAAATACCACCCGTACACATTGACAAGAAACTGAAGGAATGAGCAGGCAAAGCAGTTCATGGCAGACACTATAATGATCTTTAACAGTCCCACATTGACAAGAAAGCCTCGAACACATGGCTAACCCAAGGAACTTTACAACCGGAAACGGAAGGATTCATGATGGCAATCCAGGACCATGTCATAAAAAAAAAAGAAACTGCCAGCGATACATCATGAAGAAGAATATAGAAAACGAACGATGTTGACAATGTGATTTAACATCTGAAACAATACAACATGTAACATCAGATTGTAAGATAAATTCCCAAACAGACTACAAATACCGCCACGACCAAGTGACAAAAATAATTCACCAAAAGCTTGCTGTCAGAACCAAGCTGATAGCCAACATGAACCCTTACTACAAATACGAACCAGAAACAATACTAGAGAACAAAACGCACAAATTGTACTAGGATAGGGCTATTATAACGAACAAGACGACACCCCATAACAGACCAGACATAATCCTAATTGACAAAACCAGCAAAACCACACACACATCATGGACATAACAGTACCCAACACAAGCAACATACAGAGCACATACACCACAAAAATTACTAAATATCAAGACTTAAGCAGGAAATCAAAGACATGTGGTACATGGATAAGGTAAACGTTATCCCTCTTGTCTTATCAGCAACAGGTATAATACCAACCACACTCCAAAAGAACTTGGAGACACTTGAAATTGACCCCAACACATACATACAGATGCAAAAAACAACAACACTAAACACCTGCCGAACAGTCAGAAAATTTTAAACTTGGCACCAGAATGAAACATATAAAAATATTTTCTCACTGAAGGTAGACTTAAGAACACAAAATAATAATAATAATAATAATATTATTATTATTAATTTAGTTCCATAAGAATCTAGTGTAGTACATTGATAGTCAATGCCAAAGACATGATCATTACATATCTGCGCCTAAAAATTCTTTCAACAAATTCTTTCAACAATTGGGAATAAAGCAATATTTATTGTTAGGCTTTAAAGCAATGCTCCATTTTATCGGAAGGGCATTTGCCCCCATCCTCAGTTTCTCCTCTCTCTTTGTCGGTATCACTGTCTCGGGAGAGGCCAAATCTTTTGGCTACAGTACACTCTAAGTATGTGTTTCCAGTGCAGCAGGCGCCTTCTTTTTCGAGGAAGTGAGCTCATCAGTTTCAAAGGACTTGACATTAGTAAAAGATTAGAAAACTAACAAACACTTTTCGGATAACTTTGAACTTGCTCCCACTCTCTCTTAGGCTTGGGAACATTAGTCCGGGTGGTGCGGTCTATTGTATCCAACATTTCCAACAAGGCGGTGCGCTTTCTACCTGCTAGCCCTGGTGGGAAAAGAACAGAAGAGATTTGATCTCGTTTTAGTTGGAGGTTTTGCCTTTTCTTCGAGAGTTCCGCCCTAAAGGTTCTTTCGAAGAATACATCCTCATTCTCGTTATCTTTCGAAGAATACATCCTCATTCTCGTTATCTTTCGACGACTCCTTGGCTCCTGAAAGCAAAGTTTGAAGGGGGCAAAAGCCGTTATTAGATGCAACGAAATTTCTAACGCGGCTTCTAAGACAGCCGTTTTAAATAAGTGACCAGGGAACAACGATACGAAATATAATCTTAACTGTAAAATTTTTAGAAGTCTCGGGAAAGAGACTACCTTTTAATCATTTGAGAGGTGGTTGGGACGAAAGGGTTTCACAATGTATGCTCTTACCATTTCATCGGATATATTATCAGTATATATTTCATTTCGTATGCTGTGCTTATACATATACAGTGGAACCTGGTAAAGTGATCACCTTTATAAATTGACCACCTGCATAAAGTGACCAGTTTTTTATAAGAGAGAACTGGTAGTTCTGCCTACACCAAAGTGTCATGTATAGTGACCACCTGCCTATAGTGACCATTGCAGTCCAGTTCCAAAGGTGGTCACTTTAGGCAGGTTCTACTGTACTTTATCATTATATTAAGTATGGCAATAGATTTATCGCGGCTGAATTCAAAATTGACAAAATTACAGGCCATAGTATACAGTGTTGCCAAATTCCCATATGCTTTAGAATCTTTTAGTTATTATTTATCTTTTTTTAATAAATATATTTCTAATATACTTACGCTTTTCTTTTAAGATGAATGCAAGGTAATCTTTATTATTTTGTTTGATTCCTTCAATAACGGAGGTGTAGATTCTCACACACACACACACACACACACACACACACACACACATACATGCAAAATTTATTGTTTTATGAATAATAATGATTCTTGGTGATTGATATTTCTCACCAGTCACCTCTTTGTATATTAATTTTACTAATTTATAATTCTAATAATAATTGATTCCACCAAACCTCGCTACACCAGGGTGGTTCAATTCATGGCTCGAAGTGCCTTTTTCAGTGGCCCATCGGCAGAAAATAAATAAAATAAAATAAATAAATAAATAAATAAATAAATAATATATATATATATATATATATATATATATATATATATAGAATATCCCAAAGCCTTACAAATTTTAATTTGTTATTAACCTAGATATTTATTTATATAAATTTTATTAGAAATCATGACTTCGTTAAAAATGTAAGCATCTGTTCTTAGAAAAATGCCTAAAACAATAATTAGGAAAAAAATATAAGTACGATAATATTTATATAAGTACCGCCATCAAAACCAATAGCTTTTAAAGAAAATACTTAAGTTTGTGTGTTAGATTTGTTTAATAATTGCATATTTTTTTAATGTGTATTTAGTGATATATGTAATCAAATAGGATAATTGTGCATAATAAATAACATTAAATACAATGTATTTGGAACAATTTAATTTACGGTAAGGAAATTGAATTCAATGTGCAGCTCATGGGTTCTGTGTCGAAGTACCTTCGTGGATCACTTGGAACGAAAAGTTGAACCACCTTGCACTAGATTGTCTGTGATTTTCTATATCCAGGCCCGGGTAAAGGGAGTCAAAGGGGACCCAGGGTCCTGGGATCGTAAGGGACCCGAAGCGAAATTTTAATAATATATCAAAAATAATTTGCCATTAAAAATAAATCGTTGGGGGCCCCGAGCTTTTAGACTACTTGAGGGCCAGTGAATCTTATCTCCAATCCTGCTGGCATCTCCCTCATTTCGTTGCACCGCACCTTCCAAATTCATAGATTGCAGTAAAAAATACTTAATCGAGACTCCCGGATGGTGGCACCCATATCTGATGGACACTTTTCCAATTATCAGTACCCAATATTTGCTAACACCCAACTCCCTCGAATAGCGAACAAGTACTCAATTGTCAATTACGTCGATAAGTTTATCATTCACTATAATTAACTACTATTACTTTTCTTCTTCTAATCCTACTAACTACTATTACTCTTCTTCTTCTTCTACTACTACTTCCACTAACTACTATTACTCTTCTTCTTCTACTAACTACTATTATTCTTCTTCTTCTACTAACTACTATTACTCTTCTTCTTCTACCACTACTTCTACTAACTACTATTACTCTTCTTCTTCTACTACTACTTCTACTAACTACTATTACTCTTCTTCTTCTACTAACTACTATTACTCTTCTTCTTCTACTAACTACTATTACTCTTCTTCTTCTACCACTACTTCTACTAACTACTATTACTCTTCTTCTTCATTACTAATACTCTACTAACTACTATTACTCTTCTTCTTCTACTACTACTTCTACTAACTACTATTACTCTTCTTCTTCTACTACTACTTCTACTAACTACTATTACTCTTCTTCTACTACTATTACTCTTCTTCTACTACTACTACTTCTACTAACTACTATTACTCTTCTTCTTCTACTACTACTACTACTCTACTAACTACTATTACTCTCTTTCTCTACTACTACTCTACCAACTACTATTACTCTTCTTCTTCACTACTAATTTCAATACTAACCACTATTACTCTTCTCTACTACGACGACGACGATGAATGTATGCAAGATAAGATGAAAAGGTTGGCCGAAGTGGCATTCTGAATTTCCAGAATTTTGTCATGCAATGCTGAACTTAGTTGATATTTTGCCTTTTTTGAAGGTTAGATGCTCGTATGTACAAGCTGGTTCAAACCATTTCGATTACGTCAGTATGAGTTTAACTGTATGAAACTGGTTGAAATCAGTCAACAACGAAGTTTCAATTATGGCCAATAAAATGAGTAAAAATGAATTTACCCAAAATGATTTGAGAACATGCTCCATGGACTATATGAAAATGCGAGATATTGTCATTTAAAGACGCGGGTAAAGTTTTTTTTCAAAAATAGGGAGAATATGTACGGTGCGTTCAGTAACCCTCGATCAATAACCACACAGCGGTGTTCTTGGGACAATTTTGAGATATAAAAGTGGTCTTCGTTTATTAAGTCAATACTTTTGTGATGTTCGCCATAAACGTCCACTTAATAAGGGAGCTGTCTGCATCTGATAACACCTTCGCTCTTAGTTTAAGGCGAATTACAAAAAACTTAATAAAGAATGAAGGCGAAAAATTTACAACGTTTTCTGGCGTAGTTATTAATTTACAAAATAGTTCGACGCACGTTTCGAGAAAACACGGTCTCTTCTCGTCCGGAACTAGGTTGAAATAAACAGCATTGAAGTGTTGCCAACACACAGTGGTTATTAGGTTGCCGTAAGCGGTTAGTTCTTTTTACAGGAGTACAGAGTTTTGTTCGGTGGCCAACTTTCAAAGTGGTAAATCTTGGTCAGAAAGTTAAGTAGAGGAAGCAGTTGAAGGAGATAAAGCAGTGGAAAAGAATTTAAAAAGTTTTTACAAGTACTACTAAAGCTTGGAGTTGATTTATGGTCATTTACAAGCGAGCCACCAAATTTGTGACTGAAAAACTCTTCTAAAAAGTCAAGTTTAATGACCGAAAAAGATTGGCTAATGATTCTGGTATGAAAACTTGTTTCTGCATGGGCGGGGTGTAAAATACTAAGCAGTATAATTGCTAATAAAATTTCAAAAACGAGAAGCATTCGCACTAAGATAACTTAATAATATGACTTTATAATTTCAGCCACTAAGATAGCTTAATAAGATAGCTACTGATTTTAATATCGTAACTGTCCAACAAAGCCAGCACCTCCTTCTGAGTGATATCTATCAAACTGGCTAAAAAAACTGTGCGTGCCTTGAAATTAAACTGCCAGTTAAACTGCCTAGTGAATTACACCACACTCTTGCAGAAACAAGTTTTCTGTAATTCGTTTTAAACTAACTTACGAAGGTGTTAACAGATGCAGACAGCTTCCTTATTGGTTAGACTATTTCGGCTACTATTACAAAAAGTATTGACCCATCACCAAAATGAAGACGTCTTTTATATCTCAAAATTGTTTCAGGAATACAGTTGTGTGGTTATCATTCGAGGGTTTGCTGAACACCCTGTACATCACATCACCAAAACCATGAGCACTTTTAAACAGCAATTGATATAATCAATACAGCATGCACACTGTACATTTAATTATTAATTCTAATTACTAATTAACTTGTACGTTGTACAGGTCAATTATTAAGGGAATTATAAAGAAATCATCTGAAGAATCTTCATTTCACGCATTTTATAAATGGCCGTTTAATGAGATAGCCGTGGAATACAGGGATTGAAAGTCTATCATCATCCACTTGAATCTGCTTGAAAATTTGGAACCTGCCCTCGAAGAATATAGACCTTGTTCAACGACATAAAATTTTATTTAATGTCATAGAGAAATATTGCAGTTCTCTACATTACGCCTGCCTTACATTAGCATCCAAAGGATTGAAAAATGACAAGAGTAATTGTTTCTCATATTGAAGATTAAGAAACGGACAGTTTTGTTCTTTTAGTAAATACTCTGCCAATTTCCCAACCCGAGTGCTCCAAGTGGAGATGATTTTTTTTTTTACTTTAAACGAATTCACCTTTTATCTCTGATAGTTTTATCATTCCTCCCCTTTTCTTTTTGCTTTCTTTTTACTCCAAGGAAACTTACTTTTAGCTTTGCTTTGCTCTTGAGATGTTCTCAACGACGTGGTCTCTCCGATCCAACAGAGTTTGAGGAGTAGGGAGGATTTCCTCCGCATGTTATCGTGGCAATGAATAATTCACTCGGTGCTTCCTTCGGCTCCTGTTATCGTTTTCCCGGAAACGGGAAACGGAAAAAAATCAGGTGCAATTTATCATCTAAAGAAAGAATTTAGAAATTCGCTTGAATTCTGGGACTTGCTAGTTTTGATATAAATATTTATTATTTTGGCTCCAGCGCACCTTTTTGAATAACAATCGTCAGCAAAAACATTATCACTTTCAGCCATTATTCAATCAATTCGTCAATTTCCAACAGAAATCAATTCGTCATTTTTAACATAAATAAATTCGCCAATTTCCTACAGCAAATAATTCGTTAATTTCCAACAACAATCAATTCATCATTTTCCAACAGCAATCAATTCGTCAATTTCCAACAGCAATCAATCTGGGTTACTTTCACTAACAGCAATTAATTCGTCCATTCAAAAATACCTGTCAATTTCCAACAACAATTAATTCGTCCATTTCCAACAAAAATAATTCGTCATCTCCAACAACAATTAATTCTTCAATTTCCAACAACAATTAAATCTTCCTAATTTCCAACAAAAAGAAATCTGTTATTTTCCGTATAATTAATTCGTTGTCAAATTTCAACTATTACTGTTCTAACAGGAATACTTTCATCAGTTTATAACCATTACTATTCTCACGGGAATGATTTCATCAGTTTATAAATCCATTACTATTCTCACGGGAATGATTTCACTGCTCTATAAATCCACATTCATTCTCACGGAATACCGGTTTATAACCATTATTCTCACGGGAATGATTACCAGTTTATAACCATTACCTCACGGGAATGATTTCATCAGTTTATAACCATTACTATTCTCACGGGAATGATTTCGTCAGTTTATAACCATTACTATTCTCACGGGAATGATTTCATTAGTTTATAACCATTACTATCACGGGAATGATTTCATCAGTTTATAACCATTACTATTCTCACGGAATGTGATTTCCATCAGCTTCTTAACCTTATGTTTATAACTATTTTAACCTTATGTTTATAACTATTTTAACCTTATGTTTATAACTATTTTAACCTTATGTTTATAACTATTTTAACCTTATGTTTATAACTATTTTAACCTTATGTTTATAACTATTTTAACCGTATGTTTATAACTATTTTAACCTTATGTTTATAACTATTTTAACCTTATGTTTATAACTATTTTAACCTTATGTTTATAACTATTTTAACCTTATGTTTATAACCATTTTAACCCTGCTAAATTATAGCAGGAATTAATCAATATACAACTATTGATAATTCAAAAATAACAATTCATTAATTTCTACCCATTTCTTGTTTATGCTTTTATGGCGCAAAGGCAAGTTAAAGATCTTCTTTCTTCTTCTTTCTTTCGCAAGAAGTGTAATGGGAAAGGTGGCCGCCGAATGGGGCAGCGCTGTATTCCCAGACTGGCTTTTGTCACATAAAATGACGACCAGTGGACCGAGAAGGGCCACTGGGGGGGGGGGGGCATTGCGGATGATTGTCGATCGAAACAGGCGTACAGAGACGCACAGCTCACATGATTGTCGTCATTCAACGTCGACCGGAGACCACCCACGATCAGTCCGCCCCGAAGAGCGGCCGAAATAGATGGGTGGCGCGGAAGAACACCCCGGGCCGGCCGGTATTCCTACGGGAAACCACCGGACACCGTTGAATGGGTGAGGTGCCGCGAGCGGCAGCGAACAGGCGTAAAACATTCCCCGCAACCAGGGCGCGTGAGATCAGCATAGTCCGGACAGGCATTACATACCAAATTATCATCCACTGTTTGCGAAAGCTGGCCCCCAAGCGATCGCAGCGGACGAAGACAATGACGAACGCCCGTCATGGACAGAAGGCCAAGCACGACCCCAGCGACGAAGTCCGAATTACGAGGGAGGGCGGAGTCCGGTCCCAGAATAGCAGAAGCAGGCATCCATCCACCGCCACTTGGCGGCCAAAGTGAATATCCCAAGCATTCCGTCTTAAGCGAGCCGGAACCAACACCCGCCTGCCCGGACAGCAGAGAACAGACATCCGCACGCCACCAGAACTGAGACCGAACCCCAAGTTAAAGATCATGGTGCGTTCATACAGTTTTCTAAGGAACCCTAACGCCGGTGGACAGACAAACGGCACACGCTCTATAGCACCATTTGGGGTCGAGCCTGGGTCGATAGCTCAGTAGATGAATGCCTTACCGTTATGCCATCAAAGAGCAATGGATCTGCGTTCTTTTATGCACACAAGGGCTTAATCACCGCAAAGGCGTCCAAAGCCCGGGCTTTGGGACTAGACTCTAGTGGGAGTGGGAACTGCACGGTGAACAATCCTTCTGCGCATGTGCGTGATGCGCAGAATAGAATCTAGTCCCAAAACCCGGGCTTTGGACGCCTTTGTGGTGATCAAGCCCTGATACACACTAATTGGATTATTTTGAGTTTTGCTTTTATCCAAAGAAAAACTGTGATACTCATTGGATAATCCTCCCCCCCTTTTGGTTCTCTTACAGTACTCTTCCGAAGTATATTAGTTCTATAATCTATAATATATATATTCATTCTAATATAGTCTTCATTACTAACGCTCTTAAAAGTATATCTTTAACTCTTAAAAATGAGCTAAAAATTTAACCTTATTCCTTCGTCACACCCTAGAGATCTAACTGATTCGAATGCATACTTTTATTCCACCTGTGTTGCTCTTTCAGCTTAACACAGAACCTTATCCACTTTTATATCACCATTTCCTCTAATTAAGCCCAATTAGCGTATATATATATATAGCATTAATATTAATATATTCTAATCGCCGGCCTACGGAAATACTGTTTAAATCAATTAATGAACAATACAATGTTTTTATATTTCAAATATTCAAAAAAATAACAAGCTTCAACAAAATCGTAAAACCATTTTGGAAGAGAATCCCGTAACAAGCTTCGGCTTTATATTCTCTTCCATTTCTAACCCAAATCATAAACTTAAAACTTAAAAGATTTTTTTTTATGTTGTCTCAAATCGCTGATCGTGTGTATCTCACGAAAATGTATAAAAAAAATTGGGTTTAATAAAAATTATTTATTATTATTTTCTCAGGGAATCTAAGAATCTTAAGCCCTAGAGGAGCAGTTCCAAACTTTTTAGTGCCACGGAGCACATTTCAATGAAAAAACTAGGAGCACTATCGTCGCCTTTATACCAAAGGCATTTTTGGATGCTTTTTCCTAACCATATTCTTCAAGTTGTTAGTCGATCTTTTATTGCATAATAGTAAAAGCACGAAGTTGTTTTCGAATTTTAAATTGCTTAAATTTGAGTCTAAATTTAATTTTATCAATTGAAGTCATTAAAACTGGAACATTAAATGTCGTTTTCTAAAAACAGCAAATTATGCATATACTTTCTTATATGCTTTTATTATTTTCTTATACTTTTCTTTTCTCATTATTCCTATCAGATTTTTATGAACATGGGTACTAAACCCAATGACAGCAGTATTAACGATGGAAGGTATTTTTGAAGCATTTGGGCGCGTAAAACGTCAAGTTTTATTTTATTCGAAATGCTACATTTCTCAAAAATTTCAGAGAAATGAGGACCTTATTTAACTGCATAAACATAAACGACAAAACAAACAGTTATTTGGACACTGGCATATGGTTTAAAAACACGACATTTCGGGAGTTTTCTTTGTCAAGTGAAGGCATAAATTCTGCCTTCACTTGACAAAGGGAGCAGTTGGCTCCCGAAACGTCGTGTTTTTAAACCTTACGCCAGTGTCGAAATAACTGTTTGTTATGGAATCTCCTGGTGAAACTCTGTATTGTTTCGTTATAAACGACAAAAATTAACAAAGAACATAAGGTAAGGCAAAACATTTGAAAACAAATTCAAAGCAGATATTTTAAATTCACAATGTCTTACCTGTATATACATATGATATCTAAAATCATTTTTGTAGTTACAAAACTAAAATTGTCGCATAGCATCGAAGAAGCATAATGAAGTATGTTTGGAGTACTGGAACACACGGAACACTTGGAAAGGTTTCACGGAGCACTAATTGCTCCGTGACGCACAGGTTGAGAATCGCTGACCAAGAGAGTCAACTTCTGAATGACTTAAGTATTAGACGGTAAGTGCTATTTTTTTCACCGTTAGTTATACAAACTTGGATTAAAATTGGAATGTCATTATTGCACCACGGGACTGAATTTCCATCTTCTTTATCAATTTTTCGTTGTTATCAGATACTGAATATTTTTCCAATTTTCTTTCGCGCATGCCAGTCTTTGACAACCTTTTCTCACGTTATTTCTTTCTATTTTCCTACTTTTTTTATCAACTTCGGCTGAATTTTCTTATGTATGGATAGATTTTTCCTAGGCTCAGTTAGTTTTGGAGATATCGATATGTTGGTTGCCATTAACCGATTAACCACCGTTAATTTCTGAGTAGTTAATCTTTTGTTCGCCACTGCTTAGTTTTGGAAAGCTGAACTGTTTATCTTCATTATTTGTTTACTCATAACTTACTTGCTTATTAATATTTCTTTAACATTTTTACATTTCCATTTAGCCATCAGCTTTTATTATCCATCGGCTATCACAAGTCTAACTCATTTTTTGTTGAATGAATAACCCGTACCGTCTTAACAAAGGTGGGATAGATTAAACCTTTTCAATTTTCGCAATTTTTAGCTTCTTCATAGAAATTAGATTAGATTTTTGTAAGAAAAATTTCGTCATTTGAAATCAAATTGAATAGTTAGTTGGGTTTTATTTTATAATGAATGAAACGCTAAGAATACAGTGCTATAAACGTGTCTATTTTGTCAGGTTTTAAAATGGTCTCCATGTACAGTTTCACCTGTCACCCTGTTTACAAAAACTCTCAGTGGTAGTGGCTTTTACACTAACAGTAAATACTGGATTTCCACACGGAAACGTAAAATTTTGCTACGATTTCATTTTACTACTGAAATAAACCAGGGGTGTAGAAAAAAAATTATATGGCTTTAGAACATCACGCGTACTACACGTTAAAGAGCAAAATATGCCCCTTGATATTCAGTGAGAAGAATTTGAGCCCACCCCATTTCATACGTCACTGAAATATATGTAATTTTTAATTATTTTATTCATAATTTCGATGTTTCATTCCCATAGTTTTTGTCCTTTTTTTAAATTTTTGTATAAAGATAGACATGTTTATACATTCTGGTAAAAAATGAAGTTACTTACAAAACTGAATTTCATACAAAAAGGAGGAAACACTGACGCTTTCAAGAGTAGTGATGGGAGTTTTAACTATATTATTATGTAATTTTGTATATATACATGTAAATATGTAAAGTTGTAGCTCTGAAAGCCTCCTTGTAACCCTGTATACCCATATATACACTTTTGTAAATAGTCGCCTTCTATACATATATGGCGTTGTAGCTCTGAAAGCCTCTTTGTAATTCCGTACACCCTCATATACACATTTGTAAATATACGCCTTATATACATGTATGGAATTGTAGCTCTGAAAGCCTCCTTGTAATCCTGTGGCACCCTTATACCCTGTTCCACATAATTATAGGTCCACCTGTTTTTTCTTAATAATTAAGTTTTGGGTACGTCGTTTATGAAAATTGACATTGTATATCCTCACAAAAACAAGAGAAAATGTGTAAATCAAGGGAAAAATATTTTATAATTAAAATTGAAAACTGAAATAAAAAATAAACATACGATCTTGCATATAAATAGATTCATTTTACAGTAAACAATTTAGACAGGAAATGGTTTATGGAAAAATTAAATCAATACTTAATTGGACCTCTGTTTTTCTGAATAAGATCAAAAAATCTATTTTTCATGCTTGTTACAAGATTTTTGAGGATATTAGGCTTCAAATTCTTCCACGCAGTAAGAATCTCCAATTGTAATTTCTCAGTGGTGTCATAATTTATCTGAATAAACTTGCCGAACAAGGAGCCCCCCAAATGTTTTCCATGGGAATACAGTACGGAGAGTACGCCGACCAATCAATTACTTCCACGTTATGGCTATGTAACCACTGCTTTGTGCTGATGCTGACATGAATAGACACGTTGTCTTGCTGGCAAGTGAGAGGAATGCGGCACAACTTTTTCAAATAAGGCAAAAGATTTCTGTTGAGGATATTTTGATATTCATTGCTGTCCATTCTTGATGATGGGAAAGCTAAAGAAACTTTCTCATTGGCACTGAAAGCATTCCAAACTTCTCTAAAATTCCTCATTGAAAAGTATTTCAGCTCTTTTCTTAGATCATGCCAATAGGAGATAAAGACGTCTGGACCATCTAGTGAGAATTTTTTTCATCACTTAACACAACCTAAGACAAAAAGGTTTAACATGTAAAGGCAAGGACGGGAGAAAACAAGGTTAAATAATTCTTTGTAAAAGATCTAGAAAACTCAATTTGCTCCAACCTGTGTCCATATTTTTTCGTGCCAACTCCAGTTTTATGAATGGGTTTCAAAAGAAGTGCAGTCTTCAGCTTTGCAGATTCAATGTGCGGGCTCGACTTCGGAACACGCCTGATCGTTTTCGAGGAGACATTGAAGTTGCATCTTCTCCTCATGTCACTGGTCGAAACCATTGAATTTGACGTCTCTCTTATAATCTTCCATTTATTTCTCGAAGGAAGGTTTGGAGGACGTCCTGGACGATTTACTTTCCCGTAGGCATCCATATTTCGTAAAAAATTTCCGACTACATTATGAGATCTGACAATATCCCTTGAAATTTCACGGACACCTTTTCCGCACTTATGATACACACAAATATCCCACAATCATGCCCTTCTCGCGTTCAGACAACTGCTTATCACGTGGCATGGCTGGAAATTGACAATTAACTGCTCAACTAAGCCGACTGCTGATTATAGCCCAAGAACCAGTGAACCCGATGCATAGTGTCCAACTTGACGCGTCAGAGTAGAGCTTTCAGAATTATTGGGGAGACCCAAACACATATTTTGTACATTTATACATTACAGTATATGTAAAATTGCAATTTATTTCAAATTATTGGGGGGCTTGGGCCCCACGGGCCCATATAACTCTACGCCTATGACTTGACGTCATGCACAGGACGTTAAACCGAGTTATTTGCATCATTTCAGTCTTCTTCGGATATGCAAATAATTACACTGAACTACTTTTAAAATAGGCCAATTAACATCTATTTAAGGTGGACCTATATTTAGGTGGAGAAATGTACACATCTTTTAAATAGCCTCCTTATATACATATATGAAGTTGTAGCTCCAAAGCTCCCTTATACGTAACCCTTTAATATTCTTTCTTATGTACCAAGACATGAACCTTCCGGATATACTAATGGAGGGATGAAATTTTTTTTAGATATCAAGCTAGCCATGTATCCACGTAGTTTGAAAATGAATTCTCAGTGAATTTTTCTTTCGTGAAATTTATCGGTTTGTGTCATTTTAATATCAGACATTCGATATCAGTAGTAGCGGTTTTTCCTACCAAATTTCCGATGGAGAAAAGTTGAAAATTTTACTTCTAAAATTATTCCACCTTTTCTAATATGATAGAAGTTTGATTCTTTTATATTCGTTTGTTTGTAAGACATAAGTTCAGAATAATTTGGGTAATGAACTGACCCCCCCCTTCCCATAATTAAAGGAATTCATGAAATTAATTCAAATTTGCAAATCATCTATAAATATCTAGTATGTTGCAAAAGTCACCCCACGATAGCTCAAGCCCCGCTTCCCAACCCTTTTAATGGTGTTGGGTACTTAGTTGTCGTCCAATGCCCTTTCCCTAAAGCCATCTCTGAACACGAGCGCCTTTGAGAGATTCAGTCATATCTCTCTCTTATATACAGGGTGTTTCCTAATTTCCTCCGAGGTTTGGGCATTGAGGCCGACGGCATAAAAATATTGAGAGGGACAATACGTCAGTAGAAGGCATTTTGTTTGAAATCGAAGGGGTCTGCCATTCACTTTTGCTTTTACCAAATCCTACGAATGCTGTCATCTAGCAATTCTTTAATAAAAACTTTAAGTGATTCTTCATATAGTGATATGAAACTTTTCCCTACATTCGTCATAGTTTTATAAATATAACCTCCCCAAACCCACGGCGGCCGTTAGCGGGGGGGACCCTTCCCCCAATGTTGGTATTAGGGTTCCATATCCGTCTCCAATTTTAGACAAAATTCACTGCTATATTGTCCCCCCACCCCCAATCCTTTTAAACAGTCGACGCCGATGGCTTGTTTCCAGGTTCAAGGGTAATTATTTCTACCAAACTGTCCCATGAAAACGCATTTCGCTTAACACAATCAGTTTGTAGAATTAGTTCATGTTTATATTGTAAACTAATTCGTGAACTTCGTTTTATAAAACTTCCGAAATTTCTTATTTCTGCTGTCGTTACTTTTCAGTGGCCATATCTAAAAAATATAGATGTGTTCCACAATAAATGATCAAAGCTTTTTCGTTTATTTATTTGGATTTTATGGCGCAAGAGCATCTGGGATATACTGCGCAAGAAATGATCAAATTATGAGGTCAGATAATTAATAATTTTCTTTCTACTTCCTTCGTTCTGCGGTCACTTTCCAAACCGGCCGTTTGATGATGAAACCCTGGATGGTTTTTATTGAAAATTGACACTGTATTTAAGCTGAGGAAGAGATTTTTTAATTATTATTTCATTTTTGTTTAGTGATCTTATCCTTTTAGCGCATCGTAGTATTTCAAGCTTTTTATTTAAAAACAAAACAAGGGCTTACAAAAAAAAAAGAAAAGGCAGAGCTAATTCATGAAACCAAAAGAATAGAATGTCTGAAACGCAATGAAAAAAACCCGAACAAACACCTTGCATGAACAAAAACAGTTTTTGTAAAATTGGCGTGAAAACAATTTAATGTTTAATTAAAAAACAGAACAAATAAATGGAAAACCTTTTTTCCACGAACTTTCTTTGCGAAAGGTTTCGAGAGAAAAAAGAGAAAGCATTTCTAAAAAATGTTTGTCGTAAGAATTAAATCGATGTAGAGCAGTCCTCGTAATTTAAAAAAAAAAAAAAAAAGGAAGAACAAAAAAGAGAGGAAGGAAAAGATAAAATAAAGGCTAAATCTTTTAACCAAATAATGAGAGAAAGACTTTCAGAATTAAATTAAGAAAGAGTCAAAGGGAGAGAAATCTGAAAGAACTTCAAATTAATTGGCTGCAACGAAAAAAGCCTTAAACGAATTTTAAGCGTTTGCGGGCAATGACGTAACAAAGGGGGGCCAGGGAGCTTAAGCCTTTCCTATTGGACACCAAGGCAAATCTTTCTTTTTAGTTCTGAATCACGTGATCATTTTTAAAATCACTTAAGGTCCCCATCATTTTTTACTTGGTGCGGCCGTCTTTGTGGTGTTGGGGGCTGTGACGTTGGTTTTCTGCGGGAACGCACTTATTAAAGCAAAAGTTACCAATCAGATGATATGAGTAGCATATCGATTATTTCGTAAAGTATCGATATTTTATCGATCAAAGCGAAGGGATTTCTGCTGTTAGACGCTGAAGTAGATGGTTAATGTTTTTAAATTTGTCAAATCTTAGACCTCACATTTAATGGTAATTTTCCCTATCTATCAAGCGACCATCCCGGGAAACGGCCGGTAATTTACGGAAAAATAGGTGGTTGTTTTAGAGAAGTACCAGTGTATGATATTTTATTTCTATACATGCTCATTTTTTCTTAACATTGTTTTGCGTTTTTTCCGAAAATCTGCCCCTGTGGTTTCATCGTTTGTTTTTCCCACAGTGTTCCGGAGTTTGCCGTGTAGACTGCTCTCAGGGGCACCCTGAAGCGCGTTTGGAGCAAAGCAACTTATTGCATCTTTTATTAAATTAAAAAATTTATTCTATGAAAAGTTTACCTCTGAATCATTGTTTACGACTAAGACGTTGTTTATAACTAAGTGGTTGTTTACAACTTAGTCTCTGTATTCTTTTGTTAGAAAAGTATACTTTTATATACGGTTCAATGGACTATTCATATATTGTTTTAAGAAACATTCCTTATTTAGTTCCCCATACTTTATTATTTGGCAAATCAACTTCGTTATCGTAAAGAATCTTTTATTCTTGTCACCTTTGAAAAAGACAGATATTTTCGCTAACAAGAATGGAACTCGAAGCCGGTGCCATTCCGTGTTTCACCTTTGCATCCATGTTCTCAAAATGGCTGACTTTTACGAAAAGGTAAGTGGCCGGTTTAGACAAGCTGTACATAGTGTTTAAATTTTTTTGTCAGATATAATTGTTATCATACGTACCTGATAATAATTGAAATTAGTCGTTATCATCATGTGGACCTGATAACAGTTAGACATACATTTCATTACATTTATTTGATCTCTGAAGTGACAATTTTACCGATGTTTCCGAAAATCAGATGAATATTAAGATACTATCTCAAATGTTTATCTCAAATAAAGATATAATAAGATAATATCTAAAATATGCCACAGAGCACCGAAATGGAAATTGACAAATTAAAGTTTTGTTGAAAATTTTGCAAAAAGTGTTTAGTTACACGTTGTTATATCGTCGTTTAAATGCATAGCGCGATGATTTATTTATTTGTAAGTTGATATATATATATATTTTTGTAAATTGAGAGCCTGTAAATTGATTGTAAATAATTGTTTGTAAATAATTGTTTGCAAATAATTGTTTGTAAATAATTGTTTGTAAATAATTGTTTGTAAATTGTTTGTTGTTTGTAAATAATTGTTTGTAAATTGTTTGTAAATAATTGTTTGTAAATAATTGTTTGTAAATTGTTTGTAAATCGCTTGTAAATAATTGTTTGTAAATTGTTTGTAAATTGAGAGTCTCTTCCTTGCACGAACGTCTACCGATTTTTCGCAAATTACAGCTGACCCCCGTATATAACGATGAGCTTACGACCAAATTTCTCGTTATATCCGATGTTTTGATAAATACATTTTTAAGAGCGGTATTTTATTTTTAAATCTAATTTTAAGAATATCTAAAATTTACGATAAACTTATTTCCCCTTGTCAATTAAAGAAAAAAGTAATCTATCATCTGTTAACGAATTCTGTAAAAAACAAAATCTGTAAAAAACAAAATCTGTAAAATTTTTTTTTATATATAATACGTAGACATCTAATTCGAAACTAAACATGAGGAAAGCTGTTCTAAAACGTAGAAAACCGGTTTTTTTAATGACACACGCCTTAAATATATTTTTCCTTCCTAAGAAATTCCACTTCAAACTTCTGTCTTCTATGTCACTTTCGTAATATAACGCACATTTTTCTGTAGACTACAACCTATAACGACCTATAGTCTAAAGGCAATCATTACTCCTGATGAAGGACTGCTGCTGATGCGTCCGAAAGCTTGAGTGATCTTTTTCATTGCTATTTTACCAGTGTTTAACCTTTTGTATGTAAATTTGTTCCTCATTTGTCTTTCGAGAAATTTCTAGCAACCACCTTTAATACCATTCGGAAAAACAGGCCAAGCGTTCGAACCCCCTTCCCTGCACAAGCCATTTTTTTAAAAATAAATTTCAGTTTTCTTGCGTTTTTTAAACCGTAAATTCTATAAAATAGACCATATCTTTCTAAACGCGATGCATATTTTTCTCACATTTAAAACTAATATTTCATTTTTAAATCCTTCTCTAAGAATACCTAAATTCGAGATTGAAACACTTTCCTTTAATATCTTTAATTAAAAATTATCTCCTATCAGTCAACGTTACAAAGTAAAGCATTTTTTGCCACGTAATCATTTAACTCGAAATTTAAATATAAGGAAATCCATTCTAACCCAAAAAAGCCTCTTTCTTGATAACGCTTCAAATGTGTTTTTTCCTCCTAAGAAATTCCACTTTAAAACTCTTTTGTGTTATATTCATAACTTAATTCATATTATTTCGCAGCTAACAAACCCATATAAATTACTCTAAAAGCAATACTTCATTTCTCACTTGTCTCTCAAGAAATCTCCAGCATTGCAGCGACCTTTAAAACCACTTGGACAAATGGGCCCGGGTTCGAATCCTCGTGTGCACAAAAGCCGTTTTTTTTTCTTTTTTCTTTTTTAAACTTTATCCGCTTTCCAATCCGTAAATTACAACAAGTAAATCGTATCTTTCTGAACGTGATGTAAATTTCTTAACACTTTTTAAACTGATATTTTATTTTTAAAGCTATCTTTGGAAAAACAACATTTACGATAAAGACATTAATTTCCCTTAATAAATTAAAGAAAAAGTAATATCTCATCTGTCATAACGTCAAAAAATGAAACATTTTTATGTATGCCATTTCAATATTTAGCTGGATTTTTGAACATAAGGAAACCGGTAAGATATTATTACCCTTCTCAGGGATCTAATATGAGCTAAAACATGAGTGTCAAATTTATTAATTGTAATAAGGAAACCTGGTAATAATATCTCATATATAAACAAAAAGTTATCATTTAGTATTACCGCATCATCGACTATGATGAGATAAATTTCCCGTCTTTAATAAGGAAACTCGGTAATAATATCTCATATATTATATAAAAAAAGAGTTATCATTTAATATTATCACATCATCGTCTATGATGAGACAAATTTTCCGTCTTTAATAAGGAAACCCGGGAATGATATCTCATATATTATAAAAAAGTTATCATTTAATATTATCACATCAACGGCTATGGTGAGATAAATTTTCCCGTCTTTAATAAGGAAACCCATTCTGAAACTAAGAAAAACCCTTTCCTAATAAAGATTCCAATCTGTTTCTCTCTACTAAGAAGTTCCACTTCAAACCAATGCCTGTTTCTCCACCTTCGGAATTTAAAACATGATCTTCTAGGCTTGCACTCCCATCAGATTATCTCCAAAGGTAATAGTTCATTTCTCGTTCACCTTATAACAATAGCTAGCACACCAGCGACCTCTTATACTATTTGGACAAACAGGTCCAGGGTTTTAATCCTGCTTCCTCGCACAAGCCACTTTTTTAAAATTTTCTTTAGCCTTCATCCATTTTTCAAACAGTAAATTGCATTAACTAGATAGCGATGTATATTTTTTTCATATTTCTAAGGCGGATATTTTATTTTTAAATTTATCTTTATTAATACCTAAAATTTACGACGAAGACACTAATTTCCCATAAAAAGTACAAAAAAGCACTCTCTCATCGTTCAGGTAAAAAATCTAATGCAAACATTGAACTACAATTTTAAATACATGGAAAATAAATTTTAAAACTTAGAGAAAACAGTTTCTTAATAGCGTCTCAAATGTGTTTTCCCTCCTAAGAAATTCTAATTCAAACTTCTGTCTTTATGACACTTTTCATAATTCCACGCACTTTATATTTCTCCACAGCCTACACAACATTAATAATTACTCTAAAGGAAATAGTTCCTTACTTGTTTAACCTTTAATAATAATCTAACATTCCAGCGCCCTCTGCAATCACTCCGACCAACAGGTCCGGGGTTCGAATCCCCGTGCTCGCATGCACCAAAATTTTTTTTTTGAAACCTCACAGGATTTGCAAGCCAAAAATTAGATTAAAAAAAATGAAATGAATTATTATGAATGCGATGTATATTTTTTTCATATTTTTAAGACTGGTATTTTATTTTAAGATCTATTTTTAAGAATACCTCAATTTTACGATAAAGGCACTAATTTTTTCTAATAAATTACAAAAAATTGAAAAACTGATGAAGACTAAATTTTCAAAAAAATAAATATGGCTTGTGTGAGTACGAAGATACAAAATCTCGATTGTTTTTCCGAACGATATTAAAGGTCGTTGCACTGCTAGTGATTTCTTAAAAGACGAATAACAAAAGAACTATTGCCTTTGGAGAGATTGTTGTAATTGCGTGCGCTGTAGAAAAATCTGTGTTAACACTCTAACTGCTTAACCCTCGATTTCCATGGGCAACAGGAAAGTGAAAAAATTTTCTCATCCGTAATTTTCGCGAGTATGCACTTTTTCCATCTCTCATCATCTTTGGTTACAAAAATGTGCTACATATTTTAACTCTCAAATACATGTAGATTTGAAATATGTAATAAAAAGAAATATGCAGTTTTTAAAACGATTTTGGTAAAAGGAAAAAAAATATTGAGCAGTCGGAGGATTGATTAAATGAAGTGACATAAAATACAGAAGTTTAAAGTGCAATTTCTGAGGAGGGAAAACTGAATTTGAATCATCATTAGAAAAGGTTCTGTTTTTTATTTTTGAAATCGGTTTCCTTATGTTTAAAAATCCAGCTAAACAATTAATTTATAATATTTGTAATTATTTTATTCAATAAACGCTTCCGTTAAAAGAAATTAGGATATAATTATCGTTTTGATTATAAATGGGATCACGGAAATTTATCAGAATGAAAGGATAAAAAAACTATAATATACACCTTATAAAATTAAAATTTATTACTAAGTAAGTAATGAAATCATTGTAAATAGTTATCTATAAATAATAGTCATTATTTCCGGATTTAAACGAGATTTTTCTGCATAAAATTGCCCTGGAATATATAAGAACAATTTAATTTTTGACTTTGACGGATGAGTGATTGTTTTTCCTTTAATTTATTAGGGGAAATTAGGAACTTTATTGTGAAATTTAAGTATTCTTCAAAATGGATTTGAAAAGTGTATATCAGTTTAAGAAATGCGAAAAAATATACATTGCGTTCAGAAAAATACCATCTACTTGCTAATTATGTATATAATATTATAATCATGCAATTTACTGCTTGGGAAGCGGATGAGGTTTGAAAAAAAAAGTAAAGTAACATGGGGGAGAACTTCTATTCAAACCCGTGACCTGTTTGACCTAGTGGTTTTGAAGGTCGCTGCGATGCTAGAGGATTTATAAAAGATAAATGAGGAACCATTGCCTTTAGAGTAATTATTATGGGTGTGTAATCTGTAGAAAAATATATGTAAAAGACATCAAACGCAAAACTTTGAAATAGAATTTTTCAGGAGGGACAAATATATTTGAAACTTTATTAAGAAAAAAGCTTTTCTTCTGCTCTAAAATGGCTTTCCATATATTAAAATTCCGAGTTGATTGTTTAGGTGGATAGAGAAATAGTCTATTTTTTAACTTTGACAGGTGAGAGATTGTCTTTTTCTTTAATTTATAAGGGAAAATTAGTTCCTTTATCACAAATTTGAGGTATTTTTAAAATAAGATTTAAAAGTAAAATATCAGTCTTAAAAATATGAAAAAATATACATCGTCTTCAAAAAAATTCGACCCACTTGAATCAATTTACATTTTGGAAAGCCGATGAAGTTCGAAGAAAAAAAGAAAATTGCTTGTGCGAGCATGAGGATTCGAACCCATGACATCTTTGTCCGAGTGTTTATGAAGGACTTATTAAAAGACAAATCAGAAATTAACTATCGCTTTTAGAATAATTGTTATGTGTGTGTGTAAGCTGTCGCAAAATATACATGAATTTATGAAATAGCATAAAAGACGGAGGTTTGAAGTGGAATTTCTTAGCAGGGAAAATTGGATTTGAAATGTTATCGCGAAAGGCGCTTCTTCCATATGTTAGAATGGATTCCTTTATGTTTAAAATTCGAGTTAAATAACTTACTTAAAAAGTACTTAAAAAAACCCATTTTTTTTAAGTTGTCAGGTAAGAGACAGATTTTAACTTTGAGATTTTTATGTGAAAATTAATGTTTCAATTCTGAATTCAGGTATGATTAAGAAAGCATTTAAAAATGAAATACTAGTCTCAAAAATGTAAAAAAAATATGCATCGCGTTCACAAAAGTACGATCTGTTTGTTTCAATTGACGGCTTGAAAAACGGATGAAGACTAAAAAAAATTAGAAATAATAATGTACCTTATGTGAGCAAGGGGATTCGAACCCAGGACTTGTTTTTCGAACGATACTAAAAGTCGTTGAAATGCTAGAGTTTTCTTCAAAGACAAATGAGAAAAGAAATATCGCCTTTGGAGAGACTATTATTGTTGTATACGCTGTTGAAAAACGTACGCTAAATCACGAAACTGTTATTGTTGTATACGCCGTTGAAAAACGTACGCTAAATCACGAAATTAACGTAAGATACAGAGATTTGAAGTGGAATTTCTTTGGCGAGAAAATTTTATTTGGCACATTATTAAGAGGAGCGTATTTCCTATGATTTAGAAAAGCTTCCCTGATGTTTAAACAGGGTTAAAAATTTGCATTGCATATATGAAAACTGTTTACTTTTCACGTGGGCAGATGAGAGATTGTTTTTTTCTATAATTTATCAAGGGAAATTAGTTCCTTTTTTGTAAATTTTAGTTATTCCTATAAATGTATTAAAAAGAAACATATCCTTTTCAAAACAAAAGAAATATATCCTTTTGAAACAAAATCAGTCCTAGAAATGTGACAAAATATACATCATTTTCAGAAAAATACGATCTACTTGATGAAATTTACGGTTTGGAAAGCAGACGAAGACTGAAATTTTTAAAAAAAAAAATGGCTTTCTATAAGCAAGGAGGGTTCGAACACGGGACCTCTTTTTCAGAATGGTGGTAGAGGTTTCTAGAATGCTGAAGATTGCTTAAAAGATGAATGAGAAATGAACTATTGTTATAACATCCGATAACGATAGTAATTTTACTATACCGATACCTAACTTCCGTTGCAATATCTATTTTGATTACATTTGGAGAGAAACTGATGGGAATATAACCTGTAGAAAAATGTGCTTTAGTCTCTGCATGTGACGTAATAGGCATTGGTATGAAGTGGGATTTCTTAGGAGGGAAAAATTGATTTGAATCGTTATTAAGAAATTTTTTTTTTCTTCGTTTTGGAATAGGTTTCCTTATATTTAAAGATCCAGCTAAATAATGCTCTTGCATTTATAAAAATGCTTTATTTTTTGACGCCGACATATGAGAGATTGTTTTTTATTTTTTTAATTTGTCAGGAGAAATTAGTTTATTTACAGTAAAATTTGGGTTTTCTTAAAAGTAGATTTATAAATAAAATATGAACTTAAAAATGTGAAAAAATATACATCTCTTTCAGAAAAATACGATTTTCTTTATACAGTTCACGACATTGAAAGAGGGTGAAGTTTAAAAAAAAAATAAAGCGGCTTGTGCGAGCACGGAGATTTGAACTGGGGACATATTTGTCTGAGTAGTTTTGAAGGTCTCTGCAATTCTAGAGAATTCTTAAAAGACAAATAAGAAATGAACAATGGCTTCTAGATCAATTATTATGAGTGTGTAGGCCAGGGTTTAAGCTGGCTCAAAACATGCTGTCGCAAAAATGGGGAAAAAAGTTGTAGCAAAATGCTAAAAAATATTAGTTGCTTTCGTTGCTCGAAAAATCGTATCAATGAAATTATTTATATCAACGATGCTTAACAGGTGCTGTTAAGAATTTTGAAGAGGAAACGAAAAGGAACAAGAAAAGATCGCTTTTAATATTATGCTTATTTTCCTATGTTAGCCAATGTTAATTTTTGCTTACCAGATGGGTAGGGGTACAAAATGGCGAAAATATTGCTTACGTAACACTTAAACTCTACCTAAGCTGAGATATTTCGAAATCGGGGAATCCTGTTTTCAGGAATAAACTGTGGTTAAAAATGCCTTTCGTACTTTCGCGGTGGGCAATATTTTTTTCTTCGCATTTTCTAGCAACTGGTCGCATTTTGCGAAAAATGCGACTGCAGCTTAAACCCTGGTGTAAGCTGTAGAAAAAGGCGCGTGAATTTATGATAGTGTCATAAAAGGGGAAAGGTTTAAAATGGGGGTTTCTTAGGAGGGGGAAAACATTGATTTGAAGCGCTATTGAGAAAGGAGCTTTTCTTAGTGTTAGAATGACTTTCTTTACGTTTAATATTCCAATTGAATATTTTCTGACGTTACATTACCTGAAAGCTATGCATTAAAATTTCCAGAACCAGCTCACTTTGTGGCAGTAAGTGTATATATTGCATCTGAGCTGCATATCTATCTTTTTTTTTTTTACTAACTAAAGGACGTTCTATAACTTTCTAATTGAAAATATTTCCTCATCTTCATTATTTTTCCGAAATAAAAATTTGAACTTCCTCAATTCTCCACCAGGGCACTGCTGTTCATCACATCTGATAACGATAGTAATATTACTACTATACCAATACCTAACTTCCGTTGCAATATCTGTTTTGGTTCAAAGGTTATTGACCTTATTCTGCCTTTTCTAGGAACCCTGTATATTGTAGTATATTGGTATTATATCATCATCATCATCATCATCACAACAACAACAACATTTTCAATCCACTACGGGATGGAGGTCTCTCTGTTATCGCACACACATATAATACGGTGAAAGAAATATAGAGGAGGCGGCGTTAAGCTCACTACGCTGGCCAGACGGATTGGCGAGCTGAACCTACAGTTTAACGAAGAATCCGAACTTCGGTCACCACAATCAAAGTTCTACGCTAAGACACTGCCTCCTAAATTTACCCTCTAAATTTGGGAGTCAGTGGTTAAGACGGGGGGAGGGGGCTCGTTGTGTCACCCCCCCACGGAGTGACCGCTACCAGTGACGCTTTTCAGCAGTGATCGATGGAGTGCCTGTATTCTTGGCAGGGGGGGGGGCTGTGGGACACCGGTATTATATATGTATATATTATAGTATACTAGTATTGCAGTTACTATAGTGTACTGGTAATCATTATACTGTAGTATTTTAGCGTGCAAAATACTATTGATGCTATTCATCTAAACGTCTGAGTACTTTGAGCTTCACATAGAGTATAAACAATGAATATGATTTATATATATGGAAACACAGTCTATGCTAGGATAATTTGATTTATAAGTAATAACGTAGCGGCGTGTCCCAAAATTTTACGAGGGGGGGGATGTATAGCTAACAATATAATGTAAACAGGGCTGAGGACAGAAATTACAGACCCTACGCAGATTAGCAGATGCCCCCCCTACCACTTACGGACAGTGTTTAATAAATAATTATATTTGTAAATTTATTAAAGATTAAAGATCCTTGTCGTCCCCCACCCAAGGTCCCGGGTGTCTGGGTAATTGCCCCTTCGCTCCCCCCGACCGTGAATGTAACAGTCCAAATAACATCAAGTGACGAGTTGATTCATATTTAGTTACCTATATGCAAAAGAATCCCTCGTTAACGCTAATTACGGTTAATATCAATTAATTTCTGATTTCTCTGCAATATGAATAACTTAGTAATTCATATACGAACCCACCTCTTCCGGATAAGCGAATTACTTTTAATGCGAACAAATTTTTTGGTCAACGTGAGTGTTCGCATTAACGAGGTTTGACTGTATTAAACTAAATTTTATTTTGCGCCACTCTAAATGCTACTATACACCACTCTAAATGCTACTATACACCACTATAAATGCTACTATATACCACTCTAAATGCTACTATACATCACTCTAAACACCAAGATGTATTACATTAAATGCTAATGTATGATAAACTGAAGGTCGATATGTGTATGCTGCACTAATTTATACGTGTACTAAAAGCTGCTGTATGCTGCACTAAATGCTAATATGCGTTACACTTGATTATTAACATGCGTTACACATAATTATTAACATGCGTTACAATAAATATTAATGTGCCACATTAAATGCTGCATTAAGCGCACACCAAATTGTTATTTTTCATAGCATTTTTGTATGTCTAATCTTTGATTGAGCGAGCTGTATATAGCTATTTTACTGTATCAGGAAACACTGTATCAGCAATGATAAATATGCCACTTTTTGCTCACTTTTATTACGTTAGCAATGTTTTATAGCCGTATTTTCTAGCTTTAGCTTTTTTCGGTGAATAAAACTTGTTTCTTTTGATTTACAGTACCATCTTCAGCTTGTTAACTTACGTATCAGTCGGCGCCCCAATTTTAGCTGGCGTTGGCGCCAGTAGTCTGTGGCTTCCTCAGTTCTTTCAGTTTCGTTTGGGAGTGAATGGGGGTCCAGCCCCTCTTCCGTAAATTACCTTTACAGGCAGGGCTTTGTTTGTTTTTACCCTGACCTTTGTATTAGCCGTGCCCACCCCTGGGGTTCCGGGGCCGCCCCTTTTCCCTCCATCGCTTTCGCTCGCTCTGCCGTGGCGCCGGTGTCTCAGCGGAGAGCTTTGGGACTTTTGCCCCACCATCGCACTAACACTATTCCAGGACCCACGAGAACAATCTCAATGAAGAAGAAGTGGAGAGGGGTGATCAAGATAAAGATTAAAAGTAAAAAGCTGTTTCTCAAGAAAGTGGGGAGGCTTGTAGAAAAATGTTTTAGGTAAAAATATAGGTGGGGGGGGGGAGCTTCTTTCTTTCTCCCCTTCTTGCAGAACTAACTAATAAATTTGGTTTATTTGTTCAGAGTAAAATTGAAATATGGATTCTCGGAAAAATGTATAATTTACATTATAAAAAATAAAATAATATTACAATGAAATCTCTAATTCACATTATTTGTATTTTATATTGTTGATACTCAAGTACATGACATGGTATTGGTTTGTAAGATATTACGATCCTTCCAGTGGTGCACCCAGAATATTCTCAAGGGTGGGGGGAAGTGGCACAAGGGATTTTTGGTATAAAAAATGGCCAAACACCGTATCAATTAAGGCTAACTTTTTGTGTACATTTATCATTATTAAATTACTAATAATTCTATAATGCAATATACTTAAATAATTAGAAGTAGATTATGTTTGCACAATTTTACAATGGCCAGCACTCTTGTCTTATCTCCATCAGTGAGGTTAGATTTCTTGACATAATTAGAAATATCTGCAGTCAGAATTTCTATTTCAACCGTGTTTGATATTGTGTTTTGGTCTACCTTTACCTCCTGGAAAGCGTTTGAAGACAGTCCCAGACCACTGCTGCTGCTGTTGCTTGCCTCAACAGCAGTGTCTCATCAATGTCACCAGAGTTCAGGGAAATGTTGGGAACATCACTACTTTCATCTTACATCTTTTAATAAAATAATTCACCAGTGTCTGTTGGCGTAATAATTTTTCATTTTGTTAACCCAAGGGAGGGGCCTTGGACCCCTCAGTTCTCTAAGTGGGTGCGCCACTAGATCTTTCTCAATCCTAACACAATTGCTAAATAGTTAAAATATGAAGTCATGTTTTAACTATTCATGTATGACATGTATCACATGTTTTCGTGTATGACATGTTTTCATGTATGACATGTATGACATGCATAACATGTTTTCATGTATGACATGTATGACATGCATAACATGTTTTCATGTATGACATGTATGACATGCATAACATGTTTTCATGTATGACATGTATGACATGCATAACATGTTTTCATGTATGACATGCATAACATGTTTTCATGTATGACATGCATAACATGTTTTCATGTATGACATGCATAACATGTTTTCATGTATGACATGTATGACATCCATAACATGTTTTCATGTATGACATGTTTTCATCTATGACATCCATAACATGTTTTCATGTATGACATGTATGACATGTTTTCATCTATGACATGTTTTCATGTATGACATGTAGTCATGTATGACATGTTTTGTAAACTTTCCTGGGGAATGGAGAAGGCTAATAATGTTTTTGACACCTCATCTTAGAAGGTTGAGACTTCCTCTTTTCAGACCAATATATATTTGTTTCTATTTTCTCTATATTCTTGCACTTTTATGTTTCTCTATTTTTTTGCACTTTATTTGTTTTTATTACACTTTTTTATATTCTATTTTAATGCAATATTTACGATTCGTTTATCCGACGCAGTTTAGAGGATTTTCTGCGCAGAAATGTTAGACAACTCAATAGAGCAAGGAGGGAGTTATGAAATGGAGACAAAGAAAAAAAGTTAAATTTTATATGAGCTTATAGTAATATAGTTATATATATAGTAATATAGTAATATAGTATAGTTTTATATTGTAAGAGCTGCTAAGATCATGCTGTGTTTCAAGACTTGTGGTTTTCCAAGAGAGCCCAACTCATATCGTTTGGGAAAACAAACCCAAAGAAGGGACAGAAATGCATCCAACACTACACAGATAATTATGACGAATGATGATATAATGATACAATGACAAATCTGGTAAAGATTGATCATGAAGACTTAAGTAGACAGAATCAATGATGAGTATAATTTAATGCCAGAAAGAATGTTTCGGCGAAGATTGGTCGTGAAGACTTAAGAAAACAGTTTATGAGCATGATAATGATGGTGACAATAATCGTTTAATACCAAAAAAAATGATATGGTTCAGATTGATCATGAAGATTTGGGAAGATGTATTCTGAGCATCATGATGATCATGATTTAATGCCAGAAATAAGGAATTATAGTGAAGATTAAGAATGAAGACTTGAGAAGGCAGATTATAAGCATGATGATGATGACGATCATAATTTAATGCCAAAAAGAATGAGCTGGTGAAGATTGATCATGAAGACTTGGGAAGACAAATTCTGGTCTTGATACCATTATACTAAGACACATCCCTACATTTATTGTCTTCTAGTTAAAGTAATTACGGTTTTTCTATTCTTTCCGTAAATGGCGAGCAACCCCTGATTCTAGTTCAAGCAGGCTCGTGTCTTCCTCCTTACAAACGGCCAAATTACACCATGACAAAATCAAACATAGTTTATAACTCGCAAGGCTGTGGTTAGTTGTCCGGATTGAGATGGGGCTTGCAGACCAACAAAAAAAAAAAAGTGGTTGGGAAAGGGGGAGAAGTGGTACGCATATGAACGTCATGCACTCCGGAGTCTGAGACTCGTATTCAGCAGATGAGAATCAACGCAGACCCGGGTCCGAACCCTCCTACTTCACCAGCCACCGATAATTAGGCTGATCAGATGGTGATTTATAGCGGGGAGACGAGATCGTGACAGCTGCAGCCTGATCCATCCTCCTCCTTTTCTCTTCTTTGTTTTAGCTATTTCGATGGTTGGCTTACCTCGTGGTATACGCTTGGCGCGTCATGGACATTACGTCAGAGCGAACTGGTATGACTGGTACTCCGAGCACAGCGATATCTGCTAGAAAAGAGGGGGATATCCGCTTTGGCGCGTGGGAATTTCTCGGGGATAATTGAGGGGGTGGTGAAGATGAGAATCTTGGCTGACCTTTCGATGTTGGATGGCGAATTGGGCGAAGACGTAACGATAAATTATGAATGCTGGTTATGGGGAGATGGCGAATATTGGCGTGCAGTAGAAGCTTGGGGATTTTTTAGAGGGATTTTTTTAAGGGCCCTTTTTCCCCATCATCAATCAACCCAATTCAAAATTTTGAATATCATCGCCGAGTTCAGATATGTGGGGTTAAATAGTTAATTTTTAAAGTTCTTTCTTCTTCCTTGAGCATATCGCTTGTTTACAAACAAGACGATAATGAATTTGACAAGAGGGGCAATGGGGATATCGGACACATTTTATTTCCTTCATATATAAACATAATATACTTTATACATAAATCATATTTATATATTTTATTTAGACACTTGCACACGATTTCAAAAAGGGAGGAAACTTTACTAAAGTTTGAGGTGGGGGGTGTTCGATATAATGTTTATTTTTCTCTCATAAATAAGTTGTAATAATATTGTTCAAATTGGGGTATTCAATCTCAACCCCCCCCCCCACTTCGTGCACGGCCTTGATATTATCACCACTATGAAACTT
>QLNU02015270.1:84340717-84356667 GCA_006491805.2 Dysdera silvatica
TGGTGTCGTTTTAACGAGGTACGAGCCGGTACCCATTACTCGCTGCATCCCGCTGGGTATAATCTCTCCCTCGAAATGGTGCCTGGGTACAATATCGCAACCACGTCCGACAATCTTGTCTTCATCATTTGTAAGAGACAAGATGCTCCTTGGTGACAACTGCTTTTTTCCTTGTGTTGAATTGATCAACGTGTTCCGATAAGGTACACGTGCTATTGTAAGTCATAGTGTCTCAGAGAGATGATAAAGGTTATCGTTGGACAATGTGTACCCGGGGAAAGTGCTTTATTACAGCTTAGAGTCTATTCGAGAAGTGAGATGTCCTGCGGCTGTACAGCACCAGGCACAGAAAGGGCGTACTGGGGTGGGGGCGGCGACTGTCTGCTTTTTTCTTGTGGGGCGTGGGCATAAAAAAAAAGCAACAACAAACGTCAAAGTTAGATTCTTATACCTGATACAAGAGTGTAGATTTATAAGTTCTAAAAGCATTTTTATGGATTTGAACATGACGTAGTGAGGCAAATAAAATTGCATGAAACTAAATCAACAAAATAAACCTTCTCATCCCGACCACTTTCCGAAACGGACAACATTTTGAGGAGCATAAAACTTTAAATTACGAAATGAATATTGTTTATTTAACACTTTTATTGCAACCAATACTAAGACTTGTGGACACAAAATGAACTTCCGTTCCATTGAGTTAAGACATGTTTTGGGGGATGTTTGGTCCCAACCTAGATATGGTGTTAAAAGAACACGCCATTCCTTGGAATTACGGCCACTTTTTGTAGAGAATATATATATATATGCCACTTTTTGTAGAGAATATATATACATGCCACTTTTTAGAGAATATATGCTATATATGCTACTTTTTGTGGTGAGAATATATATATATGCCACTTTTTGTAGAGAATATATATATATATATATGCCCAATTTTTGTAGAGAATATATATATATATAGCAAGGTACATATGCCAATTTTTGTAGAGAATACATATTATATGCCACTTTGTATATATATATATGACACTTTTTTGTAGAGAATTTATATATATGACACTTTTTTGTAGAGAATATGTATATGCCATTTTTGTAGAGAATATATATGCCATTTTTTTGTAGAGAATATATATATGCCACTTTTTGTAGAGAATATGAGTAAGTTTTCAATGATGTGAACCAAAATTCTATAATGCTGACATATTGAGGAAAACAGACTCAATAGACAAGAAGTTAATACTGTTAATTTTATAGAATTCTGTCTTTCTAAAATTTTCTTCTAGAACTTTTTTGATTTTTATAGGCAGTGGGACCTCAACACACATTCGGGGCCATGGGCTCCATCATGTTTGGGGGGGCCCCTAACACTACCTTTTAAATTTCAAATTTTTGCAATAAGGAAAACATAATATATAATAAACTTTATCGATTTGGTGGCCCTTGGTCCGAGCCCCGTCAGTCCATCTGTTAAAACGCGACTGTTTATAGAGGTGGCCTCAAAACAGAGGTTGCTGACAAACGAATTTATACTGAACTCCAATGCACTTTTCTTTTATTAATTGAGACTCAAATTAATTAAATATTAATTGGATTAAATGGATAATAACTACTAATTAGTTGATTTAGCTTCAAATTCATTCGATAATCAGTCCTCTCAGGGTCGTAAGAAAAGGGGTCTTGGGGGGTCGATTCCTCCCCCCTTGGATATCAGAATATATTATTTTATTTAACGCCGCGAATCATATAATCTTCTTTAAAGTAATTTGAGCCCTCCAAATTTTTTAATGGCTACACCTCTGCTTCCTGTAGATGGACTGAATTTTTTCCCTTTTTTTCCTTAATTTTGTTTTTCCACTCGATGTAAAATAATGATGAAAGAAGACACATTTTTAATCTTCTGCTTTGAACAAGACTTTTTCGATCGTTTTCAATGCCCGTAGAAATAATATTTTAAATGAAGATACTTTAATATTTAGTCAACATTTTGTGACAACGGACATTTTGTCATCTCCCGCTGATTTAAGTAACACAACAACGTCGTAATGACATTGAAACTTCATGATATGATCTTCAATATCGTCGTTTTTTCACCCAGATGCTGTTCGACATTTTCCTATGGGTGCTAAGAGAAGTCGCCTATTGGTCATTGAGAAAAACAACCATGCAGTTTGTAATTTGTGTCATCAACCACTACATTGCGAATTTGAAAATGACTTATCGTTTATTTTCGCCAAAAATGAAGCTTGACATGATAAAATTTGTGGATCTGGTATTTACTTGCTATAAAGGTTATTAACATTTATTGTCATTTTAATTGCACAATCTTCAAATGGTACTTGGCGGATGAAAGCATTTTTATGAACCCCCCCTCCCACATGTGTTTAATTTCAGTAATTGTTTGAATATTGTCCTGTCGTTTTCTTATTTCATCTATTTAATCTGAGAATGTTTTTTTGGACGCTTGCAATCCGATTGAAAACTTCAATTTTCCGCTGTTGGTCAGTTCTTCTGGCGATATGCCCAGCTCAACCGTTTTTATTTTAACAATGATGATCTCAACCCCCTTTTTTCCCCTCACCCAAGTATGTCATTTTCAACCACTTTGAGGTATTCCAAGCGTATATACCTTCACATGTTCCTTTGGTTTCTTTTAAATTTTTGTATTGCTTTTTCGCTAGATTCCACGAACAAGAACTGGTAGGATGCACTGGATGATAACCTTTCCCTTTAGACATAAGAGTAACTTTTCGAGTTACATAAAACTAACTACGTGCCGTATAAACTTTGAAAATCTGTAATTAAAAATACTCGCGATTAACGTTTCATAAGCTAATGAAATGGCATGTCGAAACACGATTAACTACTAAACGTTTATTTATTTTACGTACGTTTATTTATTTTACGTTACTTTACCATACTTATTCAGCTACCATTCTGATTTTTGCCACCTTTTCTCCGACTAGTTTCTTGGTGCTACATTCCTTAAAACATCTGGGCTTTCTTATGCTGTTGTCACCCATTCTCTTCTGTCTAAAACTTTTCTTTTCTTCCACCTTTCTCTAATATAGATAATAATTCTTAGATCAAATTGAATTTAGGATAGCGGAATTAATATTTCTTTTATTCTCCCCCCCCCACACACACCTCTCCCCTTAAAGAATGATTTTGGGTGTGCAAAACTTGGCCGCCTTTCCAACGTCTCGTTGTATCATCTTCCCTTCTCTTCTTTTGCGAGAATTCTTCCCAACTAGTGATGTGTCAACTCGTTCAAAGACCGACTCACTGAAAGTACCGGATTTATAAATGGGCAAGTTGGGCACTTGCCCAGGGCGTGAATGGAGCAAGTGGTATCGATTTTTTTTAAATTATAATTTATTTACCGTAGAATTCTGTCGATCAGCTTTCCCCGAGAAGGAGCCCTCCACCCCTTTTTTATAAACCTGAAAATTTGAAAAATTGAATGAAACAACCCCTTCCCCCCACAAGGCCGGATCCAGGTAGATCCGCTCCCCTGAGAATAATAAATTTACATTAAAAATGATTATTTTCAAGTAAAAAATACTTAAAACTAAACTTACAAGTGAAATTTTCAAGCTTTGTGGCCACTCTGAAATTTTGCTCTGCACCTGCCCTTGCCCCCTCCCCCAATATCCAAAAAATCGTCGTCAAATAAACTAAATTTATTTATAAAAATATCGTTATTATATCTTATAATAATGCACATAAGGTAGGCTAATCATAAATGTCGTCCCTTCCCTGACCTTCGCGATGTTTCGTCTCATTTGAGGGGACGAAACGACAGAATTTAATTTCTTTTTGCTAGTACGGCGGGAGGGGCGTGGTCGTAACTAGCTGCGAAGTCTATAGGTATAACTTTTTTCTAGGTGAGCTGACCCATTTTCTAGGGGGCCCAAACCCCAATGCTTAGAAGAAATTTTCTGTAGCTTTAGGCGCCCTGGTTACGCAATAGAAGGGAACGCCAAAAATCTTTGTGCCCCGGGGCACCTGGTATCGTAAATCCGGTCCTGCTCACTGAACGGGTCTTTTCGTTCATGAAAGATGGGCAAAATCGTTCATTCTTTCATTTAGTGAACGAGTTAGAACACCTGTATTCACAACAATTAAACTTTACCGTTTATCCAGTGTAAGGTCCTAGGCCAATAATTATTTTGTTTGTGTCCTTGCTCTTGGCGGTACAGACTTGAAACGGGCGTAGCCAAGTATTCAAGACTTCTTCCTGTAAGTTATTCTGGTGCTGTGTCTAGGAACTTCCTAACTGTTCGGCATGTGTTTAAAATTGTGTTTTTTTGTAGCTCAATATACGTGTTGGAGTCGATTTAAAGTGTTTCCAAGCTTCTGCGCAGTGTGGCTGGTATTATACTTGTGGCTGACAAAGTGACAGGTACAATGTCAACATTTCCCATATGCCACATGTCTTCAATTTCAAATTTAAGGTCTTGATATTTGGTAATTTTTTGTTGTGTATGTGGTTTGTATATTGTGTTTGGGATTGCTTATGTTTCGGATATTATTATGTTCGTTATACAATGTTGTGTTACACATCATCAAGGAAACACTTTCAAGGATTACACAGCATGATATTCATCATGAAACGGCACAGATATTCATCATGAAACAGCACAGATATTCATCATGAAACAGCACAGATATTCATCATGAAACAGCACAGATATTCATCATGAAACAGCACAGATATTCATCATGAAACACACATCAAGGAAAAAAGCACCATTATCTTGATCTGGAGTTCTTGGTTCAGTTCAAGTCTCACCCAGAAACCTGAGAACTGTCCATGTATCTTCTTAATATATAGGCGGTGCCCAGTAAGGCAGTTTTAGCAGATCTTTATTATTATTATTATTATTATTATTATTATTATTACAGTGAAATCTCTCTTTAATAGTATTTGCCTCCCATGTCCGGTCCATTATGTTTTAAACATTGCCAGTAAGGATTTCTTTTCACAGTCCATTGAATATCATTATAGATTTCCCTATATTATTGTTGCGTGTATGTGTGTATATTATTATTGTATATTGTACATGTACAGGCAATAGTAGGGGAAAACGAGGGGTTCTGCATAGCTGGCGGGCCTGACGGCCCTACTATCAATCATATGTTTGTGTTGTGTATGTCTATGATGGCCAGTTTTCTTCCAACACCGTATATGATTTATGTTAAAGATATTTTTTAATGCATATGCAGTTCTAAATAAAACAACCTTTGGTAACTGGTAGATTTTTATTGATTCATTTGTGTTGAGCTGGTGTTAAAGGTTCTTTGAAATTATTATAATATCATACCATCCCAAGCACCCCCTTTCCACCTACAAAGTTATTTTCCCTCCAACGAAACGAAAAGCGCTAAAAAAAAAGAATATTAAATGTAAAATGTCGGGGCACCAACTTAAAGAAAATTCCGGGAGTGGGTGGGTGGCTGAGTGGTAAAACTCGCTTAAGTGATTCAAGCGAGTCAACCGGAGACAGTAACATAGTAATTTAAATAATTGGGGGGGGGGGGATGAAGTAGCTCTAAAGACGAGCATATGACACTGTCTTAAAAAATAATGTTCTTTTGATGTCCAAAGGGGGCTTTAACTCGAAAGCCCCTTCCTAAGGCACTGAATATAGGCAAGGAAAACAGTAACAAATAATATATTTTGTATGCTACGTTTGCACCTATAACTATATCTACATATTTATTTGTTGCCCATTTGTTCGGGGGAGGATTTCATGCAAATATTTTGGGAGACAAAAGCATTTAAACCCTCCTATAGTTGGCGCTCCTGCTATCAGACGTTAATCTATATATCTATATCAGTATCTATATATAGTTAATCTATACATCTATATCTATACCATTATATATCTATATCAGTATATATCTATATCTCTATCTATATCATATATATATATCTATATCTGTATCTATATCATATATATATATATATATCAGACGTTAACTATCCTGCTATCAGAAGCTAAAGCTTCAGAAACAAGGTCCTATTATCGTTTGCTGCGACTATTAAGTTAAGAAAGGGAAGTATCTTTACGACGCGGATATGGTCGTTTTAATGGTGACGTGCATGCAAGTGTAGTGGAACTTCTCTAAGACGACCAACTATGGTTCCGTTGGAAACAGGTCCTTATAAAATGAATCACCGAATACTATAAGGATATTGACAACGTGATTGTCAATTTCGGCAATTTTTAAAAAAAATTTAGCCATTTTCAGCGTAGAGTGGGGAGAACTGTGAGTATAACGTTGATTCACTGGAGTCAATGTCCTTGAATTAGCCCCTGAAACATAAAAATTCTTCTTGGTTGTATCGCAGGCTTTCTAATAGCCCGAACGTAAATCAGAGACCATATTCTTCCATCTATCACAGCCTCAGGTATCTCTCGATTCTCGCTTCGTGAACCTATCCCCACCACATCCCCAGTTTCCCCTCTAACGTCAAAATTGGTCTCCATAAATTTGAATTAGCCCAATTATGGCCATTGATAACATCGCGACCAAGAGAGAGAGAGAACCGTTTTCCCTTCAGCCTTTTTTTTCGTTTACATATCTTTGTTTTCTATCGCGTTGAGGGGCTGAAAGCTATGGACGTGAAATGGCATGAAGACATCATTTTCCTGACAAGAAACTTATCTCGCCTGTCATACGAATGTAGATAATGCAAGGTCCCTCTGCGCCATTCGGTGTGTCCAGATATTGGGCGGCTGACGCCCATTTCTCATCGATTTCTTGCCGGGCGAGAACTCCGACCAATCGTTGAATATTTGATTGATACATACAAGCAGGGCGAAGACCCTCTCATGTCTAGGCGGTTTTATCAACGGATGACCGGCTACACACACGAGCGTATGGCGAAGCCATTGTAGAAGTATGGGTAGAGAAAATTAAATGCATTTTGTATTGCAGATAGGTTCTCAATTTGGGAGGTTCTTACGGTTTGCCAACGGTTTGTGGATGACTTTTAAATGTCATTAAACACATAGGCTTGCCATGTGGTTCCTCTGAAACTTCAGGTTTTCAAACAAGAGTCCATAAGCTAGAGAATTCAAGAACCTTGAGCGCCTAGATCAAGTGTACTTACTGGATCTAGGCACCCAAGGGTTTTGAGTGCCTAGATCAAGTGCACTCGTACCACAATTTAACATTGGACGTTTGGACAGTTTTTGAATAAAATTTTAACCGCGACAGTCTAGTCTGCAATAAATTGTCACAGTGACGAAGAATTGACACGATGGTGAATTGTTTTGAAGACGAACAGACATTGTGACGAATGTGGTGACAACGAATTGACAAAACGTGACGTATAAAAATCACTGACGAATCTTGGGTGAGTTGAGCACGTCATCTCCCTAAACATGTAAGATTCATATTGAATAAAAATTTATTATTAAATTATTAAAATTTTGCCCCTCCTCCGTCAAAACGTTGCCCTGAATCCTACTCTATGCAGAACACAATATAAGACAGCAAATAAGATAACAATAAGCTAATTATTCTAAACTTCTTTATTTCAAACATGTTGTTTTGATGATCGTATTCCCAAAAACTGACAAGCAGACATTGCAGATAAAAAAAAAAAAACCGACAAAACATGCACTTTCTCCACTAACGTAGTGCACAACACTTACGTATAAATTTTACATTCTGTATTTGTACAAATACTATAATTTCGCGGTATTCAATTCTTTGCACGAACACAGGTATATCACAGACTTACTTGCAGAACAAAGATGTACAAATTTCATCGGTACAGAAACATTTCATATGTACAGTGTACATGATTTTGTTTTCGCTCTCAATATATTCAGGCCACTGTTTTGACGTTAAATCACATCACAATTTAAAAGTAAAATACGTGGAAGTTTATTGTGTGTGTGTATTATTCTTATTCGACCTTTCTATCATATACTTGCAATAGACTCTACAGTATTTTGTTGTCGAATCCAATCGACATTTCCATGTCGAATCCATTATGGATTCCATACTAAAGGATTTTAATTTGAGCTAGCCCAGGTACAGTTTTGCATCGACACAATCTCTGGTACCCACACACACTTTTTTTTTTTCGGAATTGAGGCATACGGAGCAACGTTTGTGTTTTTTATGATTAATAAATAAGTTTTTATTTAATTTATGATGAGATGAAAGATTAATTGGTTTGGAAATTATTTTGATTAAAAGTTTTTATATACTGCGAAACGTTTTCCTGTTGTACATTTAGAGTTTTATAAAAATAACTTTTTTTTTTTTGGTGAGTGGCGGGAAAACGGGAAAATCTTGTCAATTATCGATTAATTATTGATCGTATCGATATAGCGTATCGATTTAACAATCGATTAATGACTCACATTTTAGATTCTCTGGAAGGTTTCGGTCGTTTCCAAGGGTGACCGTGGAGTGAAAATAACAAATGCTTTACTGTAATTTGAAATGTTTATATTTAAAATTATTGGATACGTTAATTTAAATTTGTAAACGAAATCGACATTCTTAACCACATTTTTTTTTAAAGTTAAACTTCTTTGGAAAGTCTAATTTTTTTAAAAATTAGACTTTCCAAAGAAGTTTAACTTAAAAAAAAGGTGATAGGAGAACGTAGGAAAAGACCCACACACGGGGGAACTGAAATAATGACTTTCTCGCTCATTTGCATATTCATAATATCTTTCGGAAGAATGTGTCATTTCACATGACTGCTTTTTTTAAATTGTAACTGATGGACCTCCTGAAGGGGGTCCTTTTAAACTTTTGCAGGATTTTTTTGTAGGATGCCCAAAAATATTCTAGTTATTCTATTCTTTTGCTAAATTTGGAATTTGACCAAAAATGCTACGTTGTTTTACCCAGATTTCTGAAGTTTTGAATTTTTGTTTTGAATTTTTGAAGTTTTGGATGTTCTGCAAAATGTTAACACTTCCTTGAACAAGTTTGAACGACACTGAAACAAAATAAATAAACAGTGCAAATAAGAATTAACATCAAATAAAAATCACAAACTTAAAGAAACTACTTTACAGCTCATTTTTCATCTACGTACAACAGCTAACGGTAATTTTGCAACTTTGTCGTCAATATTAAATTATTTACATGTTCACCAGCAATGTTTAGTAAACTTTGCAGGTATTTAATGTCTGCGATTATTTAAATTGCGTTTGCAAATAATAAAGCCCACAAAATTAACTTTATTACCGTAATGTAAGTCCACATAATACTGAAAGTTTACTTAATTTTATGTTTACCGGCAAGTTTTAATTCATACATTCGTTTTGTATTCCTTAGATGTACAAATACTTTGTTATCAAATCAAAACTTGGCTTGTCTGTATTTCAAATTTACTGAATCATAATTGAAAGAATATGTGTTGTCAGCATTTTGTACATTACGTGTATTCATGATATAGACGCGATGTTAATTCTATTCATAATATTGACATGACTTTACGTCAATTCATGATATGGTTATGATTTTGTCTATTCATAATATTGACACGATTTTATATCAATTCATGATACAGACATGATTTTATGTCTATTCATGATACTGGCATGACTTTACGTCAATTCATGATACTGACATGGTTCTATGCTAATTCATGATATATATGATCATGGTTTTATGTCTTTTCATAATATTACGATTGTATGCCAATCCATGATATTGACAGGATTTTATGTCTATTCATGACATTGATATGATTTTATACCAATTCATGATATGGTTACGATTTTATGTCTATTCATGATATTGACACGACCTTATGCCAATTCATGATATTGACACGACTTTATGCCAATTCATAATAATGAGACGGTTTTATGTCAATTCAAGTGCTTTTGGTTTTTATCTTGCGACGCAAAGGTCATTCTGCAACGGGACCTACAATTTTCCAAGGAATGCTAACCTCTTGAAACCTAGGGAAACAATCTCCGGACTACAGAGAGAAATTTGTACCTAAGCGTCCTTTTGGGGCATTGTCGGGAATCAAACTCGGGTTAACGGTAACCAGGCGAGCGCATTATCACTATACCACCATAAGGCCAATTTATGTTCATTCACGATATTGACACAATTTTTGTCAATTCATGATGTGGACATGATTTATATGTTTGTTCATGATGTGAACGTAATAAAAAGCTTATGTGTGCCATAGACATAATATATATCTAACCTTTTCTTAACTAAATACTTAGATTGTTAAATTTTTACATTTTTGGCCAGCAGAAAGAGATCTTCAATCGCCAGAACAGGAATAAAAGTCGCCAAATTAAAAATTGATTAAAAAAGAAGTAAAATGTTTTAAATTCGTAACGTTCTAGCTCTGAAGGAACGCTGAAGAATATTTTACTTCTAAAACTTTACAAAAAGCTTCTTTTTTTTTATTGTGATGTTTTGATTGATTGCCAGTATAAAAAAATGCTGTTGCGGTTTTTCCAATTTTCTTCGAAGATTTTCAAAAATAAATTTTGCTGCAGGCTGAAAGAAAGTGCCAAAGAATGTTCATCACACACGAGAATGCACAGCTCTTGCAATCTTATATGCTTTCTTTTATCGTAATCAGTGATTTGAAGATCATAAATATTGCATCTAGAGATTTTTGTCTCAATGAGGAATTTCCTGTGAAATACATTAAGCCCACAGTGGTACTTTATTATATACGATTGCATGATTTCGATTAACGCTTTTCCATAATAAAGTTATTTGGTATCATTTGTCTCTGAGTGTGGATATGGTGACGGGCGCACCTTGTTGTCGTTCTAGCCCGTTGACCATGTTCTCCATGTTTTTGAGATCGCTGGAGGATGAACCTACAGAACTTGCACCATCTGAGCCTGGAGACGATGCACACTTGAACTGATTCAGAACCGAATCGTAAGGAAGAGTACTTGTGGGTAAAGATGGTTTCAGTTCGTGGTGTATGGAAGAAGGAACTGTTGTTACGCCAACTGCTGCTGAGTTTGATGGTAGAGGGTAAGGCCAGAACCTTTGTTGGTGTTTGAGGTGTGGATGAAGATGCATAAGAGAAGGATCGTTGTCCAGTCGTTGCGAAAAAGCATGGTTGAAGAAGGGGTGGGACATGAGATGAGCATTGAACAGCAGATTTGTCTGCAGTGTAGAATTCGTAAGGTTTTGGCTAAATGGATTTCCTGGATTTAGGAAGGAGAAGGGTCCAGATGGTGTTGCGACACCAGGGAGGAACATACCGGTTGTGGTAGATGGAAGATAAAGGTTCGATGGACATAAGTATGGAGACACGAGATTATTGGAAGGAAACGATGTACTAACGGTGATATTGGGACCATCATGATGACCTGGTGTTGTTGGTACTGGAGAGGTTCTTGGGCTCCCATCCGCCACTTCTTTGTTGACACTTGACGAATCACGTTTCGATGCGCCAATCAGCGGGCTGTCTTCCTTCCTTCTCGATAATTCTCCTGGAACTGGAATAAAGAATCAGGTGTTATTTCAGAGAACAGATTACATACAATGAAATATTTCTACGGTTTCACTAAACGTAAGAAGTACCACAGAATGATTCAAGGAAAACAAAAACGTAAGAACATTGATTTCACGGTCTTGAACTTCGATGCTCAGAGAGAGAGAGAGAGGGGAGAATTTGGACAAGACAAAAAATTGGTGGTGATCAGAGGTGGCGCTGTGGCCCCATACAGGAGGCGCAATCTGCGCAACCAATCACCAGAGGTGGATTCATCTAAAAACAGTTCGTAAGCAAGAGTATGTACGATCGTACAGATGAACCCGCTTATAGCGAACCTGAAGGGGAAATGTGAAAATATCCGATATAGGTTATATGAATTTCGATATATCCGTACCGACGGATAAATGTTACGAAGTTCAGGGGACACACGGAAATTCTTCGATATATAGGTGGAACCTCAATTTACCCATGTTCGATATAAGCATAAGGGTCCGACTCTATTACAGATTGAAAGTCATGTTAAATCGGCGATCCCAAACGATTCTGTCGGTCTTCATCTGTAAAAATACAAGAACAAATAACGGGCAAATTTCGGTCGACTCTTCACAAGCTAGTTTCATAATATAAAGCCAATACTTCTCTAAGGCGGACACTTATAGAATAGCGAGAAAGTGTTTAGTTCGAAAGTTTGTCACTGGACAGAAAAATAATAAAAATAATTTTGCCCATAAAATTCCAGCCGCTTTGGAAATTATTCACCGTTTTGAGAAGTGGCCCAACTGAGAAGTGTAAGCTTAGGGTTTGCTAAATGACCTCTACGTTCCCCTTTGAATGGGAGCTTGAATCCCCGGAGAACGAAGCTTGCTTTAAAAAACGTCTATTTCTGGCCAAGGGCAGTGCCAGGTGATCACTAATGGCTAGCAAAGAATGCGAAGTTTTAACTATCTTAATTTCTGACATAACTAATTAAGAGTAAACACAAGTTGAAAAATAACTGCAAGTTAGTTAATTAATAACTACAAATATTTATTACTGAGACAAACTTAACAAGATACTCTACAAACTACGTAAGTGAAGTCTTGATTAACATTTCAATGCATTGTCTATAAGTGTATTCACGTATAATATGAGCTCGCCTGTTGTGAAACTTATCATTAATATCGAGCTTGCACATAATTGAGCCTTCGTCGTGAAAAGGAGCTTCATAGCCCTTAAATATTTTTACAAACATGATCATTTTTAACTGGAAATATGCGGCTCAGACTATCTTTTCAACACATATACTACACTCAATTTCAACACATAGCGGAACACAATATTAAATAAATACAATATTCAAACGAAATACTGGCATGCAAATTTAGTACTTATGTTATAATGGTTATAAGCTATTTTCTATATTCTAATCATTCTTAGGGAATGTGAGGTTAGAAAGGGCCTGAATGAAAAGAATATTTTATTTCTTAACAAGAGGCCACTTGTAGCGACCTTTGACGTCACGGGATTTGGCTTTGGCTCTTCACATGTTGACAATCATCTCGTATAACACTGATTATAGGTCTTATCTCACTAACTTATTGATTCGGGTTCAAACTTTGCATCTTTCTTAGCGGTTGCTCTTAGGCAACCATCGTGAAGAGTAGTTCCCATCGTCTCTCGCTTAAGACTTAATATTCTAAACTCATCTCTTTAAACTTTTTACTCAAAACTGATTACACTTTGACAACTTTCGCAGTTCTGAGATGGCGTCTTCGATCTGTGATTGGTTACTGGCTTGACCAGTCAGAATCGCATGCATGTCTTGCCGTTTGGTCGGCATGGAGGTCCAGGTTTTCCCCTGCGGCGGTCGCTTCCGAAGAAAGGCAAGAATTTCTGCTGACATTTACGAGTTTTCTCGTATAGTGATGTAAGGCGATTTTAAGGGTATCTTTGTACGTCCGGGCCTTTGAAGATTCTAATTAGCAGACTTCTATTGCACTGACACAACTCCAACGAAACGGGATGAACAGGCGCGGTGATCAAAACCAGGGCAGTCTTTATGCGTCTGTTCTTTACTTACGCCATAAAATCTTGGACTATTCTAGAGATTTTTAGATTGTACAAAAGGATGAGGGCTATTGCAGGAAGGGTATTGTGCATGAGAATATCTTCTTGGCGCCGTTGTTTGTAAGGGAAAGTGAGTGCTTTTTCTTTTATGGCTTAAAGTACAAATTTAGGGGAAACTATACAAGTTAAAACGAAACTTTGTTACAGGACAATCTTCCTGTAATAGTTCTGATATCCAATGGGGGAGGGCTTGAACCCCCTCCCTTCCTACGCCACTGTTAGCTGTAAATTAAAGTGTCTCATATGAGAGAAATTTTTATTTCAGTCACACTCTTCCCTTTTCACCAAAAACATTCCCTTTTTAAAGTCCTGTATACAGGGCTGTAGGTCTATCTATTCTACAGGTCTGCAATAAAAGGGTAAATGAAATAACCGTTTCTAAATTCAATGATATTTTTTACAAGAAGCAAGACATGGCAAACAATCATTTTAATTGAAAAGTGTACAGAGGCTGGTGTATATTTTGTGTAAATACAGTAAGACAAACTAGTAGCAGTGGGAAATAGGGGGGAAATTGGAAAGGGTGGCCGCCGGAGGCGGCGCTGTAATTCCAGACAGGACGCTCAAACAGCGTAACCAACCGCAAGCAGTTAGGAGAAAAGGGGGTGTTCGATTGTCGACTATACACAGCACACAAAGATGCACGCTCGCATATGTGTCGTCATTTAACTGTAGGACAAACTCCCCGTATATAACGAGGAGCTTGGAACGAATGAAAATGCTTACTAAATCCGTCTTGAAATTTAAAATTTCAAACTTTGAAAATAAGGCCAGTATAGGTAATGTGCATTTATTATGCATACAATAAGATTCGATTTTGAATTCGCCTAAAATTTAATGAACGACGTATATTATTAACGGGCTGTGGGTATTCACATCCTTTCGTACAGTTCTAGAAAGGAAGTTAAACTTCGTAAGAAACTGAAAACTGTTTTATTATATATATAATATTTACACAGTATTTCCGCTTCCTCCCCCCCATCATTCATGCTTTTAACAATCCCAACTTTATATTTCACTATCGTATTCATTGTCGAAATAGGTCGATTTATATCCCGAGCTACTATTGACATAATTTTCCCGTCTTCCTACATACGAATTACTCTAAAATTTTCTCCTAAAGTAATTGCAGATGTTCGTTTTTTAAGTTTATTACTAGTGCATTCGGTTTTGCTTTTTGAATCCAATTTAACGGTAAATAAACAACGAACACTAACGATAATAAACAACTAACCGTGCGAAGCTACTACTGACAACGACGTAATATTATACACTAGATTCGGAAGTCACTGATACTGTTTGAATGTAAGAAGTACAGGTCGGGGGAAGAAAGAATTGTTAACGGATTCCTTATTTCTAATTGGTACTCGGAAAAAAATATTTGGTTGATTCAACTATATTTTGCTTGTGGATATAATGAGCAAAAAATTTGGTTGATTCAACTATATTTTGGTTGTGGATATAGTGAGCAAAAAATTTGGTTGATTCAACTATATTTTGGTTGTGGATATAGTGAGCAAAGAATTTGGTTGATTCAACTATATTTTGATTGTGGATATAGTGAGCAAAAAATTTGGTTGATTCACCCAAATATTGTTTAATACAATCAAAAATGAACCAAAACATTGTTGAATCAACCAAATTTTTTGGTCACTATATCCACAACCCAAATATAGTTGAATCAACCAAATATTTTTTTCCGTGTAGGTTTCAGTTTGAACGTTACGGCTTTCGAGCACTTGCCCAAAACTCACTGCCTGTTACCGCATCACTTCCTGTTACCATTCGTCACATTTGCTGTGACTTGTATTACTTACGCGCTAGTAGTTGTAATTTTCAAGATTTATTACATAACTGCAAATTTACGTAAGTCGTGTATTACCTAAGCCCGGGGGTTACTGTATTGTGATTTAAGCAATAATTTAGGAATGAATCCCAAATAAGTCTGCAAAACTAAATTACAGTAGTCAAATTAAATATTAATATATTCTATTAAAAACATTTGAGTCATTATTTAGATGTATGTTTCATTTTCTTTTAACCATCTGCTTCTCCCCACCCTTGTCCTCCCCTCTCACTCAAAAACATTTAGATAAGCTTTCAAACACGGTAGGACCTACTTATGGTGCGCCCACAAATAGCGAGATTTCGTATATAGCCAGGAAAATATAGATATTGTTTAGTATACTGATTAAGTACAATAGAATTCAATTGTTTTTAATGACCAAGATTTTTGCGGTTCGGATATAGCGAGCATTTTCTTTGGTCCCAAGCTCCTCGTTATATGCGGGTCCTCTTGTATAGGGCCTGGTGCAATACACCCTGCCTTGGGCCTTGCAAACTTTAGGGCCGCCTCTAT
>QLNU02015270.1:84356767-84369840 GCA_006491805.2 Dysdera silvatica
TCACATGTAGGTGTAAAGGGGTTGCGGGAGTAAAAAGCTTGAGAACCACTGACTTAGTCGATAGTGATGAGGTGAAGGTGCAATATGGTAGGTTTTTGGCATACCTCAATTGGTCCTTAGAAAAGATCATTTAGGTCCTTAAAAAGTCCTTAGAAATTTCTCATTTTTTACTTTTAAAAAAAGAGTCGGAACCTTGTTTTAGTTTTCACAGCTTGACAAAATCGATACGTTATAAGGAAGTATGTCTTATAAACTACTATTTCTTTTTGCGAATCTTAATCATCTTACCTGCAAAATTTTAAGTATTTATTATGAATAAACAATTTGAGACAATATTCATTTTTAGTACTTGTAGGATACAGAAGGATAACAGCTCCCCAAAATATTGATCTAAAATAATAAAAATAATATTTATTTTTTTGCATTTAATACTTTAAAATTTATATCGAAATTATTATTTTGATATTACAAAAGACGTTTCTCACAATGCACATATCAGTGTAATAAATTGGACTTCATAACAAAAGTTGGCATGGTGGCAGCTGGAGGTGTCAGATAAGAGGTCGTGGTGGTGGTGCAAACCCTTAGTTCGGCGATTTAAAGAAGCTAGGATCATGTAAATTTTTGCATCCAGCTTTCATAAAAAGCGCTAAAGAATCCGAGAAGTAAACCTTTAAATTCATTTCTTCATATAATTTTTGTTTTCAAGAAGCGTAAAATATCCGCACGGAAAATCGTTTTCGGAGGTATGGACTTTTAACACAGGACAGCATGATAAGCATGGTAAAAATCATAAAAGCAAATGACAGATTCATAATGCGAACATTTGACGAAAGACTGAAATGGACAATTACGGTGCTGATACATTTTTTCCCGCAAAAAAAAAAAAAAACTTGTTGCACATTTTGAAAATGTTCAAAATCTTTCAAAAGTCCAGAGTTATACCAGCAGTAAAGGAACATTGGAACGCCGATAGGTGCTGTTAGGACGCAATGCATTTGAGACTAAGATTTGAGGATTCCAATCTGTGTTAAATACATAAGCATCTTCAATCCTTCTGTGAACCAATGAATGATTGTATATAGTTTTAGCCAAAATTTTCAGTTGTCTGTAGAAGTATGTGTTCAACGAATGGCACGTTCTTGTGCATTTTTAGGGATAAGCAAGGCCATGTATGGGAATATCGCCTATTCCAAAACTAGTGGAATACAAATTGGGGTCAATTTGAGCTGACCAGTGGTCGAATAAAAAAAGAAAAAGAAAATCCTCTGTCACTTGTGGTTTCATGACATTATTCAAGAAGACGCTGATATGATGAAGTCATGAGCTTTTCCGAGCGGCTGCAAGTAACTGTTAAATTTGGAGCATAAAAAAAAATGATTTTTCTATAGTTGGTCTAATTTTTCCAGTTGGTTCTTGGTGGCAAACGTATGCCTCTCCGATGATTTGTCCTGCTTGAGAAATGACGTACTGAACAGTATAGGAATGAGTTGCCTTGTTTCTTAGAGAAAACCCACCGACAATGGTCATACGTTCCCCTTTCCACGAAAGTGTCCTGTTGGATGTCATTTCGTAATAAAAATATAGATACTTAAAACTATATTAGATCGATTCTTTTACAGAAAACAAAAAATTAAGTTTTAAAAAAATGAATTTGAAGGTTTTTCCTCGGATTCTTTAGCACTTTTTATGAAAGCTGGATGCAAAAGCTTACATGACCCTAGCTCCCTTAAATCGCCGAATTAGGGGTTCGCACTACTATGACGTCTGATATGATACCTCCAGCTACCATCATACCAACTTTTGTTATGGAGCCGAATTTACTACGATGGTAAGTGCATGGTTAGTAATGCCACTATTAAAATGCTTTCCATTATATAGTGGTTCTGGAAAATGATTTTTTTATCATTTGAACGAGGAAAATTACATGGATAGGGAGGGAAACTAAGAGCTAGAAACAAGCGTTACGTCATCTCGTTGCTGCGTAACTAAATTTACTAAATTATTGGATAATATACGAAACGAATTAGTAAATAACATAGAATATATTAGCACATTATTTCAATACCATTAAATCTGTGGTGCAGTAATACCTTTTTGGATTTAAATGGAAATATATGATGAAACTCTCTTTAAAAATGGCCATTATACATAGTTTCTAAGGGTTTATAAGAACAATTTATTATAATTATTTTCCCATTTCCTTACTAACAAAGGCATCTAACGTTGAAAAGTGATATCGCTATCATTCAGACATATCGCTTAAAATCAGTGACGGCCCGTGTGTCCAGAAATCAGGTGTTGCGCACATATTTTTGCCCTTAGGCATACAACTCGCGAGTGACGGTTTTTCTTTACATTTTTCTCCTGTGTTTGAGGGTGGGGGGTATCCAGGTATAAGGTGCCGTTCAAGTATTACGTAAGCACATTTCTGACCATTTTATACCCTCTCCCCCTTAATTTTAAACTACGCATTAATTTATAATTAAATACAACGTTAATTATGTTTAAAATTATGTTAATAATGAAAGAATAATAACACATAATAATAATAATAAGACATATTAATAATAAGACATAATGAAAGAATAACCGATTAGTAAAGCCTAATCTTAATCGCAATCATATCGCAGACTATGTCCGCGATGAAAAGAATGTGAAATACAAATAACGATAACTTAAGACTTTTACGCATAGGGCTAACGAGAGAGAGAGAAACGCGGGTTGCAAAGTTTGAATACAATAATTGTTTCTAGCATTTCTACCCATACGTACTGGCGTAGCTAGATATTTTGCCACCCGGGGCGAATGACTGTCATTGCCCCCACCCCACCCAATGGGGTAACAAAACAAATAAATTTTGTTTTTTAAAGGCTAATTGCCGCCCTCCGAATTGTGGCGCTCGGGGCGACCGCTTCCTTGCCACCCCTTAGCTACGCTACTGCCCATACGTAGCTCCTTAGCGGCTTGCTGTTGCTACGCTGCTGCTTGATTGATTGTTTGGCTTTTTTATGGCGCAAGAGCATCTGGGCTATACTGCGCCAAACTACGCTGCTGCAACACAGGCCGCTAGCAGATACACCATTTCGAACATCGGACCGTTTATTGAACTGTTTGGGCTGACCGCGAACATTTTTGTGACATACTTTAAGCTAACTGAACCAATCCTAATGAAATAATAACAATATTAACACAATTCCTTTTACTTTGTAATGAAAAATTTATCGTTGCGCAATGCTGCAACTTGACTACCAACTGTCGCTGCTTAAAGCACAGAAAGCAAGATAACGAGGCTTAAGGATACAATTTTGCTGCAATGCCGCCTTCAGCCAGCAAAAACTATCTAAATTTAACAATGCAATTTTCAAACGTTTCTTTTACATAATTGAAAACTCATAATATGCCTTTAAATACGACTGCAATATATTTTACAGTGAAATGTTAAAAAAGCTCTATTCCCCCCTCCCCCCTTTTCTATTTGCTTTGATTAGTTACTGACAATTTTTCATAAATTTATGAATTTAACGAAGTCTAATTTTCTCACATGTAGCATGTTTCAAGTTTCCATTGAAAAAGCTTTCTGAAAACTGCGGTTTCTAAATTCCGCAAGATATCTAGGTCGAGGGGGTCACAAATCGCTTACTAAACGAAAGTTTTTATTAACGTGACTTTTGAGATTTTTTCTTTCCTGGTGGCGTTCATTCGATTTTTTGCTACATTTACTCGTAGCAGGCCACATTTTGCCATCAGGCAAAAATACGCTTCATTAGTCAATCCCACAAGGTTATTTGGCAATGGCAAAACCACGTCGCGGGTGCTTTTGGGTCAGATATAATGACGTTCATGACGTCTTTCAAAGAAACTTACCGGAGAACATTGTCTATTGGAAATTTAACCCAAGAACACGCAACAACGTAAATATAAATGATTACACAGCAGCCAAGCTTACGAAATATGCGCATTATTAAAGTACAATGTTTTTATATTCAAAAAATGTAATAAGAGCTTAAAAAATTATAATTATTAGAGAATACACACACAAATAGTTTAGTAAATGTCCCATATATAATATATGTAAAATTCTTCTCTCTGATACTGATCATATTCAGTCAATGACTATAATTCATAATAATCAGTGTCTATAACAGAATATCCTAATATTTAATTTGAACACTGTGACCTACTTTTCAAATTTACTTGGGCTTTATTAATCTAAATTATTGATGAAAACATTATATTCTCGTGCAATAAACTTTATCCATAACTAAAATTGTTCGTAAATACGAGTACTTCCATAAGCGTATGCAGGAAGTTCGTAAGGGGTGGGGTATAGGCTCAATGGGGGTTACAGAGCTACAACTCACATATTCCTATGTTAAATATACAAAATTTCATTGCAATGGGGGCGGGGATACAACCCCCGTCAACACCCTCTGTGTAAGCCAATGAGTGCTTCATAATATTTGTTTATGTTTTAGATCTATAGGGCGGTAGGTAATCTGGAATGGGATCGATGGCTTGTCGTGACCTCCAAATAAACTACGCTCATAGGCTTAGCCAGGGGGCGGTTTTGGGGGTTGTAACCCACCCCATCGCAATGAAATTTTGTATATTTAACGCAGGAATATATGAGTTATAGCTCTGTAACCCCTCCCATTAAGCCTATAACCCCCTTATAAACTTTCTGCCTGCGCATACGAGTACGCTTATACTTTTTTTTTTGTTACGGAATTCGTAATATAAATTATAACTTTTTTCCCAAAGTTTCTTTTGCGTCCGCCGCAGTTATTTCGAAATTCAAAATTAACTAAATTAATCCAAACGTGTTATATATAACTACTAAGACTCACTTTAGTGACATCGTGAAAACTTTTCCTCAAAAAATTGCATCCTTTTCAACAACTTGTGCCCATCCTATTTACAACTTCTTCTCTCTTTTCACATAAACTATCAGACTCCTTTCCCATTCACAGGCCATAAATTAAATCTTGTTTCTTATTGAAGAAATCTTTCTTTTATAGTAATCCCCCGCCTTCTTTTAAACAGGGAAATTTTCCACTGTTTAAAGTTGTTACTGGTAACTTTTAAGTTTATTTTTAATATGAAAAATATTTGAATTTTCATATAGTTTTGGAAACTCAGAAAAATTAATGCAACTAATGAAGTATTGCGCGAGGCCCCCCACGACGCCTTCCCTGGACAGTGGCATAGATTTTTTTTTTTTTTCTGTTTTTGGGAGGAGGCAGGTTGAATCCCCAAATGAACACAAAATATGAAATAAGAACGCATTTTTTTTGCACTTATTTATTACTTAATTACTTTACAAAATCTCTGCTGAAAATAACAAACGTAAGCTACTGTTATTATTTTTTTCAATAATCGAGAAAGGCTAATGAAGAATAATTAAAAAACTGTACATTAAAAGTGTACAAAATCTTATTAATCTGGATTTAGAGAACAATTTTTCTGGCCTTCCGATTAGCAAAACTAGTTTGGCAGGCCCCTCAATTTCCAAGACATAGGTCCTTGCCAATACGGGCACATAGACTTCATCTAGGCCCCCGGACTGCAGCCCCTGCTGACCCCACACGTCGACCCTGGTCGTAGCATATCCTTATTATTAAAATAAAAGCATTGAATATGATCTATTTGCTTATTTGGCGCATTTTAATCGCTTACCAATTGCCTGTAGTAGTTATAAAGTATTAATAAATATATTAGTATTAATAAAATATATTACATTTGACTTAATAAATTTAATTTAAAGAATAACAGAATATAAAGATCAGAGATATATAAATATATGTATAACAAAAGTAATTCTATGGTTAAGTGAAATCACAACAAATTGGGTGAAAAATCTAATGAGACAATTAAAAAACGAATTTAAATTAATACAATTTGTTAATTATATAAGGCAGCGATTCTTCAACTTTTCTGGACAGCGGACCCCCTTCAGAGATAACTTTATCTCGCGGACCCCCCAAGAATTAACTTAAAGTTTAAAGCCCGGAATTTGCATCATATGTATTTATTTCTAGTGTTTCATCACTAATTTTCACTATTTAAGGAAGGAATTTTTCGTTCCCTCATAATTTATTCTTAGCATTAAAGAGTAATTGCTCTTGTTTCGGTATTTTTTCGAATCTTTGTGGAACACTGGGAGGGTCCAGCGGACCAAAGTAGAAGAAATGCTGATATAAGATATTAAGATTTGAAACATGTACGTTTTTCCAATGGCGCGTTATTGACAAACTGGAAATGTTAATGTGCATTGTCTATGTCAATGATGGTGTGATATTTAACGTATTATTATCATCACCATTACTATTATATTAATAATAAATGCTAATTATTTACAATTCATTTATTCAGATTGATTAATCATATAAATTTAATCGTTAATTAAAATGTTTAATGGTTTTGATTATTAATTTAAAATTGAACGTGTTCTAGAGGGTGCAATACTTGACTTGTCCCGGGCGCTGACAAATACACGCTAAGCTGCTGCCTTCATATAATTCATAAAAATATACTATTCATAAAAAACCTGAAATTTTTTATATAAATTAATATTATTACATATAATATTAAACATATATTTATATCATGTGTGTTTATGAATTTTATATTCTATCCCCTATTTAAAAAAAAAAAAATTGGCGCAGTATAGCCCAGATGCTCTTGCGCCATAAAAAAGCCAAACAATCAATCAATCAACTCTTTTTAAATTCCCCAGCCAGTTGAGCTCTCTCACTGGGGAAAATTATGAAACGAAGTGAAGATTTATTTTGCATAAAAATGTAAGATATGAAAGCTTATTAATTATCGGGTTTGAATTAAAATCCCGTACTTACTTAATTTTTTCGCGTTATATTCAAATTTTCATCAAACAAAAATTTTTTTAGTTTGGAATATTCATTCACTTTGCTCTTAGAATAATATTTAACGCAATGAATAAATAAAAAAGAATCTAAACTTTCAATTTACATGACTAAAAATTATGATACAGTATAATATTACATTTAATTCCAAGGCAATCCATGTTTTATAATAATTTATGAATCGTCCACCTTGGGATAACCTCCTTCGTTTCGCGACTAGTGACACCGCCACCAATACACAAAATTACAAGTTTCTAACCGGCCAATGGCAACCCCGACCAACAATGGTGGAGACATACGGATAGATTCGGTCCTTACGTAAATTTTTTAAACCGACCATAGGCCACAAATCTGGCACGTAGAAAGTGGGTGGGGTTTCAAGGTGAAAGCAAAGAGCATAGACGGAATATACAGTAAAACCTCTCTTAAGGACCATCTCTACTTTGAGACCACTTCCCTTAACGATCACTTTTTCTGAAAACGAATTTTCTTCCCACCTCATAGATCTAATGCTAAATTTACCTCCATTCAGAGACCACCTCTTTGAGCGACCGCTTTTTCATGGAACCGACAGTGGTCGCCTTAGGGAGATTTTACTATACAGTATATTCCCTTTATGCTCTTTGCTGCCACCTTGAAACCCCACCCACTTTCCGCATAACAAATTTCTGGCCATACGCGTACACAGAAAGTTCGTGGGGGGGGGAGGCTTCTTGGCTCAGTGGGGGCTTACAGAACTACAACTCATGTATTCCTATGTTAAATATACAAAATTTCATTGCAATGGGGGGTTACAACCCCCATCAACATCCCCTGCGTACGCCAATGTTTCTGGCCTACGATTGGTTTAAAAAAAATGGATATGGGCAGGTTCTATCCATTCGTCAATGCTGGTATCCAAGTCAAGTCAAGGAAGTCACGTATTTAGCGTCTCGTTATTATAGGCTTAGGAATTCTTTCGAATGGTTCTTGTCTGATTATTTATTGAAGATAACGTTGGGAGTAATAAAAGGCTAACGTTAAAAGATAAAGGTAGTATTTTTATACATTTTAAAAATTTTCATCCATTTGTGGAAGTTATTATAGCTTGAGAGGCATTTAATTAGGCTTAACCATAAGCGAATAGAAACACATCTAACTGTAATTCCATTTCTAAAACAGCGATTGATAGGAAATAATATGAGGAAAAAAGATAATTGTGCAATTTATTTTAGTGCATATACCGTAGTTGCAAAAATTTTAAGGACTCTAACGTAAGTTTTTTAACGTATTTTTATATAAAGAATTTGTAAGGAAAATTCACGCTTTCTCCGTTAGGCCTAACGTAGTTTTATTCTTTTCCCTACAATCTATAATAGTATTTCTCATATTGTTTGATCACTGAACATACACTGTTCATCCCAAGATATATTTACATAACATTTATAACCTTTCATAACTTCACATAAATTGCGTAATTTATATAATAAACATAATTTATGTATGCTTGTGCTCAAGGGTGGATCCAGAAATATTTTCGGGAGGGGACACAAAGTTCGGAAAGTAATGCCACACTGCATACGGAAAGTAAAGCCACACTGCATATTACGTCCTTGTTTTTGTCACCAATCGCGCCAATCACTTCCTTCCAGGATTACGTAATCATGACGCCGTTTTGCATGTATTTCCGTTTGCCATGATGGAATACCGTTTGCAAACGGACATACTTTTATATTTTCGGCCTTTTTTTTTATATATATATTTCATATATTCTATTTCTTAAAAAAAAAATACCTACCCTAAACTCCGAGAAATGCGGATCAAAATAATGTTAGTCTCCGACATCCCACAACACGAGTTTACACAACTACAAAAAAAAAAAATTTTCTGGACCTTCCCTTTGAACTACTCCAAAAACCCATTCCCCACTCTACCCTTTTTTTTTTTTGTACTTCCTTTTACAAAAAGTGTTTTTCGTTTATATAAAACATTTTCTTAATCTCCTTTGCATTCCTCTAAAAACCCATTCACCCGTCTACCTTTGTTGTACTTCCTTTTACCAAACATACCTTTGTCTATTTCCACGATTACATTTTCATCCCCAAGCATTTCTTTCTCCGATACACCTCTCTACAAAACATTCTCCCATGGACCAGAGCGTGGTTACTTCTAATATCAACCTCCATTTCCAGTCTGGTGTGATGGCATTTTGAACACCCATAAAAGTGTCAAGCACAACACATTCCTCAGATTTAATCTGCCTTTACAGGATCAAGAGCCCTTTCGCATCTTTAACTCACTTTCTTACATTGAGCTCAAGAGTAAAGTTGTCCACACACAAAAAACATGCTACTGACACTTCTCACCATATGCTTCGCAACGCATGCTCACATACAAGGGCTGGAGCTACACTCCAAAAATCCCTTCGCCTCATTTCAAGAGTATACAAGGAGTTTTAGCGATGACATTGGCGATAAGGGCATAGTATGCAGTGTCCTCTAGGGACCTATAATACAGGATTAACGAAATTAAAAATTTTCTACTCGGAGGGTTCTGGAGCGCATACTAAGGTTCCAAAAGGAATGCCATTTGGACAACGAACACTTCAAACTATGTGCTTACCTAGTACGTTAAAAAAGGTAAAAAAATTGCTTAAAAGTGGAGCTGTAACAATAACTATGCTGATTGTCATCATGTTCACTATTTGTGTCCATAAAATAGGAAGCACACCTTTCAAACACATTAGTGGTAAGAATGCAAAATATGTCCAACACCTTGGAGATTTTTACGACCATTGGCAAAACTGATGTCAGGCTGTTAGTCATGATGGACTGTTAGTTTTGAGTTTTTTGGGACCCAGTATGTTTCGTGAACCAGTGGCAGCCTTGTGGGAGGGTGCCTCTCCACACCCTTACGGCAGTAAATTACTACACTTATCTGCAGTAAATTCTGAAACCGTAACTTGTTGAATTCGTAAAAATTCCATGATGGCATATTGGTTCTAAGAGATTTTTGGTATCCAGTTATGTTTCATGATACAGTATCAGCCTTGTGCGAATGTCCCTCACACCCCTGTATACTAAAACATGCAATAATTTCCCCACACACACCCCATACTAAACAGGTAAGAAGACAGAAATATGTTAAAAATAGTAAGATTTTCAAAGAAACTTACCTATTAATTCTTTGTTGGCTGTTTGATGAATATGCGTAAAAATGCATATTAAATCCAAGCAAAAAAAAGAAATTTTTAATGCCGAGACATGCTCAAATGCTGTTGCACACAAACACACATAAAGTTAACTTCGTAGGAGGAGCAACAGCAAAGGGGGTATGCCTTTTGAGAAAGGCTGTCAATACCCCCGTCTAAAACCAAAGTAATAAGAAAGGGATTTTCCCTCCCATTAGCAAAACTTAGACTATTAGCTTTATCTACAAAAACTTCATAAACGAAGTTTCCAGAAACACTTGACCCCAGAAAACCACATTGGGAATGAAATCATCCACTGGACGTGTTGTGCAGTAACACCAACATTAGCTGATCTTTTGTAACACTGGCATACGCAGGAGGGATTGATGGCAGTTTTAACTCTCATGCCATGAAATTTTATATATATATATATATATATATATATCATCATATTCAACCATTATCTATCCACTGCTGGATGAAGGTCTCTCCAAATGCTTTCCACACAAGTCTATCCTGGGCCATTCGTTTCCACGTCACCCCAACCTGTTTTCTTATTTCATCCACCCATCTAGTTTGAGGACGTTTTCTAGGTCTTCGGTGGTCTCTTGGAATCCAGTTCAGAATTTCTGTTGTCCATCGTTGATCAGTTCTTCTTGCAATATGCCCAGCCCATCGCCATTTCAGCCCTTTTACTTTAACAATGATGTCCTCTACTCTAGTTTGCTCTCTCACCCAAGTGTTTCTTTTTCGATCTCTCCTAGTTATTCCAAGCATGCACCTCTCCATGCTCCTTTGCGTTGTCTGTAACTTTCGTATTGCTCCAACTGTTAGACTCCATGTCTCTGATCCATAAGAGAGGACTGGCAATACACACTGGTTGAAGACCTTTCTTTTTAGACACAAAGGCAATTTCCCCTTCAGGATAAAACTGTTTCTTCCAAATGCACTCCAGCCAAGTTTAATACGTCTGTTGAGTTCTTTCATAATGTTGCCATCCATTGAAATCAGCTGGCCAAGGTAAATATATGAATCAGCAATTTCTAGCTCAATGTTGTCAACTTGTATTTTTGTTTCCTCTACAAAATTATTGAACATGATCTTAGTTTTTTGTAGGTTCATCTTGAGTCCAACTTCTTTACTTCTAGTTGAGAGCTCCTGTACCATGTCTTGGAGTTCTAATGGGTTCGTTGAAAAAATAACAATGTCATCAGCAAACCGCAAATGATTTAAATATTCACCATTTATTTTTATTCCCTTGTTATTCCAATTTATCAGCTGAAAAATCATCTGTAAAGCTGAAGTAAAAAGTTTTGGAGAAATGGTATCTCCCTGCCTCACACCTTTACCAATTTTGATAGTTTTGGTATCTTTATGTAACCGAAATTTTGCACTTGCATTTTTATACACACGTTTCACCATGTCAATGTACACATCCTCAATGTCTGTTGATCTTAAAGAGTTGATGACTGCTGATGTTTTAATAGAGTCAAAGGCCTTCTCATAGTCAATAAATGCAACACACAATGGAAGTTCATATTCATGTGTTCTTTCAATTAATTCTCTTAATACTTGAATGGTCCTAGAAAGTACCAAGATCTCAGACATGAAGTACGAGATATATGGGGTATGGAAAAGATCCTCATCATCCCGTTAGTCATCTCAGCAACAGGGATAGTACCAAAAACGCTTGCGACGAATTTGGAGATACTCAACATTGACCCAAACACCTACATTGAAATACAAAAAGCCACAATCCTAAACACGTGTCACATTGTCAGGAAGTTTCTAGACATGGCACATTAAGAAGTGATGTAAAAAGAGGCTTGGGAACATGGCGCTCTGCCCGTCCCAAAGCCTGTTTCCGCCAAGAATGGGATTTCAATGCAAGAATTGGACAACAGGAACAAGGAGAGACATCGGTTGGTAAATACGGATATGGGGAAAGGAATGAACGTGGCGATCAACTCATCGAATTTGCAGAAGCTGAAAATCTTAGCATCATGAATTCATTTTTTAAGAAGAAACCGCAAAGAAAATGGACATGGAAACACCCAAATGGGGGAACTAGTGAAATTGACTATATCCTGGCAAACAAGAAATCAATTATTGAAGATTGCAGTGTACTGAACAGATTTAATACTGGAAGTGATCATCGAATGGTGAGATGTAAAGTGCACTTAAATACTAAATTAGAACGACAGAAGCTCATTAGGAAACAAGTAAGTAAGAGGGTGGATTTAAAGAAATTAAAAGAAAATACCGAGGCATTCAAGTTGGAATTAAAAAATCGCTTTTCTGCACTGGAAGGACTTATTGATGAAAGTGATATCTCAGAAGCAAATGAAAACATTGTTAAGACAATAGTTGAAACTGCTGGGGAAATTGGTGGTGTAACCTGTAAAAAGCACAATAGCAAATTATCTGAGAAGACGAAACAGCTCATGAAAAGGCGAAGAGATATGAAGGTGGACAATCAAAATACCAGTTCCAGGATTGAGTACATAGAACTTTGTAAAACTCTGCGCAAAAGCATGAAAGAAGACATAAGAAAATTCAACTGTGAGCTAGTAAGGAAAGCCATTGAAAATAACAAGAGCCTTAGGGTTGTTAAAGGAAGTTTATCTGTTGGGAAGAAACACATCATTGCATTAAAAGGAGAGGATGGCACCGTAACAAGAAATAGGGAAGAAATACTTAGAAGAGTTGAAGAATTCTACAAAAATCTATACGAAAGTAACAGTGGATTAAACGAAGACATTGAAATAGTCGAAGGAACAGCTCCTAAAATCTTAAAAGAAGAAGTTTCATTTGCAATAAAAAGTATGAAGAAAGGAAGAGCCCCTGGTGATGATGGTATTACATTAGATATCCTAAAAGAAGCTGGAGAATATGTAGAAGACATACTTGCAAAATTCTTTACCAAATGTCTTAACAGCGGTAACATACCAAACCAATGGGATTCTGCAACAGTAATTCTTTTGCATAAAAAAGGTGATAAAGAGGATTTGAAAAATTAC
>QLNU02015270.1:84369940-84408146 GCA_006491805.2 Dysdera silvatica
AGGCATATGGAGCAGCGTTTGTGTTTTTTATGATTAATAAATAAGTTTTTATTTAATTTATGATGAGATGAAAGATTAATTGGTTTGGAAATTATTTTGATTAAAAGTTTTTATATACTGCGAAACGTTTTCCTGTTGTACATTTAGAGTTTTATAAAAATAACTTTTTTTTTTTTGGTGAGTGGCGGGAAAACGGGAAAATCTTGTCAATTATCGATTAATTATTGATCGTATCGATATAGACGTATCGATTTAACAATCGATTAATGACTCACATTTTAGATTCTCTGGAAGGTTTCGGTCGTTTCCAAGGGTGACCGTGGAGTGAAAATAACAAATGCTTTACTGTAATTTGAAATGTTTATATTTAAAATTATTGGATACGTTAATTTAAATTTGTAAACGAAATCGACATTCTTAACCACATTTTTTTTTAAAGTTAAACTTCTTTGGAAAGTCTAATTTTTTTAAAAATTAGACTTTCCAAAGAAGTTTAACTTAAAAAAAAGGTGATAGGAGAACGTAGGAAAAGACCCACACACGGGGGAACTGAAATAATGACTTTCTCGCTCATTTGCATATTCATAATATCTTTCGGAAGAATGTGTCATTTCACATGACTGCTTTTTTTAAATTGTAACTGATGGACCTCCTGAAGGGGGTCCTTTTAAACTTTTGCAGGATTTTTTTGTAGGATGCCCAAAAATATTCTAGTTATTCTATTCTTTTGCTAAATTTGGAATTTGACCAAAAATGCTACGTTGTTTTACCCAGATTTCTGAAGTTTTGAATTTTTGTTTTGAATTTTTGAAGTTTTGGATGTTCTGCAAAATGTTAACACTTCCTTGAACAAGTTTGAACGACACTGAAACAAAATAAATAAACAGTGCAAATAAGAATTAACATCAAATAAAAATCACAAACTTAAAGAAACTACTTTACAGCTCATTTTTCATCTACGTACAACAGCTAACGGTAATTTTGCAACTTTGTCGTCAATATTAAATTATTTACATGTTCACCAGCAATGTTTAGTAAACTTTGCAGGTATTTAATGTCTGCGATTATTTAAATTGCGTTTGCAAATAATAAAGCCCACAAAATTAACTTTATTACCGTAATGTAAGTCCACATAATACTGAAAGTTTACTTAATTTTATGTTTACCGGCAAGTTTTAATTCATACATTCGTTTTGTATTCCTTAGATGTACAAATACTTTGTTATCAAATCAAAACTTGGCTTGTCTGTATTTCAAATTTACTGAATCATAATTGAAAGAATATGTGTTGTCAGCATTTTGTACATTACGTGTATTCATGATATAGACGCGATGTTAATTCTATTCATAATATTGACATGACTTTACGTCAATTCATGATATGGTTATGATTTTGTCTATTCATAATATTGACACGATTTTATATCAATTCATGATACAGACATGATTTTATGTCTATTCATGATACTGGCATGACTTTACGTCAATTCATGATACTGACATGGTTCTATGCTAATTCATGATATATATGATCATGGTTTTATGTCTTTTCATAATATTACGATTGTATGCCAATCCATGATATTGACAGGATTTTATGTCTATTCATGACATTGATATGATTTTATACCAATTCATGATATGGTTACGATTTTATGTCTATTCATGATATTGACACGACCTTATGCCAATTCATAATGAGACGGTTTTATGTCAATTCAAGTGCTTTTGGTTTTTATCTTGCGACGCAAAGGTCATTCTGCAACGGGACCTACAATTTTCCAAGGAATGCTAACCTCTTGAAACCTAGGGAAACAATCTCCGGACTACAAAGAGAAATTTGTACCTAAGCGTCCTTTTCGGGCATTGTCGGGAGTCAAACTCGGGTTAACGGTAACCAGGCGAACGCATTATCACTATACCACCATAAGGCCAATTTATGTTCATTCACGATATTGATACAATTTTTGTCAATTCATGATGTGGACATGATTTATATGTTTGTTCATGATGTGGACATGATTTATATGTTTGTTCATGATGTGAACGTAACAAAAAGCTTATGTGTGCCATAGACATAATATATATCTAACCTTTTCTTAACTAAATACTTAGATTGTTAAATTTTTACATTTTTGGCCAGCAGAAAGAGATCTTCAATCGCCAGAACAGGAATAAAAGTCGCCAAATTAAAAATTGATTAAAAAAGAAGTAAAATGTTTTAAATTCGTAACGTTCTAGCTCTAAAGGAACGCTGAAGAATATTTTACTTCTAAAACTTTACAAAAAGCTTCTTTTTTTTTTTATTGTGATGTTTTGATTGATTGCCAGTATAAAAAAATGCTGTTGCGGTTTTTCCAATTTTCTTCGAAGATTTTCAAAAATAAATTTTGCTGCAGGCTGAAAGAAAGTGCCAAAGAATGTTCATCACACACGAGAATGCACAGCTCTTGCAATCTTATATGCTTTCTTTTATCGTAATCAGTGATTTGAAGATCATAAATATTGCATCTAGAGATTTTTGTCTCAATGAGGAATTTCCTGTGAAATACATTAAGCCCACAGTGGTACTTTATTATATACGATTGCATGATTTCGATTAACGCTTTTCCATAATAAAGTTATTTGGTATCATTTGTCTCTGAGTGTGGATATGGTGACGGGCGCACCTTGTTGTCGTTCTAGCCCGTTGACCATGTTCTCCATGTTTTTGAGATCGCTGGAGGATGAACCTACAGAACTTGCACCATCTGAGCCTGGAGACGATGCACACTTGAACTGATTCAGAACCGAATCGTAAGGAAGAGTACTTGTGGGTAAAGATGGTTTCAGTTCGTGGTGTATGGAAGAAGGAACTGTTGTTACGCCAACTGCTGCTGAGTTTGATGGTAGAGGGTAAGGCCAGAACCTTTGTTGGTGTTTGAGGTGTGGATGAAGATGCATAAGAGAAGGATCGTTGTCCAGTCGTTGCGAAAAAGCATGGTTGAAGAAGGGGTGGGACATGAGATGAGCATTGAACAGCAGATTTGTCTGCAGTGTAGAATTCGTAAGGTTTTGGCTAAATGGATTTCCTGGATTTAGGAAGGAGAAGGGTCCAGATGGTGTTGCGACACCAGGGAGGAACATACCGGTTGTGGTAGATGGAAGATAAAGGTTCGATGGACATAAGTATGGAGACACGAGATTATTGGAAGGAAACGATGTACTAACGGTGATATTGGGACCATCATGATGACCTGGTGTTGTTGGTACTGGAGAGGTTCTTGGGCTCCCATCCGCCGCTTCTTTGTTGACACTTGACGAATCACGTTTCGATGCGCCAATCAGCGGGCTGTCTTCCTTCCTTCTCGATAATTCCCCTGGAACTGGAATAAAGAATCAGGTGTTATTTCAGAGAACCGATTACATACAATGAAATATTTATACCGTTTCACTAAACGTAAGAAGTACCACAGAATGATTCAAGGAAAACAAAAACGTAAGAACATTGATTTCACGGTCTTGAACTTCGATGCTCAGAGAGAGAGAGAGAGGGGAGAATTTGGACAAGACAAAAAATTGGTGGTGATCAGAGGTGGCGCTGTGGCCCCATACAGGAGGCGCAATCTGCGCAACCAATCACCAGAGGTGGATTCATCTAAAAACAGTTCGTAAGCAAGAGTATGTACGATCGTACAGATGAACCCGCTTATAGCGAACCTGAAGGGGAAATGTGAAAATATCCGATATAGGTTATATGAATTTCGATATATCCGTACCGACGGATAAATGTTACGAAGTTCAGGGGACACACGGAAATTCTTCGATATATAGGTGGAACCTCAATTTACCCATGTTCGATATAAGCATAAGGGTCCGACTCTATTACAGATTGAAAGTCATGTTAAATCGGCGATCCCAAACGATTCTGTCGGTCTTCATCTGTAAAAATACAAGAACAAATAACGGGCAAATTTCGGTCGACTCTTCACAAGCTAGTTTCATAATATAAAGCCAATACTTCTCTAAGGCGGACACTTATAGAATAGCGAGAAAGTGTTTAGTTCGAAAGTTTGTCACTGGACAGAAAAATAATAAAAATAATTTTGCCCATAAAATTCCAGCCGCTTTGGAAATTATTCACCGTTTTGAGAAGTGGCCCAACTGAGAAGTGTAAGCTTAGGGTTTGCTAAATGACCTCTACGTTCCCCTTTGAATGGGAGCTTGAATCCCCGGAGAACGAAGCTTGCTTTAAAAAACGTCTATTTCTGGCCAAGGGCAGTGCCAGGTGATCACTAATGGCTAGCAAAGAATGCGAAGTTTTAACTATCTTAATTTCTGACATAACTAATTAAGAGTAAACACAAGTTGAAAAATAACTGCAAGTTAGTTAATTAATAACTACAAATATTTATTACTGAGACAAACTTAACAAGATACTCTACAAACTACGTAAGTGAAGTCTTGATTAATATTTCAATGAATTGCCTATAGGATCATTCACATATAATGTGAGCTCGTCTGCGGTGTAAGTTTCAATAATATTGAACTTGCATATAATTGAGCCTTCGTCGCGAAAAGAAGCTTCATAGCCCTCAAATATTTCTACAAACATGATCATTTTAAACTGCAAATATACGGCTCAGATTATATTTTCAACGCATATACTATACTCAATTTCAACACATAGCGGAACACAATATTAAATAAATACAATATTCAAACGAAATACGCATGCAAATTCAATACTTAGAATGGTTATAAGCTATTTTCTATATTCTAATCGTCCTTAGGGAATGTGATTTTAAAAAGATCCTGAATGAAAAGAATATTTTATTTCTTACCAAGCAGCCGCTTGTAGATACCTTTGACATCAGGGGATTTGGCTCTGGCTATCCACATGTTAACAATCATCTCATATAACACTGACTATGGGTCCTATCTCACTAACTTATTGATTGGGATTAAAACTTTGCATCTTTCTTAGCGGTTACTCTTAGGCAATCATCGTGAAGAGTAGTTCCCATCGTCTTTCGCTTAAGACTTAATATTCTCAGCTCATCTCGTTAAACTTTTACTCAAAACTGATTAAACTTTGGCATCTTTCAAAGTTCTGAGATGGAGTCTTCGATCTGTGATTGGTTATTGGCTTGACCAGTCAGAATCGCATGTGTGTCTTACGGTTTGGTCGGCATGGAGGTCCAGATTTTCCCCTACGGCGGTCGCTTCCGAAGGAAGACAATAATTTCTGCTGACATTTACGTGTTTTTTCGTCTACTGATGTAAGGCGATTTTAAGGGTACCTTTGTACGTCCGGGCTTTTGAAGATTCCAATTAGCAGACTTCTGTTGTACTGATGCAACTCCAACAAGACGGGATGATCAGGCGCGCTGATCAAAACCAGGGCAGTCTTTCTCCGTCCGTTCTTTACTTAGGCCATAAAATCTTGGCCTATTGTAGAGATTTTTAGGTTGTACAAAAGAATGAGAGAACTGTGGGAATGGTATTATTATTCATGAAACATCTTCTTGGTGCCGTTGCATTGTAAGGGAAAGTGGGTGCTTTCTTTTATGGCTTAACGTACAAATTTAGGGGGAAATATACAAATTAAAACACAATTTTGTTACAGGATGATCTTCCTGTATATTTTTAATAGTTATCGCTTAATAAGGATCACTAGCATTAACTAAGCGCGTAAACGAAACCAGCATAAATATTTTAATATTTTTACATTCGATAGTTAAATATTTTCAACTCAACGTGGTTGCATATGAGGAAAAATAACCGTTTATAGTGATAGTCGTGTAACAAGGCGGTCGTTATGAAGAGTTTTACTGCATTTTTCTCTCTATGATGGCATAATTTCATTCTCTTACTCGTAATTCCTGATTATGATTATCGAGGAAGAATAGTTAGTAGCTGTTCAAGGGTAATGTTAAGTTATTTCTATTCCACTTCAAAGAACGGTTTTGGGGCGTGTGTAAAACTGGACAAACTATCACATTTCTCTCTAAAGGTCATCAACTAACGAAACAATACAAAGTTTCACCAAGAGATTCCATAATAAACAGTTATTTTTGACACTGGCGTAAGGTTTAAAAACACACTGTTTTTAAACCTTACGCCAGTGTCAAAAATAACTGTTTGTCATTAACTATTTCATGGTTGCGAATTATGCGTTAAAAATTCTTTTGAGACGCAGTCAACATTATTAAACAAACAGTTATTTTGACACTGGCGTAAGCCAGTAAACCTTACGCCAGTGTCAAAATAACTGTTTGTTATGGAATGGTTCCTGGTGAACCTCTGTATTGTTTCGTTAGAAACATTATTAAAATCACAATCCTTCAAAGGGAGAGGATGGCCACTGAGGATGGCTGCCGCGCCGTGCTTGACCATTGTCGGTTGATACATTTCCAAGATGTCACAGAAATAGCAGCGAGTGAAATGTAAGTACAAATATGACTTTACAAATATACTACGACTGTACAAATATAAGTTGGTAAATAATATATTGCATTTCGGTTAGCAGTTGCAAAAACTTATGAAGGATCTATGGATGCCATTGGTGCTGTTTCGTCAGGAAACGTTTGTTCAGGTCACACTACTAACGATGTCATGGTAGTTCAGCTGCTGGATCGTGGGCCAATTATTCTTGACTTGCCTGACAACGTGATGAGCAACTATTCAAATACCATAAATTTCACCGTTCAAACAGCGACATAGAACTATTAAAATTTTATAAAACAGCTGGGATTCTTCATTTAATTGCAATACCTATAAGTTTCTTAAGTATGTATATATCTGCAAATTTTTTTTTATATATCCCTAAGTGTTTTTATGTATCTAAAAGTTTTATTGCATTTAACTTTACGTTTCACAGAATCACTTATGCTTAATTCTATGAACTTCAAATTTTACTACGCCGATCGCAAGGTCCACTCACTTAATTTTTACTGCATGAATTGCAAGATTTTCAGCTAACTGCAAGTGTTGCATCAATGCTTGCAAGTTTTAGAGTGTTTACGCTCACTAATATTTCTTCAATTATTTTTAACTGACTTTCGCATTCGCTTCCAATTTCTCATATTCGTTGCAGGTTTCGTTTCATTAATTGTGAGTTCCCCCTGCATTAACTATATTTTTCATCGCGTTAATTTTTAAGCAGTTCTCCCCGTTTAAGTTCGACTGTTGGAGTCGAAAATCTATTAAATTGAAAATCATAATATTTTAATATTATGATATTGTAATTTTAATGGTACTGTAAAATATGAAATATTTAATGCACCAACATATATATATATGTGTGTGTGTGTGTGTATGTGTATTAGAGTAGAAGACGATTGTTTACTTTGTCAATAAACAACTTTGTCATCGAAGAGTGATCTTGAAGTAAACTAAATTATTCTCAGCAAATGAGGCATCTGATCATTAAAACAAGGGGTTTTCAGACAGTGGGTTGCGGCTTCCTGCAAGTGGGGGGGGGATCCGATCAGGGACGTTGAGGAAGTTTTCCAACATTTCATTGTATTTATGAATTCATGAACAATCATCATACAGGTGTACATGTTTTTACAATTCCAGCATATTTTGATACTTAATAATTTTGACACCCAGGCTTTAGCTTAGACTAGAACTTTTTTTTTTTCGGTATAGGAGAAAAAAAGGGACATCGTCCCCGATCTAGAGTCGAACCAGGATCTCTCCCCATTGAGCCCGGAGCGCATTAATCGCTAGGCCATCGAGGTCAGGAACGAATAAACATTAAGTAATAATACCTTATAACCAGGCCTGCAGACAAACCTGGGCCAGCAGAGGCCTGGTTCCAGTTGCCCCATGCTTGTGCCCCAGTTGACTCATCGAGCTATTTATATAAATAGAACAATCCCTGAGTGCCCAATGCCCAATATGTGCTTTGTTTTGCCCCAGTTGCCCTTTGATCCTGGCTTCAGGCCTACTCATAACCATATATATATATATATATATGGAGAAAGAGAGCTTCGTTCCTGTCCTCGATGGCCTAGTTGTTAAGACGCTCGGGGCTCAATGGAGAGACCCTAGTTCGAATCAAGGTCGGGGATGATGTCTCTTTTTCTCCTATACCTATGAAGCTCTATTCTGAACTGAAGCGTGGGTGCCAATATTATTAATAAATTTCCCACGAAAAATTACAAAACCCTTCCTCCTCATGGCTTTAGGAGTTGACACCAATATTTGGCCATTGTATTATCCCAGAGATAGGTAATATTACCTTAAATTCAATATATTTTCTCCATAACTCTTGTTTCTTTAAGAATTTGCATAAAAAATTGTTACTTTTTATACTTTTCTTGAAAAAAAATAGGTGCTGTTATAAAACTGACATTCAAACAGGGTTATATGCGTACGCAAAAAGTTCTTAACAGGCGAATTACAGAGCTACAACTCCATATATTCATATATATGCATACAAAATTTCATCGCAATATGGGTGGCACAGCGCCCATCAACCCCCCTTGCATACGCCAGTGCACGGGGAGGAACTTATTTAAGAATCCATGAAGTCGGAGACTCAATATGCGTTAGAAACGGACTTAGATGAACCATGTTTCTTTATCCGTGCTCCGTAAAAGGTAGCTATAGCCTTCGAGGAATTTGGGATTTAACAAATTCATGTGCTGAAGATCAAATAATTTCATGCAGGAGGTTTCACGAGGCATGGTAATTATCCCAAGGGGTTCCACAAGAGGGGGGGGGGAGGTGAAGGACCACCACCGGTTGAAGGGAGTTTTTTGTATAAAAATTCCGTTCTGGTTGTGGCTGGTTGGAGTTTGGAGTTGACTTTTAATGGAGGGTTTCCTTTATTCAGCAGATAGATGAGCAAAAGCAATTTACAGGGTTTGACAGACTTTATTTTAAAAAATTCATGCAATAGTTCATCTGCAAAAGGCCACAAATGCTTGCTGCTAGACGGCCATTTTGAGATGAGGACGCGAGTGCTCAGCTGGTGGCCGTTTTCAGAGATGATTGCGGAATGGAGGTGACCAGAAGAAGGAACATCAGTACTACGTCCACAGAAGCCGAATTTGCTTTTAGTGATTAAAATAAAAAAGTTACTAACCTTCCTGGTCGCCCTGACTTAGGACGAAAGAGGACTTCAGGTCGGCAACTCCTCCGACATCCACTCTTTCATCATCTTCATCACTTGATTCGTCATCCATTTTATGAGTATCTGCGGAGTTGATCCTCAGCGTCTGTCTCTCCTGCGATTGGTCATCGGGAGGTGGCGATGAGGACATCAACAAACCTTGGCGCCTGTAAAATAATAGTAAAATAATGATTTAAATTTAATGTTTTCAATTGATTTTTTTATTCAAGAAGTAAAATCGCGATTTTACGACTTTTGTACTGGCGAAATCAGCGAAACTCAAAAGGATGGCCAGACATTCCTTTTGAAATCGCATTCCCTTGAAAGCGAGTTTATATTCTACGGAAGCGGAATTCAAGACCTCATTGTAAATTCCACTTTATACCTCTATCCTGCGGACATCTTTTAAAATAACCGTTATTTAACTGATGGTCATTTTGAAGAGCTTCTACTTTATATAATTCTTAGTATTAATTTCTAATTTCGACTGTTTATATGCTGCATTTTACATTCCTTCCTTCGTTTGTGGACTTTAGCTCTCGATGGGGAATAGAATGATGCGATCAGCGACCAGCTTTCCCAGTAATAATCTTCATAGCAGATGAACCTTCTATAGGATTCAAAGAGTTCCACTATTAAAGTCTTTATGTTTTCAATCTTCGGCACCAAGTATACTTTTTTTTTGTTTTTTTTTGTAAGAGAGCCCCGTTTTACGAGATCCTTGCCAACAAACTTCAACTTTACGTCCTCTCTTCATGCATAAATAACCCCCATACTTACGACCATTTTCACAATATGGGGTAATATGTATTTTCCATAACGGGATCTCGATTGAATCTATGACTTTTTCGCATTAAAATGGTCACTAAGCAGAAATTTGGTAGCAAAAGCAAAGATTTTTCCTATAATGACTATGTAATTAAAAAATATCATGTGCTGTCAGTGGCACGCACAGATGGCACTCATGTGGCACGCATAGATAGGAGCCCCTAAGTATACATAAAGTATGACTGCTCTATGATATCTAATGCTCGTCAAGTAAATTCCCGTTAAAACCACTCTATAAAAAATATGGAAATTTTTATTTCCTTTACTAAATATTCCCATTCAAATTTAAAAAAAATTATGATTCATAATAAAAGAATAAATGATTATAATTGAACTTATACAAATATTTATTTATAAACTTACGGATCATAACATGGAAAGAAAGATTTGTTTGTTTGTTTGTTTGGCTTTTTATGGCGCAAAGCATCTGGGCTATGCGCCAATGGAAAGAAAGAAAAAACAATCATGGTTTGAATGGGTTGCAGAGCGGTCATATAGAAACCATTATCGTTGGTAATTGTCCCCCACGCCCCTCAAGTGTAAGAACAGCCATCATTGGATCATAGAATCAGCAGAATTTATGTAGGGGGCTGAACTACACGCGTCAAGCCATTAGCGGGTTTTGGCTACACCTACTCTTGAGGGAGGGAGGAGGGAAATTACCACCTCCCACAAATGTATACGCCTTTCCTTCGCTTCCAGCTGCTGCTTTGTTCGAAGCATTTCAAACACTGGCGTATATAGGGTAGGGGGGGGGGTTGGATGTGGTTATAAACCCCCCATTGCGATGGAATTGTGTATATATATACATATGAATATAGGGAATGTAGCTTCGTATAATCTCCATGTATGAACCCCCCCTTATGAACTTTCAAGTACGCCAGTCATTTCAAAGATTGCTACTAATTGAATACAATGTGTCTATAAAGTCCTCATGCACATTTGAACTTCAGTAACTTATTAAATAAAAGACATAAAATTAAATTGTATATAACCTTGGGTAGCTTGAATATAGTATTGATGTTCAATTAATATGTAGTTATATGTTAAAATTATTCCATATGACACTTTTTTTTCAAGATACTCTAAGAATCTTTTTCTATATTGAGTTAATGTTTGTTTGTGGTTTTACGGCTCAAAGACTACAGTGGTCATGCTGCGCCGGGACCTACTGTTTTCCGAGGAATCCGAACCTCTTAAGGCCTAGGGAACCAAACCCCGGACTACAGTGAGCAGTGCGATCTTTATGAGATCTCTGAGTAAGCGTTCTTTTTGCACTGCTGGGAGTCGAACCCGGATTAGCCGCGCAATAGGAGAACGCGTTACCACACTGCGCCACCGCAGGGCATATATTGAGTTAATACACCTTTCTCTATATTCCACTCATAGGCGTTGCAATTAAGAATTATGCGGGACCATATAGCTTTAAAAAGGAGCAAGTAATTCAGTGTTAAAGAGAGCAATGAACTTCGTTACTCGTTAGGGGATTTTTGAGCTCCATGAGCCCCCCCCCTTTTCTTACGCCCCTGATTCTAATTGAAATTTCTTGTTCAACTCAATCTATTTTCTACTTCAGATCAACTAAGTTAGTTGGTTCTGATGCAGCAAATTCAGAATAATTGGGAAAAACGTGAGCTGTGCAAGAAATTTCCATTGGAATATTGAAAAGTGTAATGGCTCAATATAAAAAATTCATCTTAGTGTATCTATATTGAGAAAGATGGAGGACACACATACTAAATTTAACTTATCCTCGGGTATTAAATAAAAAAATATAATATTTAAGCTATCCATTGTTACGGCTTTTATATGGAAAAGCGTGTTTTGTTCGTCTTAAATGGAGAAACTTTTCCAAAGACATTGATTATCAGTTTAGGTTGAACATTCCTGTTGACGGTGTTCGTGTCAAAAGAAAAAAGAAATTTGACTTTGAAAAAGAAATACAATTTGACGGAGATTCAGGAAATACTTCGTATTAAGTGTGTTCACATTAACGAGGTTCAACTGTATAAAATAACTTTGAAGCTCATCTTTAAAGATGGCCTTAAAATAAAGAGTGAAGTATACAACCCATACACATATCTGTGTGAATTCATTCTGTACTTGTAATTAAAAACGTTTTAATGGCACAGACAGACAGGCAGGCAAACAGACAGACAGACAGACAGTGCAATTTTGTCTATGAGCTTTCTTCTTTTAGATTGCAACTTTCAGTAATACATTTCGGAACAGATTGTGTCTGACTGCAAAACCATGGAAAATTGATTCCTGTTCCTCTCGGCAGTTAATGGAATTAATTGGAAAAGGTGCGAGTGTGGTAAGCCTCGTTTGGTAGATTAATGGCTTCAGACAACTCGTTTCTTTGATGATTAGTGACGTGGTTGTGCCATTAACGCCAGGAAAAATTCCATCACATTAGAATTATTAATCGTTAATTGAGATTTGACATAATGAAAGAATTAAGTGCCGATTTCCGTCACCTAATACCCTATTTTTGAGGTCATTTGATTACGTTTCGCTAAAAGGAAATGAATGTTCATGTTTTCATAACTTTGTCCAAATAAAAAACAATATTTTCCAATAAATCCTAAAGGAAAACACCATTTTCTAACAGACCTTAAAGAAAAATATTATTTTCCAGCAGAACTGAATGAAAAGCAATATTTTTCAGTAGTCTAGATCTTAATGAAAAGCAATATTTTTCAGTAGCCAAGATCTTAATGAAAAGCAATATTTTCCAACAAATTCTGATGGAAAACAATACCTTTTAGGAAACCGTAATGGAAAGCAATATTTTTCAGTAACCTAGATCTCAAGGAAAAGCAATATTTTCTAACAAATGCTGATAGAAAGCAATATTTTTTAACAAACCTTAATGAAGCTGTGTTTTTCAGCTGGTTGTAAAATGTGTACCGGCGAACTTCGTGAAAACGTAACAAAGCGGTAAGATCCCAACTTCTCGGTCCATGGTACGTAATGTGGGTATTAATTAATCGAGCCTATCAAATTTACTAAGTCTCTCAAAGCCCATTAGTTGAAAAATCAAGTCTATCAAATTTACAGCGCTTTTTGAAGTCTACGTTTTCTAAAATTTACTAAGTCAGGGTTTTGCTTATTGCCAGTTTGCTTTAAATAGTACAATTTCTTTAATTTTAATATATATATACCAATTAAAATTACTGAAATCAGTCTTACAGATAAAGTTTATTAAAATACAAGAATGTAAAAATTACTCAAATCGGTCTTACAGATAAAGAGGACTATTAAAAATGTAAAATAACATGGCGGGGGTGAGTGTGTAGGTGAAATTGTTTATTTGTAGGAATGAACAAAATGCTTACTTAAAAAATAAATTAGGGGTCAAAATGTGATACAATTCATTTAAACATAAACTAAAAATAAAATTTGGGTTAAGTATCAGGCACGCAACCAGAAGCTTGTTAGAGGGGGAGCTTTGAAAGTTAGGGAGACGCAGAAAAGCAGAGATTTGTTTGTTTGTTTGGATTTTTTATGGCGCAAGAGCATCTGGGCTATACTGCGCCAATAGAAGAAAAGCACAGAAGTGGGATTTAACACTCGATAATGTTTTGATGTATTTTATTAATATATTTAATAATACTAAATATCTAAGTAGACTAATAAGTATAATTTAGCATTGATGAATAAATTTATTAACATATATTTTGCATTGAGAACTTGTAGAGGTGTACTAACATTTATAATTTCCCTTGTCCTTATTACAGAGCAGATAAAGACTCGAACCTCTGTAAAAACATGATGTGTACAAAATCTAACGTAGAAATCTGTTACGAATACATTTTTAACGTTAAGAACAATTTCCATTTTCATGTACAATTTTATACAAAAGAAATTTTAAATGAAATTCTAAAATACAGTCGAATTCAATACGAGCAAGGTTAAAACGACCAACCTCTCTGCACGTTAAGTTCAGTTCACTGATGAACTACGTTAAAAGTTCCATGCTTTTTACGAGCAAAAAAATTAGAATCTTGGCTAATATAAAAAGAAAAATATCCGTTCAACTTTAATGAGAATTTTTCCTTTTTCCAGGCCATTTTTTCGTCTCGGTGAAAACGGAGGAAAAGAAAATGTCGAGATATACGAGATGCATAAATGAATATGCCAAGAAAACATTTTTAATAATTGTTGAGGTGCAATTAAGTGAAATGAGACCATATGTGCAATTTATTTACAATGTAATAAAAATAAACCTCACATAGGTGAGGCTTAAAATTCTATGTTTTTTAAATGATATAATGTTAATTTTACACTAAGAAAATTACCCAAGTTAATTCTAGTAATTATTTTATTACATGTATGTAGTTTGAAATTTGTATTCCTTTCATGGGTTTTACGAGCAACAGTTAATACGAGGAAATTTACATATCCTTACCTTCTCGTATTATCCGAGTTCGACTGTATTTTATTTTGAAAAACATTATTTTCCAGGAAGCTCAGCCAAGGGCTCCTTTTAGGGGGGGCTTTGGGGTTAAGGGGGAGCTGACTCAGCCCCCTTTAATCCCATCCTGGGTAAGGCTTTGGTAAATATGCATGTGTTCACTTTTGCATAGTTCTACGTTGAAGCCCGCGCACAGATTTTAAAACGAGAGTGGTTTTTGCTAAAAATGGGGGGGGGGTTAATCCCCAAAACTCCCCCATGTGCACGGCCGTTGTTTATGTTTGATATAAACAAAGATGACGGCGTGATGGAAAAAATATTCGAAAAAGTAGTGTTCAAATTTTCAGTGCAGTGTCGCAGCAGTTGTAAAAATTAAATATAAAAATGTTTTGTTCTTTCGTAATTGGTAACCTAATTGGTAACCTCCGAAAATAGTTTTTAACAAATTCAGAAATAAAATAAATGAAATGTATAATAATTTTATGTATTAAATAATTCCAATCAAAGAAAACGTGAAAAGAGGAGTTTTATATAATTTCTGCGCAGTGTCTAAGAATTTTTTTAGTATTGTGTTTAATAAACCTGGCCCAATATTTAGAAGTACTTACATATACAATACTTTTCAAAAAGTATTTTTTTGAAGATTTTCTCGTTTCATTAATTATTTTAATTAATTTTAATTAAGGATTAATAACTATTTTGATTTTTCATCTGCAATAGATGGCGCTACCGTCGCGTTTCAGTTTCTCCCGCTTTAATTACGATAGTGACACTAATTTTTTAATTGATATTAAACTGCGATTGAAGCAGATATCATCGATTCATCTATCAAGAACAGATGAAAAAAAATACAGTAAAACCTCTAAACATCCGACACCTCGGGACTTTGTATCCGTTCGCTCAGGGCCGGAAAGGATGGGATGGCAGGCCTGAAGCCCAGCAGGGGCCTGGGCCCCGTTGCCCCATATGTCCCTTGCCCCTTCATCCTGTCTACAAGCCTGTAGAACGGGCCCCTAAAGAGTGTGCCCTGTGCAATATTCAGTCAACAAATCACGAGTTTTTCTTTAAAATTTATCCTTTCAATGTTCAGGTTTATCAGTTATTAAAACTTCTGGGACAATTGTAAATAAATTATAAAAACGCTTAAATTTAAACAATGTCAGACCCTACAAGCCTTCTGCAGGATCAGCACCATAGCTAGATGGTTTTGCGCCCCTGGCAAAACCGTCTAAATTGCGCCCCAGTAGACACAGGCGTTCTCCCTGTGAATCGTTTCCGTCCATTTTACGCTCTTCCCCGCCTGCGACCCTGGCCTGGGACTTCCAAGCCATCCCTAACTACGGCCCTGTGCGGGACCTCAGGCCCCGGCCTACTTGGTCTATACATAAATCCAACATTATATTCGCTATTCTGAAAGGCTAGGACGCAGGTCTTCAACCTTTTCTAGTCTTTTCTTACTGACTCATTGGCCGCAATAGTATTGTACCGGCAATATGAGGCTTGAATATATACTACAATATTCCCATCATTTCCTTCTTTCATCGCTCGTCTTATGCACTTCGTTTATTGCAAAATTAAACGGCAAGGAATAGCAAAAATAGCCATATTAATAGCAAAAATAGCCATATTATTACTAATCTTAAAAAGTCAGCTTACGGAATGATTCTTCTGACTCTCCACACACTTCTGAGGCACTTTTAATCATGATTTTATACATCCTTTCCCCATTTTTGTTTGTGTGAGTTTTACGACGCAAGGACAGCAAGGGTCACGCGCCGCCGGGATATACAATTTCCTGAGGACCTGAACCATTTAAGGCCTAGGGAACCAAGTCCCGGAATGCTACGAGCAGTTAGTCGGTATCAGTGTGCTTTTATTTGGCACAGGTGGGAATCGAAATAACCGTACGCTTACCACCGCAGGGGACCGCCTTTTCCCCAAGTTTAAAAAAAAAGGTCCAAGGTCTCCGAGGATCAAAATGGGGGCCTAGGTACTGGCCTATACCTAAATCCGGCACTGCTGATTGCAAATAATATTACTCTCAAAAGATCATATCTTGAACAGCATATCTTTACCAATCCGTTTCGATATTAAGATATAAAAGACAGGAAAGTTTGTTTGTGGTTTTACGGCTCAAGGTCTACAGTGGTCATACTGCGCCGAGACCTACTGTTTTCCGAGGAATCCAAACCTCTGGACCTACAATTTTCCGAGGAATCCGATCCTCTTAAGGCCTAGGGAATCAAACCCCTGGACTACAATGAGCAGTGCGATTTTTATGAGATCTCTGAGTAAGCGTTCTTTGCATTGTTGAGAGTCGAACCCGAGTTAACGGCGCACTAGGCGAACACGCTACCACACTGCGCCACCGCAGGACATAAAGGAACGCCAACAGCACGTGGTGTTCCATGATGGTCACCTTCTCAAGTATTGACAGGAAAGTGACATGTCGTTCTTTTCACCATATTTATCCCATATGTAACCTAATTTTTGGCCCTGCAGTGGCGCTATTGTAACGCGTTTACCTATCGTGTTTATAACCCTAGTTTGACTCCCAACGACGCCAAAACTCACGAAAAAAAAAAAGGGATCGCCAATTAACTGTTTACTGCAGTCTAAAGTGGGTTTCGCAGGCCTCAAAAGATTCAAATCCTTCAGGAAAATGTAGGACCAATACCCCTTAGTAGTGCAGCGGTAATGCACTTGTCCATCCTACGAATAACCCGGGTTTTGATTCCAATGGTGTCTTAGAGCACGGGTCGTTTTCAGTCCGCCGTAGTCCGAGGTTTGGTTACCTTGGTAGGGACCATTCACAAGGGACGTCCACATGATATTGGCACTTTTTAACCACCCTGGTCCGCGCTCGTTCGATTTCACTTAACCCCTCCCTTTGTGGCGGACGTCCGACAGACAACTATCCCACTATACGTTCTTCAAAATACCAAAAAAAATTTGTCCAACATCCTGAAATTACTTTTTTTTTTTTAATATTCGACATCTTATACTATACTTTTCAGGATGCAGGTGTGTTACATTTGCCCATGGGCGAATGTAACTGACCCCCATCACTTAAGCAATAAAAAAAAGTTATTTTTAGGACAAAACTTTTCACTCATCAGTGCCTGTAGAGTTTCAAGGAAGTAGCTAAACCACAGTAAAACCTGTGGAAATCCATGGTCCAGAAGGGGGCAAGTGCCCCTTTGACGCCCTCTCTGGGCGCCAATGTTCACCCCACCCCCGGCTGATTATTCCAAGGAGGCTAATGCGAATCAGATAAGATCACTCAGCTCTTTTAGCTTCCTGTGTTTTCCCCAAAACCATAGAAAAAAGTCATAAAATATGGGTCAGAAGATGGTGTCCATCTTCTGTACTTTCCAAAAGATCCTCTTGTTTTCTGCAATCCCAACACGTGCACACAATTGTTATACAGTTTACGTTTGAAAAAAAGTGTATTTTCCATCAAATTTATAGGAAAGAAATTAACATGGGGAATTAATGTAAAAAAACAAAGGGGTATGTTTTTCCATCAAATTCAGAAGAAAAAATTAAAATGTGGACGGTCCTTAATGAAGCAACCTCCTCCCTGCTTTGTTCGCTTGGGCTTGAGCCCCACAAAGCAAAGACGTCGTTTGTGAATGGTCCCGTAGCTGAGGCTCAGGGTTCTTGGAAAATTGCAGGCCTGAGGCTCAGGGTTCTCGAAAATTGCAGGCCCCGGTGCATCTTGGCATTTGTTGTCTGTACGTCGTGAAAACACAACCATCTAGACTAACTGGAGATAGGACTAGAAAAAACTAAGCGCAGTTTGTAGGGGGCGTAGTAAAGGGGGCGATCAAAACACATGATCGTCTTTAAAGCCACTTGCCCACCCCCCCCAATTTCTGAATTGTTGCGCTACTAGAGTCAACAGCATTAGGGAATTTCCCGCGGTCGAAGAAACTTGCAAATGAAATTGATTGATTGTCATTTTCTGGTTGAAAGTAATCTACAGATTTTTAGCGCAGCGAAACCTGTTGAAAAAGACCATCTCTACTGCTGTTTAGACGTGACTGATTTGATTGGTGGTAGCAGAATAAGGATATCTAATCACCGTATCGAACATTAGATGTGCTTTATTTGTACTTAAGTAGTGTTTCGTTTCTGAAATTATCATGTATCCAATTTTATCACTGTATTCATAGTAAAATTGCCTTAACGGATATCCCCGATATAGCGGACACCTCTATTTATCGGCCACTTCTCCCACTCCCAATCTTAATGCTTACAGTCTCAACCCTCCCGAATAGCGGACATCTTCGAATAGCGGACAGGTACTGCAGTCCTGAAATGCCCGCTATTTAGAGGTTTTACTGTATTATGTATATTTTGAATTCCATGATTGAGTTATAGGCCATCTGTCTCTTCCCCCTTCCCAAAGATATTTACGTAATACTGGAACCATAGGCGTAAGGAAAAAGGTCATAAGTGGGGGGGGGACTTATAGCCTCAATGGGGAGGTTACAGAGCTACAACTCATATATTCCTATGTTAAATATACAAAATTTCATTGCAATAGAGGTTAAACCCCCCCCATCAACACCCCCCTGCGTACGCCAATGACTGGAACAGCATAATGCATACCTGTACGTAGTTTTAGCACCTCCGAAGTCCGAAGTCTATAGTAAGACAAAAATAGAAAAATAAATATTTCTTACTTCTTTTCTCTTCTTCCTGCACCAGTATCTCTGAATCCTTTAGCAAATGGGTTGTTGTCGATCTTCAGCTGTGTGATCTGTTATTTAAAAGAGCCAAAAAAAAAAAAGAAACCTCTAAATCATGTTAAACATGGAAGGTCCAAAGTTCTTCTCTGAGGAATGAAAATAAACATATTGCATTGCTTTTTAGAATCATTTAGTACGTTACATAGGCCCATACGGTTTATAAGGCTATGATGTTGATGATCACTGCGGCGTTCCGAAGCAAAGACATTATAAGGAAACCCGTCTATAATGAAAATGCCTATAATGGTACCATAGGCGTACGTAGAAAGTTTATAATGGGGCGTTATAGGCTCAATGGGCGGTTACAGAGCTACAACTCACATATTCCTATGTTAAATATACAAAATTTCATTGCAATGGAGTGTTACAACCCCCATCAACACCCACTTGCGTACGCCAGTGAATGGTACAGCTATCCATAATGATATGTCTCATAGTCTCGATAGAATATATTATAGTACGCTCAACCTCTTGCTGATAACGATAGCTTCCCCTAGGACAGCGTTTCCCAACGTAAGTCGCGACCCTTCTTCTATCGTAGTCCAATCGCGACCCCCTTTTATACAGGGCTGTCTCCAAAGGGTATGCCCTGTGTGCGCCACCTATTCTCTAGAAAGTTTGAAAAATTCTTTTTCGAGACCTCTCAAAGTCTCAAGAAAGTTTTTGTATTTGCTGGTTTTGGGGCAACTTTCAACGAAGTTCAGTCTTTTTTTTTTTTTTTTCTAGTCATTTACAAACTTGAATGGAAACAAATGAGGAAATGAGGAAACCTCTGAACCCACCCCCCCAAAAAAAACTTCAATATAACATCCTTGCTATGACCAGGAGAGGAATGAAAAACTGATGAAAGTGGTAACTGCCACCTTGGGCTTGGATAGACAATAGACGACCAGTCAAATGACAGTCAGCGCGGCGCTGTGACGTCACCAAGTCCAGTTACCCCGCAATTTCAATACTCCTTAATTAAGACAACACTGCATACTCTCAACAATTTTCTTCAGGACAACTCTGCTTTTATAGTAACCAAACAGCCTGGTGACACCTCTCTGTTTGCAGCCATCACATTTGCATAATAAAAGTATTTTTAACAGAGTAAATAACAAATATTAAATATTAAAATTATTATATATTAAATATACATATTATATTAATCAAATATATTGTATTAATTATATATATTAAGAATATATATTAATGTATATTACAAATATAAAGTTGACAAACATCAGTAGAATACTGCCATATAGCTATATCGAAACCTAAAAAGTTAGAAATATGTAGTATGAAACTCCTTATAAAAATAATTGCAACTAAAAATTGCAACTCCCACACTGAGAACCACTGCCTTAGCCATTTCGGTGCCGTCGTCGAATTTAATCGACATGAAATAAATTATCTTATTTTTCTCCAAGGTAAAAATTTGCCAACGATACACAATATAATAAATTAGATCTTTTTCCAAATATAAATAATAGTTTTGCCTACAGATGGCTTAGGACAGGAGCTATACTAATTTTCTAAAAACTAATTGCAATGAAAACGAAGGCATCGAGTCATCATGTTGATTATATTCGACATTAATTAATTAATTGATTAATTAATTAACCATGGGATCACTGGTATTTTGCAGGTAGGTTATTTTGGTCATAAAAGAAATCTGGATAAAAAAATTCTACAAATTTATCAACAGGAAAAAAATAATGTCTGAAAGAGTTAGACTATCGTTTCAGACACATTCTGCTGCATTGTCAACACATAGAGTTTTCATAAATTTACATATATATATTTTTTTTTCTTTATTATTTTTTTTGTGGTACATTTTTAGGATAGTATGTATATTCCTTCTGTTTACTTTTGTAGCTCATAGACTTTATTACTTTTGAAGAACATTTTTTAGCAGACACTTCTACTTATCAATTCCTTTGTGGTTTTCAGAAATGAGAAATTGACACTTTTGCCACCATTGGAACGACATTAAAACAGTGGAAGAAAGGAACGTCATTACGGACCGATCGATGCAACGACACAAAGGTAAAATCGCGCGAGATCAAGAACCTGAGATCACCAGCCTTTAGTTATTCGTTGTCGTCTTATTGCTGTAGTCAATGCATATTCGAAAATGTCAACGGAATGTTTGAGCAAACTGTTTAAAAATAGAGAAGTAAAAATCTATTAAGTGTCCGTTACTATATATAGCGTTCGTTCAATAAGTGTATATGGCAGTGCCGAATTTTTAAATGGGTACGTGGGGCACTTGCCCAGGGCGCCAAATTTCATGGGCCGCAAAGGGCAGCAGATTTTTTGTTTGTTTTAAATTGCAATTTATTTATCGTAGATTTCCGGCGATCGGCTATTCCCGAGAAGGCGAACTTCATATTATTTTCTAAACCTGAAATTCTGAAAAATTGTGTGAAATAACTCCACCCCCAAGGGCGGATCCAGGTAGGGGCATGCGCCCCCTGAGGATAATATATTTATATTAACAATGATTATTTTCATGTAAAAAAAATGAAACTAAACTTATGCAAGTGAATTTTAGAGCTTTGCGCCCTCCCTAAAATATTTTCTGCATCCGTCCTTTTCTCCGTCCCCCTAATATCTTCCCCACAAAAAATCTAAACGATCTGACCAAAATCCAAACTGACCTGAGTTTTATCTGGCGCTTTTCACGCACTGGTTGAAAATATTTGTGCATGCTGGACGGTTTTAGAACTAGCGCTGTGAGTGGTTTGCGACCCTAGGTTCTATGACAAATATTGTTCGTCTAGGTGTACCCTACCCCTCCTAGATGTTTGCAACCCTGGTGTTGAGACACCCTGTATATAATAAACATAGTAAGCGCTCCAATCTCATTGCAATTATCAAGGGATACACGACCATCGCACTTGGGCTCTCAGATTGCCAACCTCGAAATCTTTGGGGGCGGCAATCTGAGAAACCAATTTCTCTCTCTCTCTTTCTCTCTCTCTACGTGTGTGTGCTTCTATGACAGCCGAACTTCTCTGGTTATAATGCAGGATACCTTGATAGGCAAGTTAGTATGAGAAACAAAATAGCCACTCCTCTCACTACTCATGCAATTTGTGGAATTCCGATATAGATAGGCAAGTGCTACTTCTGGTATATGAGTGCTCCGTGGCGCTTTGCAAAAATACGAGCGTGATTTTTTGTGTACCCATCAAATTGAAATTCCATAGCAAAACACTACCTTGGCTTTTTTTTTTTTAAAAAAAAAGGCACTTATACGTATTGTGCAGTTATAGGCATGCAGTTAAACGGATTTAGATAACGTTAAGAAGATAGGGATATTCTTTTGGCTTAATATTTTATGTACTTATGCGATGTGTACTATATATAGAGAGAGTCAGAGAAAGATACAAAGAGACTAAAAGTCAGCATTAATCAAACTTTTTTTAATTTGTTAATTGAAAAGTTTATCTTTTCGCATAAGCTTAATGCTTCCCCGATTGCGAAGTTCACGCGTCATTTACCAACTCGTGCGTCAATTACCCGTTAGTTCTGGAAAAATGCAAGAAAGCCACAAGGAAAAAGATTTGTTGTTTATTCATTTTATGCATCAACACACATTACTCAGAGCTGTGATGATTTATGGCGGCAGGGTTCGCAACTGTAATATTTTGCTCATTAGCATCGAAAAAGCGTGTCAAACGTGTGTCCATTAAGGCAGCTCACCGTTTATTTTACGATCGCCTCATCAGTTTCTCGCGAAATCGCTAGGTTATGTAACATTTTCTTACCTTTTCGTTTTGATATGCTGTTACGGCGATGAAGTCAGTTTCTTTGAAAACGTACGTCCGGAACGTCGAATACGGCAACTTCAAGATGTCGTTCGCCCTCACCAGATGGAACCTGGGTTGATACTTGTGCATCGAGTTCAGGATGGTCTGAAAATGATCGCAGTTTAGAAGCAGAAAGTTCAACAAACTATGGGAGAATTGTGTTATATAATAATAATATATATAACACAATTATATAATAATATGTAATAATGTTGAATTAAAATATGGGTCGTGATCAGCTGCGTAACTAGTCTCTAGCTCCAGGGGTTTCTGCATGTGGCATTCACATCGGGCCCGTTGATGTTAGGATGAAGGGGCAACTAGGGCAAAGCAAAATTCATATGGGGAACAGGGCACCTGGGGATTATTCTGTATATATATATGTAAATAGATAGATGGGGCAATTGGGGCGACGCCCCTACTGGCCCCGCTTGGCTACAGGCCTGATTCACATATATAATTTTCGTTTTTCTGAAAGGCTATGCCTCTCCTAGTTACACTCATGGGAAGTGGGGGTAATAACGAGGTAATGTACGAGGGCGAATCAGAAAGTCTTTGCTCCTATTTTTTATTAGCCAAAAGAAGGTACATACAAGTAATTACAAATATACGTACTATTCTACGTACCTTACACTATTTTTCCACATAGTCCCCACACCGGTTCAGATATTTGTCCCATCACAGCACTAAATTTGGGACGCCCCTGTGGTAGAATTCATCTGGCTGACTGTGGAACCACCGTCAGACTGCTGTCTTGGCTTCATTGTTGCACGTGAATCACTGTCCTGCCAGGAACTTCTTCAGCCGATCGAAAACGTGGAAATCACTAGGGACGAGGGCCGGACTGTATGGTGGGTGGTCCAGACTCTCCCAGTGAAATGACCGGAGCTTGTCGGCGGTTCTGATTGCATACAGTCCGGACCTCGCCCCCTAGTGATTTCCACGTTTTCGGTCCGCTGAAGAAGTTCCTGGCAGGACAGCGATTCACGTGCAACGATGAAGCCAAGACAGCAGTCCAACGGTGGTTCCACAGTCAGACGGACGAATTCTACCACAGGGGCATCTGAAATTCAGTGCTGCGATGGGACAAATGTCTGAACCGGTGTGGGGGACTATGTGGAAAAGTAGTGTCAGGTACGTAGAATAGTACGTATATTCGTAATTACCTATATGTACCTTATTTTGGCTAATAAAAAATAGGTGCAAAGACTTTCTGATTCGCCCTCGTAAATATACAGGGGTGGGGGCAAAAGAAGAAACATTTTTCAACCAACAAGCAATCGTGCATTTCAAATATTGTGAAACCAGAGCCGACGACAGGGGGCAGGGCTACATCCCTGGGGGCTCTGATGAAGTCTAGGGAACTCGCGAAGCACCCTGTGCGCTGTGGGGGGGGCGGTTCAAGAAAGTGCTCATGGGGCCGGGTGAAGTGATCCTGGGGCCCATGTTCACTCTCTGCGCCCCTGCGTGAAACATTACTAAGGCGACTATTTATTCTCTGATAAAGAAATGGCAGTTTAGTGGAAATAATAAAAAAAAAAAAGATAAAATACAGTTACAATAGAAACCTCCTTAACAGACATTTCTGAATAGCAAATACCTCTATTTAACGGACACTTTTCTAAGTACCAGTCTCAATGCTTGATATCCCCTAACCCCCTTGAATAATGGATAGATACTCAATTCCCGAGGTGTTCGTTATTCAGCGGTTTTACTGTGGTTCTATGGCTCAGAAATTTATCAGTTTTAAAAAAACTTTACCCACACAGCAGAAAGTAAAAATTTATATTTAGAAAACCATTGATGTTAATAAGCTCATGCTTTGAGGTTAACCACAGTTACTAGCGAAAAAAATTTAACGTATAATCCCATTTAAGTGATTCTCTTACTTGGCTTGAATATACAGGGTGTCCCAAAAACATTGACCGCAGCTCTAATTCCTTAAATATTGATCCTAGACATATGTATTAAATTGAAAAGTGGCGTAAAAAAATGCGCAGAATTTTATTAAATAGATTAAAATTGCAGAGGATTATTTTTCGAAGAAATACAAAATTTAAATTTTTATACAGTCCCCGTACACAAAAATTTCCAATAAGTGAAATGTGCCCCATAATCCAATAGGTCAATATACAAAATTTCAGCATTCTAGTGGATAAAAGAACCAGAGATATGAAAACTCAAAATAACGTGAGACTTAGCAGAATGGATTTTCCTCTTCTCGGCACGTACTTATTACTCCCTTCAAAAAGTGGTGTAAGTCAGTTATTTCGGGTCTTCATATCTCTGGTTCTTTTTCCACTAGAATGCTGAAATTTGGTATAGTGACCTATTGGAGTATGAGGCACATTTGAACTCATTGGACATTTTTGTGTACAGGGACTGTATAAAAATTTAAATTTCGTATTTCTTCAAAAAATAATCCTCTGCAACTTTAATCAATTTCATAAAATTCTGCACCTTTTTTTTACGCCGCTTTCCAATTTAGTACATATGTCTAGAATCGATATTTAAGAAATTAGAGCTACAGTCAATATTTTTGGGACACATTGACCAAAAGTCGCACCCCCATGCATTATTGCCCTTGTATACAGATATGCATAAAGGTGAAGCATCACCCCTACGTGCTACTTCACCGCAATGCACATCTGTATATAGAAGTAGTAGTACGTAGGGGCGATACATCACCTTCATGCATAGCTATATACAAAGGAAATAGCGCATATGGGCAACTTTTGGTACATATTCAAGGAAAGTACGAACATTGCTTTAATGGATGCAAAATGAATGATGGGATTATAAGTCAAAATATTTCAGTTAGCGATTGTGGTTAACCCAAACCAAGAGTCTATTAATTCAAATTATTCTCTAGATATATATTTTTACTTTAAGGGAGATAATTACGGATATTATATTTTCTTAATTAACTTAACTATTGCTTTATAACCTTTTGTATTTCAGAAATTCTTCCATATCTGTAAAATGGTTGAGCTGCGACGGATAGTTGCATTATCTTTTTTACTCCTCGTGGTAAAACCTTTTGAATGACACCATATTTGTCAAAATAGACGACTCTCAGTTCTTGCACTTCCTTTGTGAGTATAAATTGTACGTAAGGTAAGTACAACGTGTAGTCACAGAACTGTACAGACACGACAGTCTAGACCGGGGGGGGGGGGATTCTTGCAGATTTACCGAAAGCTGACAAGCTGGGGAAAGGTTTCATTTAGAAAATTTAAATCTAGGCCAGATATATAGAAGTGCTGAACTCAACATTTTTCCCAGGTGTCCCTTTCTTGACATCTTTTTCGAAATGATCAGCTTACAAGTCACATTCCCCAAATTCATTGTACCCCAAATTAAAGCGGGATTCATCAGAAAACACCACTTGTTGCCAATCAGCACGCCAGTCTCTATGTCCATGAGCCCATTGTAGCCGCAAGTGTCGATGGTTTTGCGTCAGGAGGATCCTGTATAAAGGAACTCTTGCACGCAGTCCACGGTGCAGTAGACGCCGACGAATTGATGAAGCACACAATGATACACCTGTAGCAGTGCACCAACGTTCTGCCAACTGTCCAGATGAAGCAAAACGGTCCGTCACCGCCATGCGGACCAGGTGTCTATCATCCCGTGCTGACGTCACCTTTCGGCGTCCACTCCCGGATTTCTGAGTTGTCTGGTTCTCTTGAACCCACTGCTTCCACACTCGCATCACTGTGCTGCTGTTACGCCCCATACGAGCTGCTATTGCACGATAAGAAAACCCTCCTTCACGAAGGCCGATCATTCGTCCCCGTTCAAACTCCGTAACTTGCTGAAATGTCGCCCTCTTTCGTCGTAGAGGCATAGTGACGTCTCATGTAACGTTTACCACTAGCAGATAGCCATACACGCCCCGCTACAGCCCTCTATTTATACGGATCCATCAGCAGTTCAGAGGGCGCTGCTCAGCCCACGCAGAGGCGATGACTCTGAAATTCTAATCATTTGAATAGCATACCCTAATTTGCATTTCCTGAAAGTTTCAGCTCAATCACATGATTCCTTCATGGTGTTGCATTTTTTACAAACATGAGTTTATTATCAAGCGATGAAAATTTCAGAAAGATACTAAGATTTCGAATCGCATCTGGAAATAAAGTTTTAGAAAATCATTTGAAAAATACTACTTCTCGAGCAATATACACAAGTCATATTTCACAAACCGAAATAATTCAATATTGCTCTGAAGAAATTTTAAATACGATTCAAAAACGAATTCAGGAAAACAAGTTCTTCGCTGTAATCTTTGACAAAACAACATACATATCTCAAACAGGATATATGGTCTTGAGCAATCGCCATTTCGACCAGAGTACGATTCGGGAAGATTTCACAGGGTTCGTTGACGCTTACGACACAACAGATAGATATAATAGTACAAACGAGTACAAAGAGCCAAAACAAACGGGTGAAATCTTAGAAAAACTTGTGGTTGAAGAAATTACTAAACATGGCTTCGACCTTACGTATTGCGTTGGCATTGGAACTAACAGCCATGGTGTAATGGTAGAAGCTGTAAGCTTAAATACAAGGAGTTGTATCAGAAATCCGTAAGATCGTTCCAAACGCATACAGGTGTCCATGCTTCAACCCTGTACTGAACAATTCTCTTTCTCTCTTTCAAAGTCATCACGTGTTGGATCTGTCCGAAACGCAATATGTACAATTAAAATAACCAGCCAATTTTTTAAGCAATCAGAAAAAAGGACCCTAGTCTTAAAATGACATTTTGGTGGCCTTTATAAGACGCGTTAGATGGAGAGGAATAATAATGCCGCTGTTCAATTTTGGGATGGCCTTTTGAACGTCGTTTAAGCGCTACAAGATATTGTTAAGTGGAAAGAATGCATCAGCATCAAAAACTGCATTCATTATTTTTGGCCATATGCAACCCAGAATTACTATTCCTTTTGGTCTGCATGACTGAAGCCCTCAAACTAAAGCTGTTTCGTAATCGGAAGCTGAAACACTGGATAGAAAAATCGCATCGAACTTACTTCAAAATGTAATCACTGTTCAAAAGGAAAATCGGAAGATGTTTAATATCAATTTTACAGAGATTTTTAACAAAGTGCACAACGTTGGCAGTTGTTTTAGAGGTGGACATGAAACTTCCCCGCCTTCTGAATAGACAAACAACGCGTCCGCATCATGATGTAAAATCTATTGAAGAGTACTGCCACCTATACCTACCTCTACACCCCACTGCTGGATAACTTGATAAACGGCTTAGAGAACAGGCTTCCCGGATAATCCTTAGAGAACAGGCTGCCTGGATAATCCTGACGATTTATTTTAAATAAATCGAACACTACGCAGATTAAATTAAACAACAATATAAATCAACGTTTATTGGCGTAGTGATACCAGCGCCGATGTTATGGCGTGATTAGATGGTGAAACGTTCGGTGGGACCTGAACCCACGACCTTCCACTTGCCGGGCGGAGGCTCTACCCACTGAGCTACGAACGACAATATCTAATCCCTTATGAACGTGTATAAAGATTTTACTGTATTTATATACGTTCGTAAAGGGATTATATATTGTCCTTCGTAGCTCAGTGGGTAGAGCCTCCGCCCGGCAAGTGGAAGGTCGTGGGTTCAGGTCCCACCGAAGGCAGAAATATTTATTTTCTTTCGAACGTTTCACCATCTAATCACGCCATACCATCGGCGTTGGTATCACTACGCCAATAAACGTTGATTGATATTGTTGTTTAATTCCTTGCGGTGTTTTGACTTGAGGTTTCTAAATACCCGTCATTATAATACAAACTAATGTAAGAGAGCTGAACTGGTAGAATTAAAACATTTGAACCCTTATTGAAAAACTCTGCAACGTTTCTCAGGAAGAAGACAACGTTTCAGGAGAAGTTGCTTTGTGGAAAGTTAAGTGGCAGAATAAGGAAGCAAAGCCCACATCAGTTATGCAAACCATTGCAGCTTACGATCGAGACATTTACCCAAACATTCGGACAATGATACAGATTCTGACGACATTACCAGTGAATGTGGCCACTGCTGAGAGGTCCTTTTCAACCCTGCGTCTGCTTAAAGCTTGGCTGAGGTCTAACATGAAGGAAAACTGTCTGAGTAGCTTTGTAATAACGAATGTGCATCGCAAACGTGCATCATGATATCGTAATCGACATCGATCAAGTGATAGAAAAGTTCGAACGAGGACGATCTGGCAAACGGAAATACAAGTTTGCCTTGTGGGCTAAGTGAGTTCCTTGTAAATATGTAATTTTGAAATTATTGCAGTAATTACACAAAAAACAATTAAAAGAATACCAATTAATTAATTAACGAAGAATTGATTAACAAATTTTAAAAGAATAAGAATTTAAAGAATTAATTTATGATTGTAGTTCACTTATGTATCATAAAGCATTTATAAGAAAGCGAAAGTATACAGCAAAAAAATTAGTATCGTGCCTTTTCTTCGTTGCCCCTCACCGAGAGGGGACCCTGGATCCGGGCCTGCGACTACACCCCTGATTACAAGGCATTGGGAATTACAATTTTGTCTTCCAACAGCAAAATCCCAGATTTCTTTTGCTTTTGATGATTTATTTGTGTATTATGAGATTAGCATACTTCGTTTCAACCAGAACTATATTGAGAGAGTGGCATATGCCATATTTTTTCATTTTTCGATTATTGGAAGATGTACTAGGTTATGTAGAGTTTTTAAAATTGTTGGGAGGGCTCAAGCACATATTAAGTATTGTATAAATATTGTAATGTATAAATATGCATTACAATATATGTAAAATAGCAATTTATTTCAAATTATTGTGGACTCGGGTCCCAATAATTTGAATTCCATACAATTCTAAGCTTATGATTGGGGTATCGGATTTCTTACAGGGGGCGCAGGGTCGTTCTCCCAGGGCGGCAAGTTTGCTTGCGCCAGCCCTGGTAACTTTATTTACACTTATTATAGTCTTTATAGAATTTCCAACACAGAATGAAACATTTTACACTAACCATCCCTCTAAATATTGCATTTCTGTTACGGTAGTTGCCATTTTTTTAACTAGTAAGTACTAGTTTTATTGTTTTTTGTCTCTTAAGTAAGCATGGTTTATGCTCCCCTTTCTCCGTTGTTTAAAAAAAAAAGAAAATCTTAACCCCCTCTCCCAAAGATGCTTACGTAATATTTGAACGGCCCCACACTGGGATTGCTTCTTCTGTCTACCACCCCAAAACAAACCCAATTTTCTCGCACACACTGAACACAAAGTTAAAGAACTGCTTTTTTTTTCTATTCGTCACTTACACGACCATTTCTGAAATTGACATTTTGTTTTTTAAATTGAAGACATTATAAAAAAGAGTCTCTTTGGACAAGTTTTACCCTGCAACATCTAAAAGAAACTGATGACAAAGAGATAGTACTAAAATTGAAAGCGATTTGCCCAGAATTTCAATGACAAAATGTCACCGGTAACCCAATACCCACAAATGCAATGACAAACGACAAGGAGTCATAATTTATGACATAATAAACCGCACATCTTCAGTGTCTACGAGACACATTGGTCATAAAATGCTTTTAGTGGCTGCGTCGTGACCTTTTCTTTTTTGTCAATTTCCAATCTGTCTAAAATCTGCTTGGAAACGATCAGGTACTTAACATGGCATTTCAGCAACGGATCCTCTCAGTGGAAAAAATTTACGACGATTGGACGAGCACCCGGTAATGGGTTACATGTCGCTTGTCGTGAGAATCGAGACGAGTCATTGCATGCGAATTTCTTGCAATGAGGAAAAGCCGACGATCTATTTTCGGCATGGACAAGGCAGTTCGCATGACAGTTGGAAAGGGACTAGCTGAAACAAGTGCTAGCGAGAGAACGACGTATCGAATGGGTTTCAAAGGATTACGAGAAGGGTGTGTCCAATCTGCACTTGTGCATTGGTCCCTAGAAACAGACGAGTCATGTTTGTTAGGAATTATTCCTAATCATTTTGTTCGATAATTTTGATACTTGCACTGGGCTGAAGGTGAGTGGGGTGGGGGGCTTAAGCATCATTTATCTGATATCATTTACAGGACCAAAGAATAGTATTTCATGATTCGTTTTTCATATACGAGGGCGAATCAGAAAGTCTTTGCCCCTATTTTTTATTAACCAAAATAAGGTACATACAGGTAATTACAAATATACGTACCTTACACTATTTTTCCACATAGTCCCCACACCGGTTCAGACATTTGTCCCATCGCAGCACTAAATTTGAGATGCCCCTGTGGTAGAATTTGTCCGGCTGACTGTGGAACCACCGTCGGACTGCTGTCCTGGCTTCATCGTTGCACGTGAATCGTTTTCCTGCCAGGATCTTTTTCAGCGCAAAACGTGGAAATCGCTAGGGGCGAGGTCCAGACTGTATGCAATCAGAACCGCCGACAAGCTCCGGTCATTTCACTGGGAGAGTCTGGACCACCCACCATATAGTCCGGACCTCGCCCCTAGTGATTTCCACGTTTTCGGTCCGCTGAAGAAGTTCCTGGCAGGACAGCGATTCACGTGCAACGATGAAGCCAAGACAGCAGTCCGACGGTGGTTCCACAGTCAGCCGGACGAATTCTACCACAGGGGCATCTCAAATTTAGTGCTGCGATGGGACAAATGTCTGAACCGGTGTGGGGACTATGTGGAAAAATAGTGTAAGGTACGTAGAATAGTACGTATATTTGTAATTACGTGTATGTACCTTATTTTGGCTAATAAAAAATAGGGGCAATAACTTTCTGATTCGCCCTCGTATTTGTGAAATGCTGACTTGTTTAAAAAATTGTAATAATATGAAATCGTTTGAAGCAACAAAAGTTTTGGATTTTCTTCGTGGCCACTTCTGAAAAGAATACAAATTTCTAGAACGACTTGAATTCAAAATTGTGGAGAGCGAGGGAGGTTTCCACACCATTTTTATGGACATCTTCGGTATTTTAGCAATGCTAAAAGCCTTACTAAATTACAGATACCTCTAATATTATTGTGGTCTGATGCTTTCATTCCTAATTACAGTCACCGGTAAAGTTTCACCAGAGGTTAATACAACTAAACACGCCATTTTTTTACTTGAAATTCCTTGCACCCCGCCCCCTTAAATTTCTTCACAGACCCTTAGGGTTCGTAGAGACATGCAACAGAACATCGTCGCGTAACACTCCGTGTTAGGTGACGATGTTACGGGGCGAATATCGCCGCGTATATGGCGCATAACATCATTGTGTGTCTCATCAGTTCATGCCGATATCCAGTTTTCACTGACAAAACGCTATTGTTCGTAAACCGACCTAAATACAAGAACATGGGGTGAAACGTAATCCTTTGATATTCCTTTGATATGACGGGGAAAAACCGATAACTGGTGAGACGCGAAAATGTTACGATGTTCCGTTACGAGGTGCGTTCCAGACTTGACACACATGATACGGTGTTCTGCTGCATGTGTAGACGCAGGCTTACCTAAAAACCCTTGATATATATGGAATTAATGTCATTTTGTGCCCAAGATATAGGAGAAAATCGCCTTATAAATAAAAAAATTTCAGTAATCGCCTCAGAAAAGTTTCACCCTTTAAAAATGTCAGAAGATTAAGTCACGAACAACTGGCCATAGAAATTTTATGAAAATGACATTAGAAAGTCAATGCACAGATCACTGGTCCAACTCGCTCATTTCGATGTCTGTTGTTTGAAAGTAAACTCAGTAAAGGATTTTTTTATGGCGCAGGAGCATCTGGACTATACTGCGCCAGAAAACTCAGTAAAGGAAAACAAAGCGATAGCAGTTTCTACCGAAAAAAAGTCCTGTTTAAATATTGTCGTATTGAAAACATTTAAGTTTAGTGAAATAAAGTGAATTATATATCATTTGTTTCCGTTTCAAAAAATATTCCGCTAAATGCCTGGCAGGTCTGTAGCCAAGATGGGGTAAGCAGGGGCGTGGCCCCAATTACCCCATCGAGCTATATATATATATAGAATCATCCCGGGTGCCCTGTGCCCCATATGCTTTTTGCCTTGCCCCAATTGCCCTTCATCCTTCCTACAGGCTTGATATCTGGCAGAGAGCGTATCCAACGTGGTTTTAAACTATCAACATATGCATATAAATGTCCAGGTTTATCTTGAGCATGGGTTCAATAAGCATAAGTACTAAGCAGCAAACAGATTGATTGATTAGATGCAGTACATATCATTATTATCTTTTATAGCAAATTCTAATGTGAAAATAAAATCGCCATATTTAATATTGCCATAATAAATTTCCAAGAGAAAATTTGAAAATGGCGTTCTGTGAAGTTATTGTGGGATAGGGGGTGTGAATGCTGATTTTCCAGCCATAAATTACAGTTATTCGAGATTACATTTGGCGTTTTCTCAGGTGGTCGTGGAATAGAGGTGAATCATAAAAAAAAAAATGACACCTCGTCTCATTATTATTTGGTTGGTGTCATGCCACCATTAAACGGGTTCTCGTATGGCCTAGGGATGACATGGCAGGTAGATGCAAATTGTGTTTACACATTGTGTTTACAAATTGTGTTTACAAATTGTGTTTACGCAGACTCAGCAACGAGTCAGAGAGGATCGGATATTATGTCAAGAAATGCTTTTATTCATGAAAAGACCAATACCAGCATACTCACGAAGCCGTGTTTGTCAGATATGTTGTTCGTAATCTTGAGTTTGTGGAATGACACAATCTTTTGCATCCATTGCTCTCCTGTGGTGGGGCTGTCCGGATGGATGTACATTCGCTTCGGCATTTCAGGATCTGCTTTACCGGCGACCACCCACCGACTATTGTGAAATTTGTAGCGACAGTCGTCGGCGGCGACGATGTCCATCAGTAGAATGTACTTTGATTTTTTATCCAAACCAGACACTCGAACTTTGTATGCTGGAAACATACGCCTGCAAATAAAATGATCGAAATTAGTGGAGGCAAATCGATTATTTCAATGGTAATTCAAGGTAGAACATGTATCGATGGATTTGATACTAGATAAATGACATTGATATTGAGATATCAATTTTCCTTTTGCGATTGAATGAATGATTTTTGATTGAATGAATGACTTTCGATTCAATGAAATGTCGTATAGCGCATTATCATTCAATAATGCGAAATATACATTTTTTTTTTTTTGAAATGTAAGTTTGATTGTTTCTTGATTATCCTTGTTAGCTTTCTTATAACATCGTTCCGAACACAATCGCTAATGAGATATCTTCTTTGATGATATTTAACTTTACTCTATATCTCTTTACTCATTATTTGTACAGTTACACAACTGTTTTAAGTTACCAAACGTTTTAAAGACTTTTGTAAAAAAGAGCGCTAAAATTCAAATTTGGCGGGAAAAGAATTGATTTCACCAAACAGATTAAATATAGATCAATCGCTCGAGGCTTCGACGGCATAGAAATATTGGGCAGAGCAGTATACCAGTGAAAGGCAGCTTGTTGTTAATGAGGGCCGTAGCCAGCGGGTGGTCTCAAAGGTCCCCCTTCTGAAATGTTTTTACTACCAATACTTATTCATTAGCAAAGTTACAAAAACTTTTTTTCTCTCCCGAAAAAATTTATGGTTAAAGCCTTGTTGTTAACAACTCTTTACAGGGATAACAGACATCAACAAAGAATTGTTTAAGTTAAATGTGCTTCTGCTTGATAACGTTCACTTTACCATAAAATTAATATTCTAGTTGCATTTCCAGTTTCATTTTCGCATACAATGCTCCTTACTAACTTTCGTATTTATTATGCTGATAGTGATGATGTAGACAGTTCTTTTAATATATGTCTTTATAATGAGCTTAATGGGTCAAAAAGGTCCCTGAGCTTGTGAAATTAAAATAGAGAAATTATAGTTTAAGTTATATTATAGTTATTATAGTTAATCAAATCAGTTACAACATTAAAAATGTTCCGTTTGAAAGTTGAAATAATAACACGTCAATGAAAACTCTGATATGCGGAAAAGAGAGCTATATAGTACAATCCAACAAAAGCTATAATTACATCAAATAAATGACAAAGTGCATTTTGAAAAATACAATATTCATTAAAAGTAATGTATAGAGAAAGTATATATCAAAGTAATGTATATAATGTATAAAGGATGGCGGATTTGAGAACGAAACAGACGGATTTTCAGGTAGTAGTGGAACTGGATTCTTCAAACAATAGTCAGATACGTCAATTTCATCTTCAAGGGGGGGAAGTGCAAAGTCACCATACAGTAAATTATTTGTTCGGCCACCCCAAGTTTAAAATTTCAAATGGCAATCCCTACTTTGTGATATATCCTTTTTAAAGGGTGTGAAAAGTACTATTGGTAGATTGGAGAAAAATTTAAATCGCTACGTGCGTTTGTGAGCAAGAACTAAAATAAAATCATCGTTTTCACCTATCCAAAGATACTAGTGAGAGCACTTTTATGTTTCATTCCAGGAATAGGTGAAAGTGCATTCGCTATCATATTTGAATAGGTGAAAATTATAATGTTATTTGTTTATAAACACCTAAACTCACCTCTTGGTTATGCCACTGTCGTCATTCAGGGCTTTCAGAAAGTAACGAAAGACAAAAGCTATAGATTTGTTGCAATTTTCTCTAACAATGGGTTAGAGCGAGGGCGAAATATATTATGCTATCGCAATCACGTGTCCTTCTGATCTTTAACCACTCCCTCCCCTAGGAGGAAAATTATATTTAGCCTAAAATACTTATAATACTATTACTATACTATATACTTATATACGAAAAATACTTATTAAAATATTTATGCCTAAAAATACAACTGCACTCCTTAGATTAAAAAAAAAAAGATTTTAAATTTTCAACTACGTTACCTATTATATATTTTTTTTTGAATGGGGGTGGGGGCATATGGAACACTAATATTAATTGGGGAGGAATGGGTCCCCCGCCCCACCCCCAGCTAACAGCGACCGTGATGAAGAAACCATATGCCCCATGGCTTAAATCCCATTTGCGTCAAAGTTCAATTTTGGTCCTTTTATTAAAAAATAAAATAATCTGTTGATGATTATTTTGTCAGTTACTTTATAGATAGAAGGAAGTTGTCAGTAATTGCTCGATAAACAGAAAAAGAAACATACAAATGATCCCAACATATATGGAAGGACATATAAATAGGTCGTTTCGTGAACATAATATTGCAATAAATTATCGTTCTATAAACAGAAGGAAGGATGTACAAGTGATCGTTCCATAAGCAAAAGAAAGAACCCGCAAACGATTATCCCATAAGCAGAAAATAATATATTGATGTTTACCCCATAAGCAGAAGAAAGAACACGTGAATGATCAGTCTATAAGCAGAAAATAATTTGTTGATCGTTACCCCATAAGCAGAAGAAATACATACATGAATATCACACAATAAGCTGAAGAAAGAACACGTAAATAATCACTGCATAAGCAGAAAATAACATATTGATGGTTACCCCATAAACAGAAGAAATACATGCATGAATGATCACATGATAAGCAGAAGAAAGAACACGTGAATAATCACTCCATAAGCAGAAAATAATTTATTGATCGTTACCCCATAAGCAGAAGAAACACATACATGAATATCACACAATAGCCTGAAGAAAGAACACGTAAATAATCATTGCATAAGCAGAAAATAACATATTGATGGTTACTCCCATAAGTAGAAGAAATATATTCATGAATGATCACACAATAAGCTGAAGAAAGAACACGTGAATAATCACTGCATAATCAGAAAAAAGGACACTTTGACGAACATTTCATCAGCAGAAAGAATACATTAATGATAACTCCATAATCAGAAGAAAATATAATTCAATGTGACTGTTTTATAAGAAATAAAAATCTATTTAAAGACTACTTTACAAGCAGGAGAAAGAATATAATGATTCTGTAGCAATTAGAAAAAATATTTCTGTAATAGTTTATAAAGAATAATTTAATAACTACTTCGCGATATGAGAAAAGACTGTTTTAAAGATTACAGGCAAAGAAATGTACGCAATAATGATTGCTCCATAAGGTGGATTACATTGTAGATTATTCTATAGGAAAAAATATTTAATGATTGTTTTATTAACGAAGGAAGGACTATTCTATAGCAAGAAAGAGAAAAAGAACAAGCAATCCATAACCTGAGAGAAATATTGAAGAGCTTAAGTAATTGAAAGGACAGTGAGCCAGTTTAAAGAGATTTTCTGTCTATAATCATGGGACGTCAGAGAAAAATAATTTTAGGACTCACACTACAAGCAGACTGATAGAGTCAATGATATACTGTAATTTTCAAAATGTTTGTTTAAGATGACGTGATATTTTAATATCTGCATCACCCAAGAAGCGTTTTGATACCTCTTCGACATACTAAATAGTGTTTTCATCTATCTTAGACATACTCAATATTGTTTTGATATCTTTTCTATATACTAAATAGTGTTTTGATACCCGTTCGACATACTAAATAGTGTTTTGATATCTCTTCTGCATACTAGTATTTTGGTATATCTTCGACATACTAAATAGTGTTTTGTTATCTTTTCGACACACTAATGTTTTGATAGCTCTTCGACATACTAGATAGTGTTTTGATATCTCCGATATACTAAATAGTGTTTTGATATCTCTTCGACATACTAAATAGTGCTTTGATATCTCTTTAAACATAAAAAGTAGTTTTGGATGAAAACAGGAGTGCTTTTGTTAATATTACGAAAATAGGAACATGTCAACAATAATTTTATGAGTTAAGGGAAGAACACCTGGTGTACCTGATTTTATAGTTATTTCACTGTTAACTTACAATTTATTCATACATGTATTATATATTAATACGTATAAAGGTGTAATATATCAATACGTGCGTGTATTATATATGTTGGTTTCCGTTTAGAATCACAAATTTAAATTTTGTTTAAGAAATACAGGGAATTTTTATAAGAACCCTTGATTAGATTACTGTCAAAATTTTAAAGTTACTCAACTATATGCAAGGTTTAATTTATAAAAAGAATTATAGCTTAATAAAATAAAAAAACAAATCCATTATGTCATTTTCCCCAAGATGCAATGAATACAGAAAATGTCAACGTCTGAAATAACTACTTGATGATGAGCAGTTGATGACAAGCAGATAAAACGTTGGAATTAAATATGTTATTTTTGTTCGTCATTTTCATGAATATAAAAGTTTGTTCGT
>QLNU02015270.1:84408246-84434189 GCA_006491805.2 Dysdera silvatica
GAAATAAATGTATAATCATCTAAGTCTAGCGCTCATTGAGCCACTGCTATATAATGGATAAGTTATAGTGAAAAATAGCAAATACATATATAAGATGAATAGTGCATGTAAAAATAAAAATAAAAAATATAAAAATTAGGACGAGTTAGATGAATAAATTTGGATAGGATTAAGGTAAGAGAAAAGATTAATAGAAAATACAATATTCAAACATAGACATATATATACATACAAATGTAATTATACAAATATAAACATACAAATATTAACAAACAAATATATATACACACACATATACATACGACGTAATATAAGCATGCAGCCCCAGAACCGTCGTCAGGGGCCTTTTCTAGGACTACGTGCTTGGCGCCTTTTCTGGAGGTATGTCGCAAATACAATTAAATCAGATAAGCCAGATGTATTTCGCGAGACACCCAAGGCGCCAAAAAACAGAATGTACATATCCAAATAATATTACAGTATAACAATAATGTATACAATATAAGCACATTAAAAGTAAAATCAATAAAATAGATTAGACAATTCTATTTTATTGATTTTACGTTTAATGTGCCTATATTGTATATATTATTGTGTATATTGTAATATTATTTGGATTTGTACGTTCTGTTTTTTGGCGCCTTTGGGCCTTGGGATCTCGCTGAATACATCTGGCTTATCTGATTTACTTGCATTTTGTTACATACCTCCAGAAAAGGCGCCAAGCATGTAGTCCTAGAAAAGGTCCCAGACGACAGTTCTGGGGCTGTATGCTTATATTGTCGCATTTATATATGTGCGTGCGTATATATATTTGTATGTACATATATGTATGTATATATATGTTTGAATATTGTATTTTATATTAATCTTTTCTTACCTTAATTTATTCAAACTTATTATTCATCTAACTCGACCTATTTTTTATTATATTTTTTTTATTTTATTCATTTTTTACATGCACTATTCGTCTTACATATGCATTTGCTATTTTGCACTATATATATATATATATATATATATGGCCTGCAAAAGGGTTGCTGGTATCTAACTGGAAGGAGACCCACACGCTGAACGTATGTGACGATGTGTGGAACCGGCCAGGCCAGTAACCTAGTGTCCTACCCCGCCTTCAAGTGGTGCAGGCTGAGCTTTCTATTTATGTGGCAAATTAATATTTGCTGCACGGATAGAAAGGCGGAAGGGGAGGGCTAATTCACCAACCCGTCTAGCCAGCGTGGTGAAATTATGGCTAATTCCTCCATTATGTTGACACACCAGAAACCATGGCCCCTAGTCTCCAGGTGCTGGAGTGCAAATAAAAATTTGCAAAAATCAGTTTTAGGATAAAAAAAAAAAAGACTTGCTTACATAAACATCAACAATTATTTTCTAATAATTTTGCATGTTTATGTGCGAAATTTTTTTATTCGAAATCAATTTTTTACGAGTATTCGCTTTCGATGTTCAATGTTTGTATCAATTTTAACCGTGGGTTCTCCTTCATAGGATGCCTACAAAAATTCAATTTGTTGTAATTCTGTTAAGTGTTTACAGTCCTTTAACTTTCTGCAAAATGATTTTTTTATAAATAAAGTACAACGAGAGTTAAAGAGCAAAATATGTACCTCTCCCATTGAAATAACATTGAGTGTAACCTTAATTTTGTACATGAGGATATGTATATATGTACCCCCAAGGTACTTGCATAAACAGCAGGTAATCTGAACACTAAATTAAAGCTGAGTATTTGAAAAATAATACTTTACATTTGCACACCACCATAATTACAACTTTACGGAGGACCACTTGTTATGGAAGTGGAAACTATTTAATCCCCATTATCATATCCAATTAAAGTTGTTGGGGTATATATATATATATATATATATATATATAGTTATAACTTGCATAGGTACACACCACATAGCTTGCAAACCGCTTTAACGTCCATTAAGCTTCAAAAAATCTTCCTATTTTTTAATGTTATCTAAACCTGCTTAACTATATATATCTATAACTGCACAAATCGCTCAACATAAACCGCATAAGTACATTATATTTGATAAATTGGTGTTTTATTATGGAATTCCAATTTGGTACATGTTTAAAGAACTGTCCAAGATATCGCGCTTGTTTGCATAGAACTGTCGCGCAGATGTGCATATGGGAATTCCGGGTATTGCATGGGGGGAGTGAGTCACGTGATATTTTGTGACACACTTTCCTATCATCAAATGCCCATCATAGAATGATTAAAATAAAGGCTGCGTGTAATTTATAAACGGAAATAGGTTATTTAATAATAAATAAAGTACTATAAAATTTAGTGAAAAAATACTCTCTATGTGGTACTTTAAAGAAATCCGTTAAGTGCACAGACTAAACAGGATTTCATTGGCGCGTCGTAGTACGGGGTTTGGTTCCCTAGGCCTTAAGAGGTTCGGATTCCTCGAAAAACAGTAGGTCCCGGCACAGCATGACCATTGTAGTCTTTGAGCCGTAAAACCACAAAACAAACAAACAAATCATTGGCGCGTCGATATGCGGTGTAGCTCGGGTTTTCAGGGCCCGGGTTATGTTAAATTTTGCGCCCTCTAAAACTCGGGAAGTACTCCCTTCCACCAGTCCAATATTGAAATTTTGCGCCCCCAAGGATTCTGCGCCCGGGGCCTTCGCCCCAATGGTACCCCCCCCCCACACACTCTGCACCACTAACTTAAGCAGTTTTAACGATATAAGCTTTGCGGTAGCGTAATGCCAACACTATTATTACGCGAATGATCCGGGATTTCAGAGGGTGCTCAGAGCTTGCTAACTTTTTTTCCACAGATCCGTAATTCGAGGTTTGATTCTATAGGCTGAAGTCGTTCGCCTATCTCGGAAATCTGTAACCTTTGGCGCCGCATAACTTCAAGTAGTTTTGCCATAAGACTAAAAAATAAAATCTGATTGGTTGGTATCTGGCATGTCTCTTGTATATAGTGGAGGAGGTAACTTAGGAACCGTCCCCCCGCCTCGAAACTAAATTTTTAATCAGGCTCGACTGCGGCCTTGCATGCTGTGATTGTATCAATACATGCTGTAAAAATTTTTGACCCCCCCCCACCCCGAAATTAAACCTGGCTACGGCCTTGATACCTATTCAACATCAAAGGGTTTTTTCGCACATTTAGAAAGACCATCATCCAGTAGAGACCATCAGAAAGACCATCATCCAGAGAGGTCATGATTGAACATGATAATCATGATGACCATGTAAACGTGCAAGTCCAGATACAAGAATATGTGCTCATATTCAAAATTATAGAACAGTTCACAAAACTATTGATAATGCATAGTTTATGAAAGAAAATGTGAAATATGATGTACATAATAAACATATTGAAATAATACATTTAATAAATAATAAATATATTGAAATAATACATTTAATAAATAATAAATATATTGAAATAATACATTTAATAAATAATAAATATATTGAAATAATACATTTAATAAATAATAAATACATTGAAATAATACATTTAATAAATAATAAATATATTGAAATAATACATTTCATAAATAATAAATATACTGAAGCAATAAGACGGAGGGGCATTGAAGGAAGCGTCGTCATACAGTTGTACACACAACGTAAACTTTTAAAATTATTGGGTGGAGATAGAGGCAAGCGCATATTATATGCCTTTATACATAACATCGTAATTTATTTTAAATTATTGGGGAAGGTGGGTTTTGGATTCCACGGGCCTATAAAGCTCTACGCCTATCTCTGTACCTATAGGAGCAAAATTGTCAAGTCTCATGCAATAGCAGACTGATGCCCCATAATTCCCCCTTCATTTTGTAGCAAAAGTTCGATGCCTCGTAATGAAATTGCCAAGGAAAAAGATCATTAGCTCATTGTTGTGGAAAGAGGCATACGCTGATCATTTACGGAACACAGAACGAAATAGTTGAGGAACAAAGAATTGCTACTGATAAGAAGAAATGATAAGGATTGAAAAGACATCGGAGGAAAAACGCCCTGCAAATCGTGGTGGCAGGGGCGATTATTTTCACGATTATGGCGCAGGGGCGTTTTTCTTTTTTGGGGCGCCATCAGCTGCGAAGGGGTTGGGCGTCGAATATCGCAGAAATAGCGTTGGGCATTGCACAAGTATCCAACAGCTCCTCCTTCCCCATTCTGTGCGCTGAACAGATGCCTTTGACGTGGGCCTGCTTGTTCGCCATGGGAATGGTGATGTGGCAACTGCGCCACATTTCAGGGCGATGAATCAACCGAACTTCCAACCACCATTACCACCCTGGCGTAATGATAACGTCAATTAGAGAAACCAGTCATTAACAACTCTCTAGTGGAGGGAAATAAATTCTCTGTCGTTGTAGAAATTGCTTGCCAAGGTTTTCGAGGTGTGCTGAGTGTATTGGGCAAGCTGTGGTATTCCTTTAGTGGGCTAAGACAACGAGACATGTTGCTCCTGCGACAAATTTCCATATATAATTATAGGAGGAAAAGGTTTAAGTACACTGTATGGGTAAAAGTATTGGAACACTTAGGTCGGAAGGAGGAGTAAAATACACTACACTTAGTAGTATGTGCTAGCAGAAAAAAAAAATACTACATTGCTGGTACACCCTTTGCTGTCATGGCTTCAGCAAGTCATTGAGCATGTTTTCTACTGCGTGTTGATTCGTTAGTATCATCGAACCTCATTAATGCGAATTTCTTCTGACACAAATTGTTCCCTGAACTTCCGTTAAAATGAATAACGTAGTAATAATATCCCAATTTTTTCGGATAACACGAACACGTGGCCAGCGTTAGTATTAGCACTGTCTATATATACTATCTGGGACAGTTCAGGTAAAACCTTTGCAAGTTTAAAGAAACTACTACGTGGTAGGAAAATGCATATTAAAGTCTAAAGCTATTAAAGTCAACTATTTGTTCGTGTTTTATTGTGCAAGGACATCTAAGGTTGTTACATCAGGGCCTGCAATTTCCCCAGGAATCAGAAGCTCTATGACTTAGGGCAGCAAACTTTGGATTACAAACCAGTATTTATAAGTTAAGTGCACGTCAACCATTTAGATTATAGCTTTTATTGCTTAGATGTCGGAATTATTTTGTTTACATAGTGTGTATAAGATTTTCTTTGATGCAATGATTCATAATTCCTCTAAAAGATGATTGTTTTGAGGGGTGGTCTAGTACGTAAGTTGAAGTTCGTGACCTTAGAAACTGAAACCATACGATTCTTCAAAAAAAAAAAAAAAATCGAATGGTTTGAAGATGATTGCGGATAGATGCCGACAGGATTAAAAGCCGTGAAGGCATTAAAGATCTTCAAATTTTCTTTAGGCATCCAACTCTTAAATTTTAGCTTAACTCTTTCCATTAATTTTGGAGGAGTAATAAATATATTATTAACACAATAATTAAGTTATAAAAGTAATGTATTAATTTGTTATTTGTATTTCAGGGCCCTGATGGGGAATCACGCTTGCCTTTTAAGCTGATTTTCGTATTATAACCCATTCTCCCTCTCTTTTTAAATTGAGAATAGATATTTTTACAAATAGCCTCCCCGATGCTTCAATTAGATGTTTCCCAGGGGAGGACCATTCATATCATTCATATCCGCCCCCCTCTTTTTATCTCTGATGGACTCAAAATGGATGGGATAATTTGATTAAAATCTTTTATCTTTTTTTGGATAACTTCATTAGAGTTTTGTTGTACCATTATTGGGTTAGGACGATACTACTCAACGAACAAAATCCCCGAATTTTAGACTTCACTCCCTGGGGATGTTCAAGTTATTGAAGATCGCGGTTTCATTTTGTCTAGAAGAAAATCGAATTAGTACAACTACAGTATACGTATAGTATAGTATAAAAAATACGTATAGTATAGTATAAAAAATACGTATAGTATAGTATAAAAAATACGTATAGTATAGTATAAAAAATACGTATAGTATAGTATAAAAAATACGTATAGTATAGTATAAAAATACGTATAGTATAGTATAAAAATACATTATGGTATAAAATACATTATATGGTATAAAATACGTATATAGTATAAAAAGTACATTATGAAAACAAAATACGTATGAGTATAAAATACGTATGGTATAAAAATACGACATAAAGTACGTATAGTATAGTATAAAAATACGTATAGTATAGTATAAAAATACGTATAGTATAGTATAAAAAATACGCATAGTATAGTATAAAAAATACGTATAGTACTATACGTATTTTTTAGTTAACTATCAGGGTTTAAGCTGGCTGAAAACCTTCTGTCGGGGGAATTCTAAAATGGGAAAAAAAGTTGTAGTAAAATACTGAAAAATAGTAGTTCCTTTCGTTGCTCGAAGAATCTTATCAATGAAATTATTTATATCAACGATGCTTAACAGGTGCTGTTAAGAATTTTGAAGAGGAAACAAAAAGGAACAAGAAAAGATCGCTGAAGTGCAAAACGGATATTCTGGAATCGAGGAATCCTGTTTTCAGAGAATAAACTGTGGTTAAAAATGCCTGTCGCATTTTCGCGATGGGCAATAATTTTTTCTTCGCATTTTCGAGCAACTCGTCGCATTTTGCGAAAAATGCGACTGCAGCTTAAACCCCGTTAACTATACAGCAATGTATAGCTGGTTTTAGCTGCTATGTGTACTCTGTGCGATATGTAACACATCAGTATCAATCATCATCGATTTATCGCTGGTTGGAGGCCCTTATAAACGTATCTCATTTACGTTTGGATTGAACAATTCTGTTCTATGTTGCATATATATATTCTCTTACCTTCGCGTTATATCTGGTTTAATCACTTATTCTCAGTTATGAAGGTCTCCTATAAACCAGTTAGGAGTGTTTTTGTAATCCGTTTCGGGGGGGGTAATTTTGGTCCAATTTTATTATGCTTTGTTTAAGGGGACTTAGGGGTCTCGAATTTTCCAAAAATTGATTTTTTTTATTGTTTGATTGAAAAGCATACACATTTTGATACCAAAATTATTAGTTTCGTGAAATAATTTAATATCCACGAGATATTCCAAAAATTCTAATGGCAGGGAAAGATAATTGTATGCAATATTTCCCTATATTTTTTGTTCCGAAATCTTCGAAGCGTTTTTTCTCAAAATTTGAAATTTCTTCTCGCATTATGATTATTTTGAAACCATCTAATATATTCTGATAAAATTTGACAGGAACATTCGAACTACTACTTAGCATAAAATGAAGTAGAATTGTGTTAATTAAATGAAAATTTAATTAGTTTTGTCTATATATATGTCTTGAAAAATTTTCTCTTTCTTCCATTCGTTGGTTTTAAAATAATTAATGAAAAAATATTTTACTTTACGACATACTTGTTTGAGGTTCATATTAAAGTACAAGTCCTTCTCTGTAGAATTTTACCAATATTATTATGTTACAATCAAAAGTAACTCATAAGTAAATATCATGCGCGCAAAGAACATATATATTTTCGTATAAACTAAAAAAGGTGTATGAAGTTGTTTACTTAAAAAATAAACAATATATTTTTATTTTATTTTTTAACACGAACTTAAATATCAATATATTTATTACCTTCATGTTGAAAATGAAGCTGATATCTTCGATATTTAATTCACAATTTGCATTTTAGAAAGTTGCATATATTGATTTTTTTTTTTTTTGGAACACCTAAGTCCCATTAATAATGGTAAACCGGTAGATTACTAGTTGGTGAAGGAGCAGATAAGAATTTACACTCCCTTGGGAAGGTTTCACTGCACACCTTTATTTCATGATAAACATTTTACCGTAGGAACGTTTTTACATTTTTATTGCATTAAATGTATATATATATATATATAAATGTATATTAAATGTATATGTATATTAAATGCATATGTATATTAAAATGTATATGTATATAAATGTATATTAAATGTAGTATATAGTATATAAACGTATATTAAATATATATGTATATAAATGTATATGTATATAAATGTATATGTATATAAATGTATATTAAATGTATATGTAAATGAAATGCATATATTAAATGTATCCGTTATAAGAAGTTTTTGAAATTAACTTACATATACTGGTATTAAGAGCTATAAAATTCAAAACGTACTACTTAAACATGCTTTATGCGCAAAAAATTAAATTATTTGTAGAGACATCTTCCCCTTGCTCCCTGTCTTCCATTTCATCTTTCTAAATATATGTGTGTTTCCTTTACATCTAAATTTAATAATTAGATTCGAAAACAATGCTCTCTCTCTAATGGAAAAAAGCTTTCATGAAACCATTTTGCGCGTGTTTATAAGAGACATGTTAGGAGATAAACTGAGCTTTTTACGTTAGGGTCACGCAGTCTCGTTATTTTTTTCGTGTCGTTTTGCCTTGTTAATATTATTTTCCTTATCGTGTGATATTTTTTCCCCTATGGTGACAAATGTGTGTAACTGGGATTTTTAATCTTCATCGATGATGAACACGAATCGATTTTGTTCCTGCTACCTGCATCAGCATGAAGGCCAACGTCCACTGAATTGTTTGTTATTACAGATGTAGCTCCACTGGGAAACGCTTGATAACGAACTAGAAAAAGCAAAAAGAAATAGAAGATGCACGACATCCTCTTGTTGGCGACATACACTCTTGTTTGCGTTTGAAAACGAGAGAATTGGCGACAGTGTCCTTTCTGATCATCACGCTAAGGTTGGACAGCTGTCCAAATCCCGTTCTTGTTTGTGGACATCCTAATCCTTGACGATAGAAGTTGTAATTCTCATGGTAGGTTTGTCTAAAAACAGCTTCGGCTTGAGGACTTGACCTTCGTTGCTGGATCCATTGTCTTATGAAGAAAAGCTGGACAGCACGCTCTTCACCAGAACTTACTGGTAACATGGCCCACAAAATGGGTTTCGAAAAGTTTTGTTGCTGTTCAAGGTCGGCTTGCACCACATTTGCCTCTCACACTTCTGAACATTCCTGGTGGACCATTTCCGCGACAGTCTTCTTGTTCTTGTCTTCCATGCCAACTCGTGCAGGATCACACATGTTTAATGTCGCAAGGTCTACATGTTTCTTGAATACTTCATACCACCATGCTCATATCCTTCATGGCATGAACTCTGCTGACAATTTCGATCATTTTATTGGGGGGAGGAGAGCTGGACAGTTAAGGAGGCATGCCTTAATGGATTTGGTAAAAGATATGATGAAAGGTTTGAGGCCAGAACAAATGGTACAGGGTTAGTTCAAGACGACAAGAAAGATTTCGTTTGTTCTTTGAGGCCATTATATACACTAATGATTCTTTGTTGACTGGGGATTCTGTTTATTTTTAGTGTTTTTTACTAATGCAAAGTTCGGAACAAAGGTTATTTTCCAAGACAAGTTTTTTCCGTTCCATTTTCTGATGAGTGTTCGGAATGCAATCGCATGAGAGCCTCTTCTATGACGGCCACCTCTAGTTATTTGAAGGACACTAAATTGACACGACATTGGTTCTGTATCCTTAAAGTTTCCTTTGTTTTAAATTTTTGGTCGCATTTCCTAAAGGTCGCGGGATGCAGGCCCGTACGCCGGACTTATAAAAGAGGGCACTTTGGCAAAAAGGCAAGGTTGACAGAAACAAAATATTCTCCAATAAAAAATATTCTCCAATAAAAAATATTCTCCAATAAAAAATATTCTCCAATAAATATTCCTCAATTTTATGTAATTGATAGCTAATAATACTGTTTAAATGGGGTGTTAACCCCCTAGAACCACCCCCTTGTGTACGGTCTTGTAAGGCGAATATGAATAAATGAGTTTTTTCGTTGTACAATGAAACCTTTCACTCAGTTCCCCTTCCCACAATTAAATGTTTTAGAATTACTTGTATTTTTGGGGGAAATGCTATTTCACCACCTTTCTTTTCTATCCCACAAAATGCCACTTTTCCACACCGATATGCAGGTGGTCGCTTTAGAAATGTTAAATCGTAGTTCCAAGATTTGCCTTGAAATGATTCTAACATGATTAAATCGATTCAAATCATATGTGCGTATCTGTTTTCTCGCTCCATGCATTTTTGGTCGTTTAAAGCATGGTTGCTGCAGGAAGGTTTATTGTACATTAAAACGGTATTTTTTTCTGAGACAGTGACCGATATCTCCTCAAATTATTAATTATTTTAAGAAATATAACAAATGGCGTATATTACATTCCTTAGAATTTGATCTATTTCATAAAATTTCGGTCGTTTCCAAAATCGGTCTCAATAAAGGGGTACGTTGGATCAGAGTCGTAGCTACCCTCTCTTTGAAGCAGACTCTAAAAGTTAAAAGTTTTGAAAAATACGGGGAGGGTGGTTTTGAATCCGTTAATGCTTGGATGTATTTTATTAACATTTAAAAGTACCAAGTATCTGCAATATAGACATGTAATAGGTTTTAACAAAGTTGATTAATTCTCAGTACTGTACACTTTGACAGAATTTAAACGACTTCGAATAATACATGTAAAATATGTAATTAATGTTCAAAATGGTTTATGTAACCAGGTCATTTGATCAAATCAGATTGGTCATCAAATTTAGTCATCAAATCAGACTAATCCATTTGATATTAGTGAATCAATTTTATAATAATTTTTGAATTAGAAACTTTTAGAGGTATTGTTTTGAATTTATGATCCCCTTTCTCTGTGTTAGGCGCCGTTCGAGTGTTCATAAGCTTACTATAAGCTGGTCACTTTATACCCCTCGCGCTTATAAGAAAAAATAAGCAGACACATGCCCCTCCCCACCTCATGCATACGTAAGGTTTCAGTTTTCTAATTTTTTGATATAATTTTTTAAAATAAGTATGCAATGTGTGATGCAACTTATAATACTTACTTACGTTGTCGTTGTAATGTTGAACACTTATGTGTTTGTTATAATAGTAAACGCTTATTTATAAATGGAGGGTATTTACAACGGATTATAGCATTTACGCAAGTTTTAATACGCTGTTAACAGCTATTTTGTGGCCATATACCCCCTCCCCATTGTACATCAGTTATTAATTAAATTTGCTGTAAGCAAATAGTGTTTAATAAATAAGAAGTGGATTTGATCAAAATAATGGATTTTGATTATTATTTAAAAATCTCAGGGCGGAGGCCACGGTGAGCTTAGACATGAGCCCCGAGCGAAAAAAGTTTGCACTGTTTTAAATAATTAAATATTTAGCTGTAATTACATTAATTTTTATATTTTATATCTTTTACTGTCAGGGTGTCTTACATCCAAGTATTTCAGTTCTGTCAGGACGATTGTCACTTCATGACTATGGGAGTGTTCAAGTATTACTTAGGCAGTATTTTTAAGCATACCCCCAGACATTTTATTAACATTGGCTAACGTAGGAAACTAAACACAGCAGCAACCCCCACTTCAAAGATGCTTACGTAATACTTGAACTTTCCCTATATGACAGTTTTATTATTTTCCGTATCTCACGTAAGCATGGTTCAGAACCAGCTCTTCATTGTCAGAAAAATAAGCAAATCTCTCCCCCTCCCCCAAAGATGCTTACGTAACGAACGGCCCCCTATAGAATAGACGGGAACTTGAACCATAAGCGTAATCAGAAAGTTCATAAGGGGGGTTATAGGCTCAATTGGGGGAGTCCACAAGCGTAGATAGAAAGTTCATAAGGGGGTTATAGACTTAATGGGAAGGGTTACAGAGCTACAACTCATATATTCCTATGTTAAATATACAAAATTTCATTGCAATGGGGGGTTACAACCCACATCAACACCCCCCTGCCTTCCCCAGTGACTTGAACCTTCGTCAAAAAACATGATGCATAAGATCTACAGTGAAAATCTCTTTCGAATTCTATTTTTTGACATCAGCGAACGAGATTTCCATTGTCATGTACAAATTTGAAAAACAAAACATCTAAAATAAAATTCTACAATAACTTATTTTGTGAAAAAATATTTTCCAGGAAGAAGTCAACCCTTCACTGACTCCATACTAGCTAGCTACAGCCCTGTGTTGGACAAGCATTACGCCTTACACTGTATATCCCACTTCTGTCTCTGTAAATGGGATTGCTAAAATACTTTATGCACCTTACATTAATAGCGGCGCGTACCTGAAAATGCTTCCTGGCCTACCATAACCGCAAACAGCTGTAGCATGTATGGACCGCTGAATCCTTCAACTATTACTGTATCCACTATACGTTAACCCAATCCGCTTCTGACACTTCGACCGACCGCCTTCAGCAGCTTTTGGAAATCCACAGACAAAGTCGATTCATTTGGGGGGCAGGTGACGATGACAGTTGGAATTCCTCTCCAACTAGTCCTGGAGAGTTGTGGGAATAAATCAAACCCCTTTGCTACTTGCATTTGCTGATGCATACACCCAACTCGATATAATAAACGGACAAATTGATGAATAGTTTGCCCGGAACTAACTATTAACCATTGGGATTTTAAGGAACTGCGAACGCACATCTTTTCCGTTATCTACAAGGATAAATTTCGACGAGTATAGATGTTATGTGACTGCTGAACTGAAAATATGGACGAGGCATATTTACAATGTAAAAAAAAGCGTTTGTAATCTATTTCAATTGATTATATTGATATGCGCATTATAGATTGTTGTATTCCATGTATTCTATATGAGAATTAGGCCACTTTTATAGTCCTTATGTCCTAGTGGGCCTAGTTATTTGAATTTATTTTCTGCATTATGTTATGCATCCTGTTGCTTAAAAAAAGAAGTCAATTTACTGGGATGATGGCAGAACAAAAAATAAATAGAAATAATGAATTTATTTCTGGTGAAAAAAGCACAGAATCGTTTTCCGGTGATCATAACATAGCAACTGACAATTATTATTAATTGCAGGTGATTCTATTTATTGGCATAGAAACAAACATTTAGGTAAACACCTGCCACCCAGAGAGCCCCCCTAATGGTGAGGTCAGAACCAACGTTAATGAAGAGCAGACAGAAAAGTAGAGGCAGAAAAAGAAAGTCACCCCTGAACTCCACAAAAACACGGTAAATTAATGAACACATTGTAGCCAAACTTGGTGTTTTACGCCCCCTAAGGTATTTGCAGACTTAATCATAACATCCATCCTGATCTGGTTACCGCAACCGTTTGCCTTCGCCCTGCCCTAACTCCCTTGTCCATTTCGGCTTTATTTTCCCCGCTCCTTGTCCCTTTCGTAATGACGACGTTTTTGGGCAGCAGGTGCTGCAAACGCCAGTAGAAAGTGGTAATCGATTCGCAGAAATTAATTCGCTGTAATTGTAAGGGCAGAAGTTTATATCAAAGCTGTTGAATAAAATTACGGAACTTTTATAAGGCGCTGGGTCCGTAATTATGGGAGAAAGACGACTGTTTCGAAAGCCGGCTGCGAAATAGGGGCACAGAGATTGTAGTTTTAAATTGCTTTCGATACTTATGACCGTTTTATAGAGGTGAATATAATGCGAAGTTTCAATATACAATAAAACCTCTGAATAGTGGACAACTCGGGACTCGAGAATCTGTCTGTTATTCGAGAATATATTTAAATACCTCTATTCTACGGGCACCCCTGTGGACGACTAAAAATTTGCGAATCAGTTGAAATTTATAAATGCAAAATCAATTTTGTCTACCTTCTCTGTTCCATGCGCACCTGTTCAAGCAACCATTTCTTCTACAGAAAAGGTGGCCGGGCTAGAAAGGTGTTGCCATAATGTTTATTCCTCCATTAGTACATTGATAAATAATGGAGTGAAACTTCTCCAAGGCATCCATCTACGATCAAACCAAAATCTAGCATGCAAGGCATGTGCGTAAAGACCTTTTTCCGCTCACCCCGCCACCATTTTGTCGCGCTATATTTATTGTAATTAGGTGTCCGTTAAGAGAGGTTTACTCTATGCTCGTATGTATAAATGTCTATGTATATACATGCACAGAATGTTTGTCCTAGTCATTTTAAAAGCGCGGGGCGTTTTATCTGGTTTTCCCAGTTAAGCTAGCACCCAAGGAAAAACTTTCGGAATGCATCCTATACAGCTTAACACAGAATAAACATTTTTATAAAGGTGCTTTTTAATGAGATTTATGTTTATTTCATATTCTTCCCGTGACCAGCAGGGTCGTAGCAAGAAGGGTTGATTCGACTTCCAAATGTGACGAAAAATTGCGGAATATATATAAGGGGGGGGGGCACTTTTTTGGAAATGTTCTACTAAAAGTAGCAAGTATACTTAAGTTGATTCTCCGCTTCAAGTGCGACAGAAAATCAGGGGAGTATGTGAGAGAGAGGGGAGGAGGACGTTTACAAAAACCTTATGTGCATCATGATAAAAGAATCAAATAAAGATATATATTTTTATTGAATAAATTTATTTGACGACGAATATTTTCCCTGTTGTCCAGTGAGGGGTGGACTATTTCACAGAATTTTTTTAGACTTCCAATTTATGCGTAAAATAAATGCTTTCCTGGGGTGGATGACTGTATTTAAATGTATATAGATTGTAATTATTAATAAGTATTCGCCGTCTTAAAAAAATTTACGATTCTAAACATTTTGCGCCCTGGACAACATGCCCATTCATAAATCCAGACTTGTCTGTGATCACATTAAAAAAAAAAGCAATTTTATTGCTTGGACGGAGAACATAGATAAAATATTCGTGATATTCTATTAAACAGATTTCCTAAATATTGGCAGATCTCTAGGGAGTTCAGGAAGATTTCTTGGTATTATAAACTAAACATACTATATTACGGGAATAATTCTCACAAATACTGGGTAATACGAGGAAATCCCCTCTAAAGCGGCCTCCTCTCACTTGTATAAAAATATACCTTATTGGGGGGAAACTAATCAAAACTGTTTCATGGTTCATCGGTTGCGTGGGGGAATACTACAAAATAGGAAATGGTAAGATTACAAATTCCACAGTAAAATTTACTATGATACAGGAGTCCACTCTGTGTTAAATGTACGAATTAGTAATGTATAGCGGCCACCTTTCCTGTAGAAGAAGTGTTCGCTTGAACAGGTGTGTATGGAATACAGAAGGTAGACAAAATTGATTTCACATTTATAAATTCCAACTGTTTCGCAAAATTTTGGTCGTCCACAGGGTCGTCCGTGGAATGGAGGTGGCCATTTCATTACTTCGTTTTATAAAATTTACATTTATTTTGTACATTTTTTCAAATATATAATAAAAACTTCTTAGAGGACAATCCTGAATAGCGGACATCTCTATTTTACGGACACTTTTCCAACTACCAGAGTCCACCTCTCCGAGCATTGAGGGATTACCATGCTTGTTATCCCGAACGGGGGATAGGTGCTCAAGTTCGGAGGTGTCCTCTATTCACAGGTTTACTGTATGCATTGCTAACGTCACTGAAGGTGTCAAATGCAGAGTATTGACATGATATTGACCCCGACGAAACACAGAAAACTTGTCGATTTCATCTACGCCGTTTTGCTTATTGAAAATTTCGTTGGAGAGTTTTTGCCACAACCCATTCCCTGTCTCCTGGCTGTTCTAATTACATCGAATGATCGATGGCATGGCAGGTATCGTAATCGACGTAGTCACGGAATCCCTTCCATCACGCTTTCTCTCTCCTGGCTTTCATGCATGAAAGAGACGAGAAGACGAGCCCTGGCGTGACCCCTTTCTAAGCACCGCCCCTCCACAGTTCTGGTCACCGCCTCGAAGATCACCCTTGTTACGAAGAAAATGACAGCCGTGGTCGAAACTGACAGACACTCACGCAAGATTAGAGGGAAATTCGACAGTGCTCAGCTCTGATGACCAGAGAGAAGCTTTGACAATTTTAAATACGCATATCAATTTCCTCGCGTAAATTAAATTGGATGAAATTGAGAGCTCTCTTGAAACACTCTGAAGCGCCAAAAGAAAAAAAAAAAATATTATGGATATTATAGAGTAGATTAAAAAATTAGTAGATTTATTTGCAATCTCAAATTTCGGAACTCATTTTCGGTGTCTTGTAGATTTAGGTCCTCCCGTTTCGGTAGCCCATAGATTTAAGGGCCCTCATTTCGTCGTTACGCAAGTTTAGGGTCATTTTGACATGCCGAACCTCCAAACAGGTGTGTGGTTATGAAATTCATTATTGCTATAAATCATTGCATGTATTTCGCACAGCACCTGTGCACATTTTACAAGAAGACACTGCGCATTTTTTACAAAACGTATGGCGAATTTCAAAACCGTTACATATTTTTTATAAAAATGCTCTATGAATGAAAATATGCTATGGTTATCAGTGCAATAGAAACCTAAGGTCCTAAATTTTTGCTTCAGTTTCAACTACCGGTGCATATTTGTATCAATATGCGTAAAAAAAGGAAACCATTAACCATTATGGAATTTTTAGCTGACGAATTTCGATAATTAAATTTAATTTTAAACTAAGGAGTGAAAACTTACGAATAAATAATTTTAGAGACTTTAAAATATACTAAAGAATAGTGACTCTAAAGAAATTGACCGCAATTTTGGGAATAATATCTATAGAAATGACAACAGACTCACGAGAAGTGACAGTAAACTAAAGAATCCAAGGTGCGGTGAATTGACAACAAACTAGGAAATTGAAGGTATACAGAATTAGCAGAAAACCTAAGAACATGGAATGTTTGTCAGTTTCATGTCACTAGGTCGTGATAGCGCCGAGACCTGCAGCTTTCCGAGGAATCCGAACCTGTTAAGGCCTAGGGAACCAAGCAGCAGACTATGGTGAGCAGTTGGTTAGTAAGCATTCATTTTTGGTATATTTTGGAGTCGAACTCGAGATCAGGGCCGTAGCTAGGGGCGGCGTGGAAGGCCCACGCCAGAGGCGTAAACTCAGCTGAAATAATTCATAGAGGAGAATATGTCCGTGGCTAGTGGGGCGCAGTCTGGACAGTTCCGCCAGGGGGCGCCAGATAATCTAGCTACGGTGCTGCTCGAGATAACCGCACATTAGAGGAGAGCGTAACCACTGCACCACCGCAGGGCCAAAACCAAAGAACAGTAACTGCGGAGACTCGATTACAAACTAAAAACTGTAATTGCGAAGAATTGACGCAGAATTAGTAACTGTGGATCATTGGTAGAAAATTTTGGAATCATAATCGGACAATTGACTGTAAACTGAATAATTAAAATTGAGAGAATTGGCAATAGAATAGAAATTATGGAGAATTCATAACAAACTGAAGATTGACACTTGTGGGGAATTGACCATAGAAGAATGATTATAAAAAAATTGATAACAAACTGAAGATTAACACTTGTGAGGAATTGACCACAGAAGAATAATTATGGAGAATTGATAACAAACTGAAGATTGACACTTCTGAGGAATTGACCACAGAAGAAAGGGGTCATGGGGGGGCAGTCGGAGCGAGCCTAAGGACCCGTATTGGCTTTCGACGCCCCTGGTTATATGGCACATGGAAAAAGAACGAATAAAGTAATAGCACTGTATAACTGCTAAAATAAATGCGGTACATAATTTATAAATTTTAAAATAGGGATACGTAATATAATAACATAAAGTACTATAAAAGTTTGGCGGAAAAATACTTTACACGCTGCATTTTAAAGGATTCCACTTGAGGGTATAGATCGCTGAAGTGCGCGGATGGTCCTTATCGCGTCGATGTGTTTGTAATATAAAATACAATACGCTAAGAACGTCAACGTTTTTGATGTCTGTTTCGCAATGATTTTTCCCAAGAATTTGTATTTAACAAAAAGTAATTTTTAAGAAAAGGGGGAGGGAAGAGGCAGGGGAGAATATATCATACGACTACAAAATTTTAGCTATTACGGCCAAGCCCACCTATAACAAGCCCCATCCGGCCTTTCCCATAAAATGGACTACCATCAAACGTGTTGTGCATAGTTGCCAATTTATTAATGGTTAGCAATCTTCTAGCTAAAGTTTTCGGAATTAAGAGCAAAACTTCCCATCTATCCGCCAGGAAGTTGGCAAAAGTTTTTATTTTAATTCCGCCGAACGTGAGAGCTGCGACGCGTGCATGTCGCCGCGAGCAAGGCAGAAAGAGAGCAGGCAATTCATAAAAAAGGCGCCTAGCTCTTTAACGAAAAATTCACATGCGTTGCATCGGATCGTAAAAGGCGCAATTTGCATTTGCAAGCGTAGTGTGCATTTAACCCGAGAAAGAAGCTATTGTCAGCAGACAGTAAATCATACAAAAGAGTACTTTTTTACTTAGCTAGGCAAGCATGAAAGACGCTATAATTTTCACTTTTACGATTTTTGCAAAACGCCCATTGATTTTTATAGCTGTTTGTATTGACACAAAATATTTTTGCTTTCGTTTTGAATAATCTGATCAATTTCAGCTATTTTGGAGCTAATATGGTAATTGGAAATTGACACGGTGCTTATTAAATAGACTAGTGTTTCCAAAACTGGAGTTTATGACAAATATGCCATGCCTAGGATTCTGCTCCTGGAATTTTTTTACACAGAAGCAATTTTTTTATTTTATACAAAATAATTATTTCTAATTTATTACATCCAAATTTCGGCACTTGTCTTTTCCCATCATTAAACTTATCATTTACAAAGCTACACTTATCATGGTCAAAGTAAATTCTACCATTTTTAACATTAAACATCATTTACAAAATGGAACATATGTTCAAAAGTAAAATCATTTTCGGTATTAGACTATTTCCCATTTCCCTATTAGCCTTATGTAACAGGAAGATAATTGTTTCCATCATTGACTGCTGTATCAATAATTTAAAGTTTTGAAGAATTTAAATCCCAGAAAATTTCAGATACTCCATAGAAGTTATACGCTGAAGTTCAGACATACTTTAGAATTTACGAAATTTCCTGACAACGCTTATAAAATGACTTCGTTTGGGAATGTAAGTAATATTTATAGGAACGTTATAAAAAATTTCTGGTTGTAGTTAACGCTACATCTCTATTTTTGTATCCATATTCTTTCTTTCATAAAATATTCCATTCTTTTTTACAGTTATATCTTTCTGCCTTTTTACTATTTTGAGATATGTTCTGATCTTTCTTTTATTTACTTCTTTCTATGTTTTTGTTTTATTTTCTTTATTTTTTACTTATTGGCGAGCAGGCCTGTAGGCAGGCCGGGGCCAGGAGGGGCATGGCCCCACTTTCCCCATAGAGCTATTTATATATTATAGAAAAATCCCCGGATGTCATATGCCCTTTGTTTTGCCCCTTCATCATGATTACAGGTCTGTTGGCGAGGCTTTTCATCGTTTTGACGAGGCCCCAAATATAACAGTTTTAAGCCGGTTGGAACGAAAAGGTTTATTATTCAATGAAAATAAATTCGCTGTGAAATTTAATAAAATCGTTAAAAGAGGCTTGTTTTGATATAGAGTTAACAAGATAGCCTATTTACACCGAGATTATCAAAATTAACCTCGATATTAAATATATCGATGATTTATTGCGATACGAAACAAATCGATAAAGGCATCTGATTAATCGATTATTAAAGCGAACTTGGCGCCAAATCGAGAGAACAGAGTTAATGAAATTTAAAATAAGCTGATTTCGTAGAAAGAGCAGAAAAGAAAACGGTTTTTAAAACGATTAACAAAATGAAATAAAAAAAAAGTAATTTTCAACGATTACAATTTTTCTTAAATTTTAAACGCAAAGAGTGAAGAAATGAAGTAGCCAAAGCAAAAATGAAACCGACAGTGAAATGAACGAACATGGCGTCGTTGTCCAAATTTAATCCCTTTAATTAATTTCGAATCACCGCGGACTTACATTTTAAAACGTTTGTTTAAAGAAGAAACGAAATTAAATAAATATTGATTCTGTTACAAAATCCAAGAGTGAGAAACATTTTTTTTAATATGTTATTTTTTAAATGAGACGTTTTCTGCATTTTTCCTGATAATACTATAATAAATTAAAATTTATTTCGGAATCAAAGCTAAGAATTAATAAACGCATTTCGAAAGAAATGAACAGAAGTTGTACGGAACGTAAACAAAGATATATTCCGTCTTTTTTTTTTTGATGGTCAGAGAGTAAACAGTGTGTAATTTTAATTGTTTAATAAACAGAAACAGATATCAATAGTTTAAATCGAATCTCAATTTCATTGCAAAATAATTTGGAAGAACGTGGAGACGAAATGACCATGATGGAATAATACACTATATGCCCAAAAGTATCCAGACAATTTGGATTTTTTATTTTTTTTCGAATTTCTAAAAAACTACTCTGCCAATTATTCTTTGACTTTGAAGATATATAGAACATGCTTGAATGCATACTTTACAATAAAGTTTCGGTGACTTGTGCATTTAGGAGACCACCCACATATTGACAAAATGAAAAAATATATTGATCACCCTGTGTCGTAAAAAGCTGGAAATTATTTGTAACTTTCAGAAAATATTTAACCAGCTATGCTTAATGCCTGTGTGCATTTTTGTAAAGCAAACATGTATATTCATGAAGATAGAAACGTTTCTTTAAAAAAAAAATTTTGTCACAAGTATTTTGCTTATAATATCCACAAGTTTCAGTCAAATTTCACAAAACTTACAGAACATTTGTCAACGTACAAGAAAAATATTATACTTAAATTAGAAATTAATATATTGAATACACGATGAGATATGAGCATTTGAAGAAAATGATTTTTTACTGCGCATGCGCGAAAATATGAATAACTTTCTTTCATAATTTTGTAGTCAGTAGTATAGGGAAACTTAAAAAAAATACCAGTGGGATATCTTGGTATCGATGAGATATTGGCATTTAAAAAAAAATTTTTTTTTACTGCGCATGCGCGAAAGATAACAATAACTTTTTTTCATAATTTTCATAATTAATAAGTCAATACTACACGAAAATAGCCTTCGACGTTCTAATTCATCCCATAGAACACCTATGGGATTTAGGTCTGGGCTCAGAGCATGCCAGTCCAATTCCTCAACATCCATGTCAGCAAACCAGCTCTGTACAGCCTGTGCTGTGTGGATAGGAGCACGATCTTGTTGAAACAAGAATGAACCCACTCCAAACTGTTGTCACAATGTAGACAACATGGAACTGCCTAAAATGTCGAGATAGCCTTCCATCTTCAGAATTCCCTTCATAGGAAGCAGAGGGCTCAGCCCGAACCATGAAAAACAGCCCCAAACCATTATGCTTCCACCACCAAACTTAACTTGCGGCACAATACAGTCAAGTAAAAAGCGTTCACCCGACATTCTCCACACCCAGACTCTACCATCTGATTGCCAAATAGTGTACCGTGATTCATTGCTCCATAACACTTCACGCCACTGCTGCAGGCTCCATGTTTTGCACACTTTGAATCATTGTAAGCGACGCTTGGCATTGATTGCGGTAATGCTTGGTTTATATGCAGCTGCTCGGCCATGAAAACCAAGACTTTGCAGTTCCTGACGAACTGTTTTTGTGCTGACGTTGCATCCAGAGGCTTTTTGAAAATCCGCACGAACTTTTTCCGTCGATTTCATGCGGTTCGCTTTCACAACTCTCTTCAGCACTCTGCGGTCCCTGTCTACTAGACGGAGTGGTCGACCAGGTCGTGGATGCACCGTTGTAGTCCCCGTATGTTCCCACTTTACGATAACATCATTAACGGTGGAACGGGGCACTCGTAACATCACAGAAATCTCACGAACAGATTTTCCACAGCGGTGACAACCAATGACTTCACCACGTTCAAAATCATTTAGCTCGCCCTTTCCTCCCATTTTACTTTTCTAGCTTTGAAATTATAATTGTTAACTCGTCAGACTTCTTTTATACTTGTCTGAGAGCTAGAAATTTGACGTCACTAACAGAATCCACCACGTAGAGGGGTGTCCGGATACTTTTGATCCTTATTTGCATAAATCTGGAATATTTCATTTTCAGAACAGGGGTGTTTGGTAATTTGGAATATGACAATTTGTGGAAAAAACCCTTATCATCTAGCTACTTTCAGAGAATTAGAGAAATACGGCTCACTATATCGTCGATAACTTTCTGAATTTTCAAGATATCCCACTGGTATTTTTTTTAAGTTGCCCTATACTATTGACTACAAAATTATGAAAGAAAGTTATTTATATCTTTCGCGCATGCGCAGTAAAAAATTATTTTCTTCAAATGCTCATATCTCATCGTGTATTCAATATATTAATTTCTAATTTAAGTATAATATTTTTCTTGTACGTTGACAAATGTTTTATAAGTTTCGTGAAATTTGACTGAAAATTGTGGATATTATAAGCAAAAAATATGTGACAAAATTTGGGTTTTCTTAAAGAAACGTTTCTATCTTCATGAATATACATGTTTGTTTTACGAAAATGCACACAGGCATTAAGCATAGCTGGTTAAATATTTTCTGAAAGTTACAAATAATTTCCAGCTTTTTATGATACAGGGTGATCAAATATATTTTTTCACTTTGTCAATATGTGGGTGGTCCCCTAAATGCACAAGTCACCGAAACTTTATTGGAAAGCATACATCCAAAAATGTTCTATATATCTCCAAAGTTAGAGAACAATTGGCCGAGTAGTTTTTTAGAAATTCGAAAAAAAAAACAAAAAATCCAAAGTGTCCGGATACCTTTTGGCATATATAGTAAGAAATAACTATAATGGAATGATAGAAATAAGACCTAATATCATCTACACTAACAAACAGTTATTTCGACACTGGCGTAAGGTTTAAAAACACGACGTTTCGGGAGCCAACTGCTCCCTTTGTCAAGTGAAGGCAGATCATCTACACTGCACAGAAGCCTGGAAACACACTTACGACCGACCCCAACACCTACATTGAGTTTCAAAAAGCCACAATTTTAAACACATGCCGAACGGTCAAGAAGTTCCCAGACACAACGTTTGAATAACTCACAAAAGGAAGTCTACTTGGCACTGCCCGTCTAAAGTCAGCGCCAAATGCAAGAACACATATAAAATAATAATAATATTAAATAAATAGGGTAACAGAATATATTAAATAAAACTATGCTTACTAATAACTGTTACTTATCTAAAAAAAATCTCCAAATTTTTATGTTGTGAAAAAAATAAATTAATTAATAATCTTTTCTGCAAGACTATATCACCGACAGTAACCTTTGTAAACCTTATATACAAGTAAGACAAAGTAATAATGAATTGCAATATTGAAACTATGTAATGCATTATATAACAAGCTTCTTATGAACGATGCAAATTTTGAATGCGACACTTCCATTCAAAACACAGTTTTACCCAAATCTCACTCCTGAAGATGCAAGATGAACCATAAAGTTTACAAAAAAAGCATTTTTTTTTTTATAATTTTTTTTAAGAGAGAAGGAGAATAAGCGACATCATTATACATAGAATCAGGGCCACGCTTAAGCAGGGACGAGCGGGGCCCATACACCGGGATCCGCGCTTCTTGGGGCCCCACGAAGCGTAATTCTCAAATTTTTAATTTTTGTAATATTAAAAATTTCCCCAAAAATATTTTTGCTTCGGCTCTCGCATTTCGCTATTTAGAGGTTATATCTTATTCCATTTTTGTCTTGTTTTCTTACTTATACATGTATGGGCCCCCGAAATATGTTTTGCCTCGGGCCCCGCATTAGCCAAGGAAGGCCCTGCATAGAACTATGGAACTGTTTTTCACACATAAAAATAATATTTTTGATAGTACATTCAAAGAGAGATAGATAGAAGGCAGGGGGGGATGTAATAGCTACATTGCATATGAGCGTTAGTAGGATAATAATGTTGGAAAATAATTAAATAATAATAAAATAATGTAAGGTGATAATGTGTAAAACAACGTAGAAATATGTTTCATAAACCAAGAAAGTACAAGCAGGTGAAACTCTAGAATACGTTACCAGATGAAGGCAAAATACCAAACAACCTACGATTAGTTAATGTAAAATTCAAGATACATTTATTAGGCAGAAAAAGAGAGGGAGGGGGAGGGGAGAGGGACTGAGACGAAGGTATTGTGTGTGTGTGCATGCATATATTTATTTTTTAAGGTCTGGAGCAAGTTGTACTTACGAATTTTCTTTGGATTTTCAGCATTACGTTGATTCGTAAGCATGTGCTATGTTCAAGCGTAAATTATTGTGGACTAAACAATGTGAGAACGAATAGATATTATTATTATTATTATTATTATTATTATTATTAAATTTCGGGTCCCAATTAGAATTATTGCAACTGACGAAGTCTGTGGTCTTCACGTTGTTGGTATTGAATACCCAAATTTCATAAGCATTGCTTTATTTATACGCATGTGAGATTCTTAATAGTGTAGGTGATGGGTTCGAGATTTAGTTTAATGAGGGTCAAATTGAATGAATGAAATGAATTGAATGTAATTGAATGAAATTGAATTGAATTGAATGTAATTGAATGAAATTGAATTGAATGTAATTGAATTGAATTGAATGTAATTGAATTGAATGTAATTGAATTGAATGTAATTGAATTGAATGTAATTGAATTGAATGTAATTGAATTGAATTGAATGTAATTGAATGAAATTGAATATAATTGAATGAAATTGAATATAATTGAATTGAATGTAATTGAATGAAATTGAACTGAATTGAATGAAATTGAATGAAATTGAATTGAATTGAATGTAATGTAATTGAATTGAATGTAATTGAATTGAATTGAATGTAATTGAATTGAATTGAATGTAATTGAATGAAATTGAATTAAATGAAATTGAATTGAATGTAATTGAATGAAATTGAATTGAATGCAATTGAATGAAATTGAAGTGAATTGAATTAAATTGAATTGAATTGAATTGAATGAAATTGGATTGAATTGAATGTAATTGAATGAAATTGAATGTAATTGAATGTAATAAGTTATGATGAATTTTAAAATTATATTTGTATAGCGATATAATTGATTGATTTAAACTAAAAGAGTATTGCTATCCTTTCATTCAAAATTATTGATTTGGACTAATCCATCTGCGCATGGTATTACATACAACATTTGCTGTAAATTGCATTAATTAACCCGTATTAACTTGTACTGATTATCATAACTAAACTGCATCGATTAACTCAAGTAAACTGCATTGATTAACTTGAAATGCTTTAATTAACTTCCACAGCGTTAGGTTAATGGCGTTGCTTATGTTCGATTTTATTAATTGCATTGAATTTTATTGACGCAGTTTCGTTAATATTCATTCAGATGTGTCCACCATCTTCCATTGAATTCTGTTAGTTGATTGAAAATGACGACTTGCCGATTCATTTATGTTTAACAAAATCGCTGAGTCATTATATATTCGTTATTGTCTTTTGCATGTCAATTACTTTTGAATATAATCTCACTTTCAAACCCAGAGAATTTTTTAGAGATTTTCTAAACGATACGGTTCTTCCCATCGTTCTTTTTATTACATTGTAACTTCACCTTTCACTGACACCTCGTCTTCCTTTTTAAACAACTGAATCAGTACTATATACAATGCAGTATTAATTCAATTACATTAGTAGTATTATATTAGACGTATAGTATTTAAATGGCTGGGGTTTTTTTGGGGTTTTTTGGTTGTTTTTTTTTGATATAACTGAAATATCGCACTTACAAAAATAACCACAGTAAAGAAGAAGTAAAGACCACAAAAATCAACGGATAACTTTGAAATTTCGAACTAATTTCTAACTAAAAAACATTTCTGACTAAAAACTAGATACGAAAACAACCACAGTGAAGAAGTAAAGACCACAAAAATCAATGGACAACTTTGAAATTTTTAACTAATTTCTAACTAAAATTGAAATTTCTAACTAAA
>QLNU02015270.1:84434289-84452416 GCA_006491805.2 Dysdera silvatica
CTGCAGGTCCCAGCGCAGTATGACCCTTGCTATCCTTGTGCCGTAAAACTCATAAACAAAATACAGTAAAACCTTTGAATAGTGGACACCTCGGGATGAATATCAGTCCGCTATTTTGGGCATCAATTAAGGAGGTTTTAATGTAGTTTCTAGAACAGTTGGAATTTCCAAATATGCAATTGGTATTGTTCTACCCACGATGGTTGTTTAGCCGAGTGACCGTCTTATAGAAGTTTCACATTCATTTAAAAGAGTATATGGGTTTTAGCGCATCGATGGTAACAAAGAAAAGCGCGCAGAGGTAAAACTGTTAAATGAATATGTAATTGCAATTAATAAATACTTATATTCTAATTAATAAATAATGCAGAGTGCGTAAGTGCCACACAGATATTTACGTGTTACAAACTCCCCTTTTGTGTATCGGGGTGGAAAACACCAACCTTTAGATGAAAGTATTTGTCAATTGCAGCGCTTGTCAAGTGTAGGGCAGTCACTAACTACATCATTTAGCAAAAAAAAAGATCAGAAAGATAAGAAAAATGAAGAAAAACTGCACAAGACGTGCCTCGCGACGTTAAAAAAGAATTACCCATGGCCATCATGTACGCTGTCCTTGACTTACTAATAAATGACTTTAGTCATAATTTTGCACTCAGAAATGTCTAATGACTACAAAAAATTTGCTGCCAATTAAAAACAATTTATTCTTCTAGCCAATTTCACTTTTTTAACAAGAGTGCCTTTCTTCAATTTCAACCATTTATTCTTTAGGTTAACGTGTTCCGTAATTTGTTACAGGTATAGAAAGAAGTTAGAAAATAGTTAGAAGTGAAGATTAAATTGATTTGTTAAAAATTATACGTGATATATGTTATGTTAAAAATATTAGGATTTTACATCATCCGCAAGTTGCTGGTATTTATTTTGACCAGATGCGTGCAATATTGTCTGTAGTCTCTCAGATCATCATTACTTTCTATAACCCTTTCACTAACGTACGCAGGAGGGTTCATGGGTGTCCTAACCCCCCAATTGTGGTGAAATTGTATATATATATGCATACATGCATACATGCATGCATACATACATACATACATACACATGAACATATGGGTTGTAGATCTGTATTTATACACACACACTTATGTTATGAACTTTCTGCTCACACTAATAAACCTTTTACCTCATTCCTGTCTGAAACCTTTCGCATCATTCTATCATTATCCTATGGGACATTATTATTCTATTCCTTTTACCACACTGAAACTCTTCTATCTGCAACTCCTGTTAACACACTACTATCTGCAACTCCCCTTATCACACTACTGTCTGCAATTTCTCTTATCACACTACTATCTGCAATTTCTTTCATCACACTACTATCTGCAACTCCTCTTACCACACTACAGTCTGCAACTCCTTTTACCACATTAATATCTGCAACTCCTTTTACCATACTACTGTCTGCAACTCCTCTTACCACACTACTGTCTGCAACTCCTTTTACCATACTACTGTCTGCAACTCCTTTTACCACATTACTGTCTGAAACTTCTTTTACCATAGTACTGTCTGCAACTTCTTTTACCACACTACTGTCTACAACCCCTCTTATACTTGTATACATAGGCGTACGCAGAAAGTTCGTAAGGGGGTTATAGACTCAATGGGGGGTTACAGAGCTATAGCATATATTCCTATGTTAAATACATAAATTTTCAACCCCCCCATCAACACCCCGCTGCGTAAGCCAATATGCTTTTATAAGCGGGATTGTATTTATCATGTTTCTAATAGAATAAAATTTTTGTATTGTACTGTAAAAGTTGTATTTAAATATCTCGTGCTTGTAAAAGTTCGCCATCTTTTACAAATTATCGAAACCGTCATAAGATTATTTAACACAGTCCAGCAGGTGAAATAATGTATCTAGTGTAGACCAACTATAAAGGTCAAAAGATTGGATACCAAAAGCGTCGAAAGTTGTTTGGAAATAAATAAACATACTGATAGGAGAGCACCCAAGAACAGAGCAAGAGGTTTACACTTAGTACATAGAAAACATCAAGAAAGACGCTTAAACAAGAGATTGAAACGTGAAAAATCATCAAGAAACTAGGAGAAAAAAATTATCTTTTGTAAAAATTCTAGTACCGTGTTTCTCAAAGTGCGATCCAGCATCTCTTCAAGGAATTTCGAAAGCAAATATGGTGAAATAATTTATTTTATATTACCCTTTGAAAAAACACTTCACCACGAAGTACAAAATACGATGAAACGACAAAGAAATTGACGGCTCTGAAAGTGATATTTTCTTGGATGCTCTACAAGTTAGGGCTTAGGAATTAGTTTGCAGAAAATTGTAGAGTTTTCAAAATTATTGGGGGGCCTCTAGAACATATTAGATACATCTGTACATTATAATATATGCAAAATTGCAATTTATTTTAAATTATTTGGGAGGGACTTGGGACCGACGCATGGGCGTAGAGTTTTCAAAAGAGTATTATTCGGGGGGGGCAAGCACATATTATGGATGTTTATACATTGCAATATATGTAAAATTGAAAATTATTGGGGGGGCGGGCCCCGCGGACCCATATAACTCTACCACTATGTTAGAAAGGCTACATTGGGATGTAAAACATGATATGAGATACCTCTAATGTATTAGCAATGATGATGATGCACCAAACAAAATTAATTAACTTGCAATGGATGGTACTGAAATTGGCAGCGAATTTACAAACGAATTGCAATGAATTTATTAACGAATTGTTTAGTGGAAAACTGACGACAGTGGAACCTAATATTTGTAATCACGACACTGGTCATCTTGATTTCAGACGAACACTGTATTTTTTAATCTTCTCCCGGAAGAAGTGTTTGGACTTCCTACAACCTTATTAGCCCATTCCCAGCAAAGGAATGCTTAAGATGGTTTTGGGAGATCAAAGTGTGCAAAACGCTACCTAGGGATTAAAGGATGAGAAGAATATAAATATATTAAAGAAAATAAAGATGGAACGAAAGACACCATGCATATTTATTAACTCACAAATCAAAGTGACAGAGGGGAAAATGCAAATTTGCATTAAGTAAGGTTTTATAGTGAACTACTAAGGACGTTACTATAGCCATACGATATAGTAAGAAATTAAGAATTTACTTAATAGAAAATCAAAAATTAAATGGCCGTACTGACCATAACGAGAGCTAGAATAACAACACTTGGTTTTTGTTTTGCTATGCTTCCTCTATTCATTGCACTGAAATATAATTTTAGCATTGAAAAAAAATTTGTGTTGTATTGTATTACTGAAAATATTACGAAAGTCAATTAACACCTGAGGATATCAATTTCAATTTGATCAATTTCCATAGGCGTAAGCAGAAAGTTGATAAGAGGGTGTTGCACGTTTATAATGCGGGACTGTAACCAGAGCTATAACTCCATATATTCATATCCATATATATATAGAAAATTGCATCACAATGAAGGCTACAACTCCATCAACCCCCCTGCGTACGCCAGTGTCAAGTAAATATCTGAAAAGCATTGGTCCTGCATAAAGAATTTAAGGATATAATACACCTAGCATTATATTTTGAATGGGTAACAGTACTATCACGATTCAGCTATAAATTATAAATAGCGGTAATCTTACGTATATGTGAGTATACATGCAATCGACGAATTTCAAATCGGGAATATATACTTAATATGGAGAGGCTATTTAAAAGAGTAGTTAAAATTAATCTACAACGAATTTAATAATCAGCACGGAAGAAAAATGCGATTGAAATTATTAGTGTCAATGTATCATATATTTATATATTAATATAATAGTTAATATATTAATATATAAATATATCTAAACTTTGATGAAAAAAACACGTCTTCATCCATCGTTTCAGTAGAGAATTGGTGTAAGATCCTTAGAGCTGTCATATGTATTAACGTTTAATAAAGCGTACACGAAATTTCATGAAAATAAAGCGATTGATTAAATAAATAAAGCCTGAAAAACTTTAAATAAATAAATAAAGCTTGAAAAGCTCGAAATAAAGCAGACTGAAGCGATCACACTAACCAAAAAAAAAAACTTGAACAAATACAGAATAGAAAGAGCGCTGTCGTCAATACAACAAAAAAGGGGGAAAAGTTAGTATATTGTGGACACGTAGTGGAAGTTGGAAACCACAAATTTTACTCCTATTAGTACTAGGGGTTAACATTATAGGAAAACGGAGTAAACAAAGAAGAGATCGAATGATCTAAGGATACAGATAAAACCCAACACTGAAGGTTCAATGGTGGAATTGTGATTCATGTTAGCCGCCAGTGGATCTCCGATTTGGAAAAGACACTTGGAAGAAAACGAGACACAGAACGGTATTGCTCTTTGTTACTCTTGCGAATATTAATATAATTCATGTAAATTTCATACTAGGCATGTAAATTCCACACTATACATGTAAATTTCATACTATGTATATAAATTTCATTTTAAATTTCTAAAATTACATAATAACATACCGCATTAACTTATATCGTGCATTTTTTGGTAGAATCCTGAATTAGGTAAATGTATGTTTGCTTTTACAGATTATCTCGAAATTCTGAGCACCAAAATTTGAGGACGGAATTCGTAGATTGACAAAATTTACCTTCCAGGATTGAGCCATGGGTCCTCTATGAACTTGAATACCCGACAAGCCCGTCCTTCCCCCACACTTCCTACGTTGATGACATGTATTCGATTTGTGCAACTCGACATAGGGTTGATCATTACAAATTTCTACATATTTATTCATGTGAAATCCTCCTACCTTGCCCGCGCCACGAGGTTTATAGTTGGCAAGTGTTACACGTGTATTGTATATTTATTCTTCATTAAAATATTATTTATTAATATATCGTTTATGCATGTTATGCCCATTTATTCTATTCGCATACCAATAAAATTTATGTTTAATGCTTTACTTTATGACTTTTTCTTTATCAATTATTTGTTTCTCCTTGTCAATTGTAATTCGATATATTATTGGTTTATTACTTTACATCTGCCCATTTAAATGATTTAAATCTTCCTTTCTTATCATTTTTTTATATAGCATAAATAATTTACATATAGTATAAAGATTGCTATGCATGGTAACACCCAAAATTATGAATAAAATCTAAAGGATGATATAGGATAAAATAAACTATGATAGAGTATAAAATTGAATATAAAAACTGAGTACTGTAAAGTATTGATAAAATACTGTATGTTAAAATTTAAGGAGTATTGTAAAGTATTGATAAAATACTGCGTGTAACGATTATTTTCATTCACGTTATTAAAAGAATATTCCTTATTACGAACCTGATTACATAAATTGTAAAAATTGTGGAAGATCATTTGAACATTTAAGGAACTATATATATTTGCATTTGCAAAAGCCTCAAACACTCCGTAATAAAGGAAATCGGGGAGGAAATCGATCTATATGGTATTGAAAAATTGAAATTCTGACGTTATTATGTTAAAAAGGTTACTTCAATCAAATCTTTTAAATATATGTATATTTCCAACTAAAACTTAAATACATTCAAATACCGTGGAACCTGGTAAAGTGACCATCTGAATAAAGCGATCACTTTTCATGAGAGAGAATTAGTAGAGACTTAGTCATGCTTACACCAAAGTCTGTCGTATAATGGCCACCTGTCTAAGGTAACCATTGAAGTCCAGTCCCAAAGGTGGTCACTTCAGGCAGGTTTTACAGTATATATTTTTCTTCTCTGACTGCCATTTTCTCCTATATAATGACCAAATTTAAAAAAGCAATCAGAGTCTTTGAAATGGCATAATTCGGTGACAATTACCAGTATGATAGGTCTAATGCTGACATGAATAATTCTGACCATTTATTTATGCTTCATGTTCAGAGATAATAATCATGCGAGTATTATTCTGAAATAGAATAATTATTATCTTTTATTTAACCTTCATTTCATGGGCATGAAAAGTAAATGGCGATTGACTGAAAAACTCAAAATATTTGAAAGACTCAGTTTTGAAATGTAATAAATTCCCATTATATTATCATTCTTAAGTTATTTTGTAAATTACTCGATTTCTCTTAATAATTCTACAGCTGTATTATTATTATTATTATCTTAGAAATGACATTAACTACTATAGTTATTAGCTGAGTAATCATTGAAGAATATTAATTGATGGTGATTATTTTATAATCATATTCATTATCGTCAGTGACATAACAAGAACTAGTGTTTCAATCATGAGATTGATATTTTTAACATGTGAACATATTTTTATTAAATGTGCCCACTTGCAATTGCACATAACCTTATAAGTGTGCAATATAATTTTATTACTAAAGTAAATATTTTAGATACGTCTATGGCGTTGATTTGTATTTTCCGGACGTTTCGGCTTGTCAGTGTGCAAGTCTTCCTCAGAAGCTCGTTGAAAGTACAGGGCAAAAAATTCACAAGCTTATGTTTGAATGGCAAAATTAGAATCTTTAATTATATTGAAAACTCTGAATTTTCTTGCCATTTTTCAACACTGAAAAGGATTCGGATTTGAAAGCTGCTTTTTAATTCATGCAAAAAATATCTTGTGATGTCATCACTAATGAACAACGTTATTTTTATTTATTTATTTATTATTTTTCAAAAATGCATTGAAATTGAAGTGGTTCGGTCAATTTCAGACTTCTTCGGTTAATTGCAGACCAAAGCGCCGTCGTAAAATATCTTTAGAATGCCACAAGGATGATATAGGGGCATTTAACAAATTGAAATTGTCAAAACAAGAGTACTGACAGGTTGTCACTAGCAAATTGTCAAATTACAGATCGTTAAATAAAGGAAATCGACAATATGACTCACCTTCCGGATTTGGTAATAACCATTTCGGTCCCGAAGGAGTGGAATTTGTCCCAAAGGTCCTTAGATTCCAAGATCACTTTCGGATTGTCCTGGACTCCGTCGTCTTCCGGCTCCAAGGCCCGAAAGGGTCTTAGGTGATGATGATGCGGGTGATGGGATCCCAATACGTCTTCGGGCGTGAGCGGTACGGGGGGCTTCGGGAACATCGGTGGCGGATAGGCTGCGGCCAGCATGGCCGGGCTGAACTGGTGGAGGGCCGCGGAGAGATAATGGTGCGGTTGAGTTAATATGGAGTTCACACTGAAGTCCGTAGAATTGGAGAGTTGCGGTGGTGGTGGTGGTGGCAGTGCGGCCGGCCTGTCGGCTGCGGCCGCTGAAGGCAGCAGGAACGGGTGGTGAAAAGCCATCCCCGATCCAAGATCCGGTGGTTCAAATCTCATCTAGTATACACTCTGAGTATAACTTTCTAAGTCCTCTTCCCTTCCTTATTCATTGACAATTTACAACTTCAAATCTTCACGCGTTGGACATGAGTTTCGTCGAGTAGATGGGCTTACCATCGGCCGTGAAGATGAAACGCGTGGTTTTTGGTTTATTTTTCTTTTCTTTTCTTTTTCGCAGTTCGGATCGGCGGAGTTTCGAGCTGGCAAGGCGGCAAGGGTGGTCCAGATCGAGGCCGACTGCTGATTGGGTGAATTGCGGACGCCCTGTGACTTCCACCCGCGAACGGAAACGCCATCTTGCGGTGTAAATGGCCGCCTCCCATCGCATTGCTACATGAAAGCGTTGAAGCAACGATGATGGATTAAGCTGGTTTTTCATCAAAAAAGAACGGGATTTTCCAATAGTAGGTTCAAGTAAAACGATACATGTGGAAGGCGATTCCACCTGTGCCAGAATAGTTTTTAGCCAATAATCTAAACTTTTGAACTATACTTAAAATTACGAAATGTTTACTATTTTTTTCTTCGTTGCCTGAACTCTAAACTCGGAATTTAATGCTATTCTGCAATTCGATATCTGTGCTGGTATTAATTAATCATTGCTAACTTTCTCTAGTTATGACCGTCCTAATGTTTAGTGGCGTAAGTAATGGAGGCCCCAAGATCATCCCATTAAATATCAAGAAACATTTTCGTTTTTAATCCGAAGCAAGGAAAAAAAAATACATAAAATGAAGTTACTTAATTCCTCCACATACCTTCAACCCGATTTTTGAAATTGCTACACTTTTGATTCCATTAAAACATAAAACACCAATTCAGTACTACAGAAAACTGTATTAATTAAAAATATCATAATTTTATCCAAATTGGAGGAAACTTTGATTTCAAAATATTACATTTTTCGCTTGGATTCAAGCGCGCAGTTAATTGTTGAAAAAAATACAGAAAAAGTTATGCTACGTAAGTCAATAAATCAAATATTTTATTTATTTATTTATTTTAATTAATTATTTATTTATTTTATTTATTTATTTATTTATTTATTTATTTATTTATTTATTTATTGTATTCGTTAATAAAAATGATGAAATGTACAAGTGGTGCTGGATTTACGTTCATATAGGCAAAGCAGGTTTGGGTCCAGGGGCCTGCGATTTTTGGGCCCCTCGCAGAAGTCTTGAAGGGACCTGGTTCTGTTTAAATTTAAGCGTTATTTTAATCTTGTTTATTTACAAGAGAAATTTTCATTATTGATATATCTAAATAATGAAGATAATGAACTTTAAAGAAAAAAAATTCATTGATTATTAACTAAATTTCGAGAGGGCTACATTTTTTAGGGGCTCCATTCTATATTTTCAGATTAAGGCCCATAAAAAACCTCAAACCAACACTGCGTACATGATACACAGCAGTCGAAATTGTGAAGAGGTCTTCGAGGAAATGAAATATGGTCTGGATAAAAGTTGGCCGTTTTAAGTAATGCTCGTCGAAGAAGACGTCGAAATAATATTGATTATATAACCGAATTTCGATAGTTCCAGAACACTTTGGACCTTTGCAGAGGTGGCCGCTAACAGAGGTAATATCATTACCATATTTTCATGCATATTATAATATTCGAGTCAGTTTGTATACGTAATTACTACCCACAATAAATTTTGATTAGTCATGTCCATGTCATTTCCATTCTCGACATTTATCAATATGTTTGTGGATAGTCATTTTCAAAAATTTTTCATAGACACATTTTTCTCTCTTTTCTCCCGTTTTCTCTCTCCCTCTGACGTTCTTTATTTTTTACATAATTTTTTTTTTCCCTTTTCTAGTGCTGATCAGTTTCCTGGCAATGAAATAAAATCATTGATTGCCAAGCACAAGGTTTCTCATAAGACGCAATTGGTCGTTATTAAAGAGATTTTAGTTTGCAGGGACGCCTTAAACATGACATTATTTCATCCATTACACGTTTTCGAGAAATCTTAATTCTTTCAAATATGCATTGCTTTATACCTTTCTAAGCTGTTTGCAGTCTATCTCTTTTCATATAGAACCTTTTCTCAAAATGAACAAGACATTTTGAAATGCTTTAAAGCAATTTTATCATTGTTGTTAAATTTCTTTTCCGTGGCTGTCTTTTCCCAAAACGAAACTTTTTGAACATAACCACAGGCAATCACCTTAGTGATTCAATCACAGGCAATCACCTCAGTGATTCAATCACACCATAGACATCGTAAGTCAGATACCGCAGACACTTTGGAGGACAATTATTATATAACAAATACCGCTTATCATCCGCAATATGACTTTAAAATGCTTTCTCACCATCAATGTGTATCACCAGATCTATTCTTTGGATTGAAAACAGGAAACATAACGAAAATGTGATAAAGAATTTGAAAGCAACATAAAAAAGTATAGAAGTGTGTGCCGTTTGATAAACCAGGAGAGATCGTGAAGCCATATGTGAGGGAAAGATCAAGTGGGGGTTAAAAAGGGCAAACTGTCACTGTTAAAATAAAAATTTGGATGCCAGTGGGCTGGACAAGGCTTGATCAACCACTCAGAGAAGATTAGTGGATGATGTAAGAAAATGAACTGCAAAAACATGCTGATTAATGGATCAGGATGGAAATGTACAGAAGAAGCGTGCTGAAATCTCCATTAAACAATAGATGGAAAATGTTTAATTATGATGATGATGATGATGATGGAAATGGAAAAGACGATTATAAGAGCAGTGATGATGATAGTAGCGAGGAAGATGATGATGGTAGTGAAAAAGATGACGATGATGGTAATGAAAAAGAAGATGATGATGATAGTGAAGAAGGTGATGATGACGATAGTGAAAAAGATGATGATGATGATGGAAGTGAAGATGATGATGATGGTAGTGAAAAAGGGGATTGTAGTGAAGAAAATTATGATAATGGTAGTGAAGAAGAAGAAGATGATGATAATGATTACAGTGAAGAAAAAGATAATGATGATGATGATGATGATGATGACGACGACGATGATAGAAGTACAGGTGTTGATGGTATAAGTGATAATGAAAAGCCATTACATTTTAACGTACTTGTCAATTATTATTTTTTCTTCAGTGTCATCGAATGGAGCAGAAAACGATTTTCCAACTTCTTATTTAAAAGCCATAACTTCTTACATGCGATTTTGATCTTGTAAATAAAGAAAAGTCCTCATCTTGGCCACCTGCATTTAACGGCCATCACCACAATCAACTGGATTTCACAGCCATTAAATTAATGCGGTTAATTCGCCCCATGTACCGTATGCTGGTCGTTTCCTAGTGATACAGTAAGTGGTCTTCTAAAGAAGTTCAATTGCATGACTACATATGTATATATATATATGACGGTCATATTAATTAATGATCTGATCTTAACTCTTAAACGACATGCGGCCCGCATTATGCACTTTTAAATAGAACGCTGGCCATCCTGAAGCGTCGGAAATAATACCACGTCTATAAGAATAAATTGATAATTTGGTTGAGTTTATTAAGATAATAACAGCAATGGATCCCACTGCGTCAAACATTATCATAGATACAAATAAATTTGTTTTAAATAATTCAAACACATTTTTTTCCCCCGCTAGTTTCCTTAGTAAAACTCTTTTAAGGCGGCTACTTAAGATTCCGCTCTAAAGCGGCCATTCTGATACGCGACCGCAGAGTAAAATTTCGAATGATATTAATTTTATATCAAATCAGTCAGAATTTTTCGAAAGTGTCTGTGAGACAGGTGGTCGTGTAAGGGAAGATTTCCATCCATTGCAGCAGGAAATGGAAAATTGCATCGATAAATAAACTGATTAGTGTTGGCCAAAAGAAAATCGCAATTAATTAAGAGGTTTTGATAACTATCTAAATAAAAAAAATCATTATTTTATTACTGGCTGTGAATCTTTTTTGATTTATTGAAGAGGAAAACAATTCAATCCAATTAATTTACAATTTACTTTAATTTGATTTACAATTAAATCCAATTGATTTACAGTTAAATCCAACTGATTTACAATTAAATTCTATTGATTTATAATTAAATCCAATTAATTTACAATTAAATTCTATTGATTTATAATTAAATCCAATTAATTTACAATTTACTTTAATTTGATTTACAATTAAATTCTATGGATTTATAATTAAATCCAAAATTCAATTCAATTTGCAATTTAATTTGCAATTCAATTCAATTTTTAATTTAATTTACAATTTAATTCAATTTTAAATGTAATTTACAATTCAATTCAATTTTAAATGTAATTTACAATTCAATTCAATTTACAATTCAATTTTGAATTCAATTTAAAATTTAATTTAAATCTAATTTTCAAATCATTTTCCAATCCAATTTCTAATTCAATTTTCAATTCAATTTTCAATTCATTTTCCAATTCAATTTTCAAATCATATTCCAATTCAATTTCCAATTCATCCTCCTATCTAATTTCCAATTCCTCCTCCCATTCAATTTCCAATCTAATTTCTTTTCAATTTAATTTGAAATTCAATTAAATCGAATACACAATCTATAGCTTTATCTTTTAATTATTGTCCTGATAACTAAGACCTAGAACTCAGACCCTTCTCTCCCTTCCCCATTTGTCATTGCTGTCAGGATGCAAAGGTTGAATACATTGTTATTCCGTATTTCGCTGCGTTTTGCGCTGTCGGCGTTTCGGCACGCATTTATTGCTTTTCTCTATCTCTTTTCCGGTAATAAAAATATAATATATTCTTTGAAAAACAAAAGTAAAAGACATTCGTCACTCTTTTGGGGATATGAAATTGTCACGAACGCAAAGACGTAAAATTCTCACGCCCTAAACTGTGAAAGCAAGGCGCCAAAATAATTTTATTTGTTTGTTATTTTACGTTTAAAACCGGGGGCGGGGCTATTTTTCAAACACATCGCAATTCGAGGAAACTTCGCCGATTCTTCAATTAATTGTTTTTTATTTAATTAAATATTTTTTTAAATGGATAAAAAATTGAATCTTTGAAATAGGATTCTAATTTTCTAAGCCAAATAGAAAATTGGGTATTTTAAGATTTGTCTTGCTTTTTCAAATTAATTAAATAGTTAATTATTAATTACAATTACAAATAATTATTAATTACAATTACAAATAATTATTAATTACAATTACAAATAATTATTAATTACAATTACAAATAATTATTAATTACAATTACAAATAATTTTTAATGACAATTACGACTCATTATCAATTACAAGCACAGCTAATTATCAGTTACAATCACAATTAATTACCAATTACAATCACAACTAATTAATAATTACTTAGTAATTAAAAATAAATTGAAATTCTCAACGTATTTATTGCGTATAATTTAAACAAAATCTCAAAGAAGAACACAATTGCATTTCAACAAGTTACCCGCTAGTCTTCATCAGGAGATAAACAACATTGTAAACACGAGACGTGTTGCCATCCTTTGGAATAGTTATTTTAAAAAATTGCTACGGTCACTGTTCTAGAGCTCTGTTATTGGTGCCGTCTCTGGTAGCAAGGTGGTCCAGGCGCGGCTGAAAAAAGGCGTGGTTTTATGGTCATTAACCATGTTGGAAGAGTTGGCTTTAATATAATACGCTTCTAAAAAGTCTAGTTCGAGTGGAGACCTTGGTTGAAATAGTAAAGTGGGTTAAAGTTAAAATTTAATTTGTGGTTATTTTCACAGCAGTGGACGGCGATGGAAGACTTTCGGACTTTGGCCTATTTTTGCGTAGTTTTGCCCCCTTGCTACCAGAGACGGCACCAACAACAGAGCCTAAGAACAGTGACCGAAATAGCTTTTTAAAATAATTGTTCCAAAAGGTGGCAACACGCCTCGTGTTTACAATGTTGTTCATCCCTTGATGAAGACCAGCCTGTGACTGGTTGAAAAAAGTTCTTTAAGTTTTTATTTGTATTATACGCAAAATACGTTGAAAATTGCAATTTATTTTTAATTTCGAATTTTGCGTAGTATGTCAACAAACATATTTTCATAATTAGTAATTGCAACCACAATTATTAATCGCAATCACAACTACGTATTCATTGCAACCCAAATTAAATATTATTTATTAAATGCGATTAATTAGTATTTAAACTTTAATTAGCATTTTAATTAACACGCAATGCTTAGGGACCACGTGCTTGGAGCCTCCCTTGAAAAAGTTCCTACACGTGGAATCCCGTTTTTCATTTTCCATTTATTATGCTATTTTCGTCAAATTCTCTCCGTTTCTTATCTCAAATTGCTTGTTTTTACTTACTGACTCTATTTTTGTATTTCCTATGAAGTTGCTAAACTTATTGGTTATTGGTAATTTTTGCTTTTGGTAATTGAAAATTTTTTGCTAATTTATTGTTATTCTGTTTTTATTTTTTATTTTTAATGTTTTTACTGTGTTTCTGCTATCTCTATTTCTGTCAATTTCCTGTCATTTCAATTTTACATAACTTTCTTACATTTTTAAAAATACTATATATATATATATATACACATTTTCATTTATATTTTCACTTTTTCTGCATACATACAGTCGAGTCTCTATTTAACGAAGTGCCATCGTTCCTCTGAAAAACTTCGTTATAAGGAAAATTCGTTAAATAGAAATTAACATAAATTGTAAAACTTAATTTCGATAAAATGAAAAAAGCTAAATTTGGACAGTAAAAACTAAGTTCAGTAGACTCTTCTTTTCTTACGAATTTAAATATTTTTTGTATACAAGTACGTAAATATTAATAACAAAAAGCAAAAATCGATAATTTCCTTGTATCTGTATGATCCTCATACAACATATTTGAAACAGAGAAATAATCACTAATTTTGCTTTGTACAAGTTTCTTATAAAAAACGTTTTGTTCATAGAAATTCTCACACTTTTGTACATATCGAAATACGTCATCTGTAACATTTTCTCCAAACTGTAACTCCCGTCGGATTGTTTCGGATGCTTTTATCACATCATCTTGTGAAAGTTTTTCTATAGACTCTTCATCGTTTATTGTAAATTTTTCATCACATTTCTTAACACTTTGCAAGATTACATACTCCGAAGAATATTCGGAGGTCACATCTTTATCAGTGTTCAAAAAATCAAAAAGCTCTTGTTTGTCTTACTTCAGCTTTTGTCATTTTGCATTTAGTAAAACTCAACGGGCCGTATGTCCACAATACAGAAGGCTACCTCAACTCCGTCCTTCTTGATTAAAATCCTCAACTACCCCTTCTACCTAACCGACCCGCTAAAAAATTGTAAAAGATAAATTAAAAAAATCAAATTCTTTATAAAAAAAACTTCGTTATATAGAAATTGTTTTTCGTAATATGGAGACAAATTTACATGTTAGTGCCATTCAAAGTCAAGGTTCCGCCGAAAATTTCATTAAATAGAAAACTTTGTTATATGGAAGTTCGTTATATGGAGACTCTACTGTATATATATATATATATATATACACAGTTATATATATAGACAGGAATCAGTGTGTGTGTGTGTGCATATACACACATACTTTGCTTATTTATGGCAAATTAATATTTGCTGCACGGATAGAAAGGCGGAAGGGGAGGGCTAATTCACCAACCCGTCTAGCCAGCGTGGTGAAATTATGGCTAATTCCTCCATTATGTTGACACACCAGAAACCATGGCCCCTAGTCTCCAGGTGCTGGAGTGCTCCTGATCAAGGCAGCGGTCAGTGTGGCATGAAAGCAGGGGGTGCTAAGAATCACTGGAATGGCCCAGGCTGCCGTTTGTTATTGACCTTGGCTACGTTTAATGGACGATCCCTTGCTTCTGAAGCAAAACTTCAGGAATTGGAAGAGGAACTAGACAAGATCAAATGGGACATTGTAGGACTCAGTGAAATTAGAAGAAAAGGTGAAGAGTTGGTGGAACTGAAAAGCGGACATTTGTTTTACTATAGAGGAACGGAAACTGGAAGAACAAGTGGTGTTGGCTTCTTAATCAACAAAAGAATTAAAGACTGTCTTCTGGAAGTTGAAAGTACATCAGATCGAGCAGCGAGGCTTGTTGTTCAACTAACCCAGCGATACCAACTTCAAATAGTACAGGTATATGCACCAACATCAAGCCATACCGACGAAGAGGTTGAAGAATTTTATGAAGAAATCAAAGAGTTACACACCAAAGGGAAACAACATATCAAGCTCATCATGGGGGATTTCAATGCAAGAATTGGACAACAGGAACAAGGAGAGACATCGGTTGGTAAATACGGATATGGGGAAAGGAATGAACGTGGCGATCAACTCATCGAATTTGCAGAAGCTGAAAACCTTAGCATCATGAATTCATTTTTTAAGAAGAAACCGCAAAGAAAATGGACATGGAAACACCCAAATGGGGGAACTAGTGAAATTGACTATATCCTGGCAAACAAGAAATCAATTATTGAAGATTGCAGTGTACTGAACAGATTTAATACTGGAAGTGATCATCGAATGGTGAGATGTAAAGTGCACTTAAATACTAAATTAGAACGACAGAAGCTCATTAGGAAACAAGTAAGTAAGAGGGTGGATTTAAAGAAATTAAAAGAAAATACCGAGGCATTCAAGTTGGAATTAAAAAATCGCTTTTCTGCACTGGAAGGACTTATTGATGAAAGTGATATCTCAGAAGCAAATGAAAACATTGTTAAGACAATAGTTGAAACTGCTGGGGAAATTGGTGGTGTAACCTGTAAAAAGCACAATAGCAAATTATCTGAGAAGACGAAACAGCTCATGAAAAGGCGAAGAGATATGAAGGTGGACAATCAAAATACCAGTTCCAGGATTGAGTACATAGAACTTTGTAAAACTCTGCGCAAAAGCATGAAAGAAGACATAAGAAAATTCAACTGTGAGCTAGTAAGGAAAGCCATTGAAAATAACAAGAGCCTTAGGGTTGTTAAAGGAAGTTTATCTGTTGGGAAGAAACACATCATTGCATTAAAAGGAGAGGATGGCACCGTAACAAGAAATAGGGAAGAAATACTTAGAAGAGTTGAAGAATTCTACAAAAATCTATACGAAAGTAACAGTGGATTAAACGAAGACATTGAAATAGTCGAAGGAACAGCTCCTAAAATCTTAAAAGAAGAAGTTTCATTTGCAATAAAAAGTATGAAGAAAGGAAGAGCCCCTGGTGATGATGGTATTACATTAGATATCCTAAAAGAAGCTGGAGAATATGTAGAAGACATACTTGCAAAATTCTTTACCAAATGTCTTAACAGCGGTAACATACCAAACCAATGGGATTCTGCAACAGTAATTCTTTTGCATAAAAAAGGTGATAAAGAGGATTTGAAAAATTACCGACCAATTAGCTTGTTACCTGCTATTTATAAAATCTTCACAAAAGTGCTAACACATCGCCTGCAGAAAAAATTAGATGCAGCTCAACCAAGAGAACAAGCTGGATTTCGAAGTGGATTCAGTACAGTGGACCATATTCAAGTATTAAGAGAATTAATTGAAAGAACACATGAATATGAACTTCCATTGTGTGTGGCATTTATTGACTATGAGAAGGCCTTTGACTCTATTAAAACATCAGCAGTCATCAACTCTTTAAGATCAACAGACATTGAGGATGTGTACATTGACATGGTGAAACGTGTGTATAAAAATGCAAGTGCAAAATTTCGGTTACATAAAGATACCAAAACTATCAAACTTGGCAAAGGGGTGAGGCAGGGAGATACCATTTCTCCAAAACTTTTTACTTCAGCTTTACAGATGATTTTTCAGCTGATAAATTGGAATAACAAGGGAATAAAAATAAATGGTGAATATTTAAATCATCTGCGGTTTGCTGATGACATTGTTATTTTTTCAACGGACCCATTAGAACTCCAAGACATGGTACAAGAGCTCTCAACTAGAAGTGAAGAAGTTGGACTCAAGATGAACCTACAAAAAACTAAGATCATGTTCAATAATTTTGTAGAGGAAACAAAAATACAAGTTGACAACACTGAGCTAGAAATTGCTGATTCATATATTTACCTTGGCCAGCTGATTTCAATGGATGGCAACATTATGAAAGAACTCAACAGACGTATTAAACTTGGCTGGAGTGCATTTGGAAGAAACAGTTTTATCCTGAAGGGGAAATTGCCTTTGTGTCTAAAAAGAAAGGTCTTCAACCAGTGTGTATTGCCAGTCCTCTCTTATGGATCAGAGACATGGAGTCTAACAGTTGGAGCAATACGAAAGTTACAGACAACGCAAAGGAGCATGGAGAGGTGCATGCTTGGAATAACTAGGAGAGATCGAAAAAGAAACACTTGGGTGAGAGAGCAAACTAGAGTAGAGGACATCATTGTTAAAGTAAAAGGACTGAAATGGCGATGGGCTGGGCATATTGCAAGAAGAACTGATCAACGATGGACAACAGAAATTCTGAACTGGATTCCAAGAGACCACCGAAGACCTAGAAAACGTCCTCAAACTAGATGGGTGGATGAAATAAGAAAAGAGGTTGGGGTGACGTGGAAACGAATGGCCCAGGATAGACTTGTGTGGAAAGCATTTGGAGAGACCTTCATCCAGCAGTGGATAGATAATGGTTGAATATGATGATGATATATATATATATATATCCAGTGACTCACAAAATCGTAAACATCAGTCTATAATTTGTATACACCGGGTCCCAAATTGGAGTCTTTAATGCCAAAAAAAAAAATTAATTCGAAATATT
>QLNU02015270.1:84461458-84484651 GCA_006491805.2 Dysdera silvatica
AAAGGTTATTAATATTATTTTATAGCATAAAAATAAATGCAAATTTATTAAATATGTATAATCATAATCTAAAATCGCAAATAAAATACATGTCATATAAAATGATTTGAAATCTCGAGCAAAGCGAAATTGAATTGTACCATTTTATTTTGAATAAAAAATAATCTTTATTTTTTAAAAAAATTTTGAAATCTAGTTCTAACTTTGTTTATTTTTTTCCTTATCCAATGTCTTACGGACTTTTTCTTTAATCTGTTTATAGCGGGTTGAATATCCTCATCTGAATGAGGACATGATTCCCGAATACCCTCAACTTCATTCAAAGAGACGAAATTATCTTCAAATTGTTGAACAACTTGTTGATCCTCTGGACGACGCCAGTCGCCGGAGCCCTTCTCTATATTTTGGTGCTTAGAAGAATAAATATGCTCCATATGTACTTTCACACTCTTGCAATCAACTAAGAAACTATGATCCAATGCTTCTTTAGCACAAAACCTCTTCAAAATATCTTTTTGAAGGAATATACCTATGAAATCGAGACAATTTTCCAGGAATAGTGGAGTAGGATTAGCTGAAGGATAGCACCTTGAAACCCTCTCTGCGAAAAGTTCTGGTTTCAGAAGTTTTCTTATTACCGGCTCTATTTCAAAGTACCAAGATCTGGCCTTTGCCGTTTCGTTGTACAGAGCTTTAGTGAATACCTCAAGAACCAAAATACCGTAAGCCCAAGAATCAACAGCCGGACCGTTTAGACGCGGGAATGGATAGACGAAAGGATTTGTGGAAATGGGACGTTTGAATGCCTCTGGTGGCCTGTAAGAGAATGGAAGTCCAATCGTATTGGACCGAATAACCGAAAGAGCTTCGCTGACAAAGGTGAAATCACAGAGCTTGGCAACGCCTTCTTCGCTAATCAAAACATTGTCCACCTTTATATCCAAGTGGCAGTAGAGATGCGATTGTAAGTAGTCCAAACCTTGAAGTACATCCCGCAACCAAACCTTGATGTAGCTCATACTATCCTTGAAATTACGAAAATCTGAATTATTAATTATGTTAAATAAGGAGGTCTGCTGCAAAGGCATAAGAAAAACAATCGCCTCATTCTTTGTTTGGACAATTTGATCAACGGAAACTATATTTCCATGACGTAGATTAGGCCACAGTACAAGTTCCCCATTGACAACGCGCTCCTTTGCTACAATTTTTGCTGCACGATTAAGATCAGCAAATGCATCCCTGATTTCCACTACATCGCCGAAAGAACCTTTTCCAAGAAACCTGACAAAAGTCATGCAGTGATCTGTGTTCAGTTCGTCAAGAACTTCATTGAAACCCTTCCTCCTCTCTTCTGCCATGTATGAAATCCTTGTTTTTAGAAGATCAAAAGACAAGAATATGGAAAGCAAATGAATTTGAATGTTGGAAAGATAAAAATTGGACAAAATTTTCGATATTTTGCGCTAATTTCTGAGAGCAGTACGTTTTTCGATATATCCGCTCTGTTAAAATTCGAAATTCTGATAAATGCTGTAATGTTTCTATGGTACCCGTCAACAACTAACTTAGCAACCATAGCAAAGTAACGTTACTAAGGTAACCATACTACTTTCTGGATATAAATGTATATTGAATTAATATGATTCATCGATACATTTATTAAATTTTATATCGATGAATTATATCTATTAATATAATTCATCGATATAAAATTTAATAAATGTAAATATACCTATAAATCATGTAATCATGTTGTTCCCATATGTTATATGAGAAAAAGAGAGAGAGAGAGAGATGCGCGTATTTAACAGACAATTTCAACAATTTCAATAAAAGAAAATTTGCTTTCACGAGCTTATTTTCTGTTTTGAAACTTATACCATTAATACAGCAATTGTTACAACGACGAAGAGAAGAAAAAAAGCAATCTCTCTCTTTCCCTTTTCTCTTTGAACAAATATATCGTTTATTTATTTATATAAATCGAAACATTTTTTTTTCTTTCGAACGTTTCACCATCTTGCCGCTTCTTAACATCGGCGCTGGTATCACTACGCCAATAAACGTTGATTTATATTGTTGTTTAAATATATCGTTTTTTATAATAGAGGGTTCCAACAGATATGGAACCTGCTATTGCTTTTGGTTTTTCTGTCTGTACGCAATAAAAAGGGTAAGGTAAAGGTCTTCCATAAGGGAGTTTTCAAGTATTACGTAAGCACCTTTGGGGGGGTTGCCGTTGTGCTTATTTTCCTATGTTAGCCAATGTTAATTTTTGCTTATCGGGAGGGTTTCCAGCAGTTTCAACTATTGTCTTAACAATGTTTTCATTTGCTTCTGAGATATCACTTTCATCAATAAGTCCTTCCAGTGCAGAAAAGCGATTTTTTAATTCCAACTTGAATGCCTCGGTATTTACTTTCAGTTTCATTAGATCCACCCTCTTACTTACTTGTTTCCTAATGAGCTTCTGCCTTTCTAATTTAGTATTTAAGTGCATTTTACATCTCACCATTCGATGATCACTTCCAGTATTAAATCTATTCAGTACACTGCAATCTTCAATAATGGATTTCTTGTTTGGCAGTATATAGTCAATTTCGCTGGTTCCTCCATTGGGGTGTTTCCATGTCCATTTTCTTTGTAGTTTCTTCTTAAAAAATGAATTCATGATGCTAAGATTTTCAGCTTCGGCAAATTCTATGAGTTGATCGCCACGTTCATTCCTTTCCCCGTATCCGTATTTACCAACCGATGTCTCTCCTTGTTCCTGTTGTCCAATTCTTGCATTAAAATCTCCCATGATGAGCTTGATGTGTTGTTTCCCCTTGGTATGTAGCTGTTTGATTTCTTCATAGAATTCCTCAACCTCCTCGTCGGTATGGCTTGATGTTGGTGCATATGCCTGTACTATCTGAAGTTGGTATCGCTGGGTTAGTTGAACAACGAGCCTCGCTGCTCGATCTGACGTGCTTTCGACTTCAAGAAGGTAGTCTTTAATTCTTTTGTTGATTAAGAAGCCAACACCACTTGTTCTTCCAGTTTCCGTTCCTCTATAATAAAACAAATGTCCACTTTTAAGTTCCACCAACTCTTCACCTTTTCTTCTAACTTCACTGAGTCCTACAATGTCCCATTTGATCTTGTCAAGTTCTTCTTCCAATTCTTGAAGTTTTGCTTCAGAAGCAAGGGATCGTCCATTATACGTTGCCAAGGTCAATAACAAACGGCAGCCTGGGCCATTCCAGTGATTATATATATATATCAGTGTGGAATTTTTACTCGCTGTAAACATTTCTTCAACATTCGGACTGAATGGCAATATGGAATGTTCAAGTATTACGTAAGCAATATTTTGGCCATTTTATACCCCCCCTCCTTAAGCAAAAATTAACATTGGCTAGCATAGGAAAATAAGCACCGCAGCAACCCCTCCCCCACAAGGTATTTACATCATACTTGAACCCTACCTATTATTCATTTCCGGAGTACAACGGGCAACCAAACGGCTGGATTTATATTGTGTATATGAAGTTTTAATTTTATACCATAATACACAAATAAAGAAAAGCACCAAAAATTACACATACTGTTGCCAAATATAAAAAGTAAAATTATGATTAAACAATATATGTTGCCAGATAAGGAAAGTGAAATTATTTACATTTGGAAAACATGTAATAAAAGAAACAATTTGGCATTTTGCCAATTTTAGAAGCAGTAATTATTGAATCTGCGATTTTTTGCTATTCTAAGTGGCAACACTCAAGGAAGCCTGGGAAGTGGACACATACATAGCCTTTCTATTATGGTTACCCACAAATATTCATCAAACGTATATTAATATAATAATTATAATTATTAAATTATAATTAATACTTATAATTATTAAATATTGAATATTTATAATTATCAAATAATATAAATCCTTATAATTATTAAATAATACTAAATACTTATAATTATTAAATAATACTAAATACTTATAATTATTAAATAATACTAGATACTTATAATTATTAAATTATAAGTATATTAATCATAATTGATAAATTAGCTCAAATCGTTAAGACATATATCATAAAAACTTTCTTCGAAAATGACAAGCTTGTTCCTGCCCAGCTCGTGCCACGCATACATAATATGCCTTGACGACCGGTCATTTTGAAAGGTGACCGGAAAGAAAGGTTTAGCTACAAATAAAATATATACCAGGTACTCACCTTATCATTCGCTTATTTACAGGAAAAGCTGCAAATTTTTCTTTCATCCTGTATACGTTTTATAGTAGATTCCATGCTTCGGACACCACGTGCAATGTATTCGTTTGTAACATGTTTAGTGCCACGAGGCAGATGAAAAGGAACAAATTGGACGTTGGCACAGGGGAGGATAGAGGGGTGGGCAACGACAGAAGGGGGAGCCCTGCAGTTCTCGTCTTTTTTAAACGGGCGGGTCCCTGCTGACAGGTCTGTCGGCGGGCCCATTCTCAGAGCAGAATAAAACAAACAGAAAGGGTCGCTATAATCTGCAGGCTATGAATGAGGCTAATTCGGCCGGTGTCAGCGAGTTCACTTGAAAGAAGGGGGGGGGTGAATAGGGGTCGGAGAGGGTGAATACCAACATTTAACGGATTTATGGACCCCCTTCCCCCTTCAAGAGGTGGATAACAGCACTTTTTTTTTATGAAACTGCCCTTTTGATTTCATATTAACCGTGAAAGCAATGTTGCAATGTGTGGTGCTTGTTGAGACGTGTCTGCTTTCATGTTTCATGGCTCGAGTTCTCCTGTTGCCGAAAACTTTCCATTCCAAATGTTTTCCTAATAAAATGGCTATTTATGAATTAATTCGTGATTAATTTATTATTAAAATACTTGTGGTTGTTTAATTAAATTATCGAATGGTGTAGGGTGTACAAAATATATATATAGGCACCAAATTAATGTAACGTGTGTTTACCGCGTCTTACTACCCTTCACTCCCGTTTTACACAAGCTACCCTTACTAACCGTCCTTTATTTAAATTTTTTTTACGGTTGGTTGAGTTTTCGGGCGCAAGGATAACAAGGGTCATAGGATAACAAGGATAACAAGGGTCATAGGATAACAAGGATAACAAGGGTCATAGGATAACAAGGGTCATAGGATAATAAAGATAACAAGGGTGATAGGACAACAAGGATAACAAGGGTCATAGGATAACAAGGATAACAAGGGTCATAGGATAACAAGGGTCATAGGATAATAAAGATAACAAGGGTCATAGGACAACAAGGATAACAAGGGTCATAGGATAACAAGGATAACAAGGGTCATAGAATAACAAGGATAACGAGGGTCATAGAATAATAAAGATAACAAGGGTCATAGGATAACAAGGATAACAAGGGTCATAGGATAACAAGGTCATGCTACGTCAGAAGCCAATGTTTTCCAAGGAACTCGATCCTTTTAAGACCGAAGAACTTGTCTTGTTTCCTAACTACATTACTGATGTGAACCTGTCATATTATATTGTAAAATCGGTGTTTTTTTGGGGGGGGACCACTGGGGGCAATAAAGGGGCAACTGGGGCAAGGCGAAGGTCATATGGGGCACGGGGCACCCGTAGACACACAAGTATAAAATAATTGCCAGAAGCGTAAAAATTTAGACATTATGTCGCGAAAGCCAAATAAATTTGAAGCTCCTCTGATAGCTATTTCTTTAGTTTATTGCAACTACAAATACTGCAATATTAGCATATATCAAGGTTTGTATTTTAAATTTCATGAAGGGGGAAATTCGGTGGGAAGGGAAAAATTATATAAAAACAGTTTGCGCAATTATATACAAAAAGTTTTATACATTATTAATTTATACAAAACTTGGTAAAATAACACAATGGGCACAGTTTCTGAACTATATGTTTTAATATAGCTTTAAAACGTTCTCTCGAAGGCTTTTAGCCCTCTTCAAAGAAGGTTACATAATACTGGAACTATTAAGACTGAACTAATAATAAACAAAATTTTCATTTATTATTTATTATTATTTCATCACATTATTAATTTTTAATAATTTTCAATATTTTAACATTGTGTTATTATTGTTTAATATGGGTTTTATATATATATATATAAATAGCCCGATGGGCAAATGGGGCGCAGGCATGGGGGCCCACACCCCTGCTGCCTCGGATTGGCTACAGGCCCGGGAACCCCACACTCGAAAATGTCGTTCCGATTAAATGGACGGGTGCTAGCTTTAAAGAATAAATTCAAAAGGACAGAATGGAAACTAAAGTCTTAGACACGGCAGTGGTAAAAGAAAATAATCAAACATTTAAATTGAAATAGATGAGATGGAATACAAAACTAATGAAACTGATCAAAGAGGACTATGTAATCGACCTCAAATAAGACCATAAAAGATTGAAACAGATTGGATAGAATAATTGAACCATAATAGTTTAGGACACATAGAGAAAACTTGGAGCGTTCGACCAGATTTTAATTAGTAATATTTTAATTTAATATAAAGCAGTTTTCCCAGAGCGATAAACTTTAAACGAATCATGGATGTCAATTTCAAAGCCCTTCAATCAACCAAGTTGTTTGTCCGCTCAACCATTTAAGTAGCTTTAAAAATTAAAAGACTCACCGCTTTCACTTATTATAAATTAGCGATTTTTTTATAGGTACCCTTAGAAACACACACAGCCAATTATATGTATCTTTCACTTCGTAAAAATCACCAAAATTATACTCCTTGCTTCTCAAGTTACTTAGACCGTTTTCGACGCTAAAATGCGCAGATATACGGTACAGTGCCCCCAATCATCGCTTTTGCTGGGCACTTTTTGGCTCTCCAAACCTATGGTTAGCACTGTCGAAGGAATTCTTATCACATTGTTCCATCGACGCCTCGCAATATCACTAATCAAAGCCTCTGTAACGCGAGGGCGGGAGAAAAAACGGAAGAACTCGCCAAAAACCACTTTGGCTTCAAAAGCATTGACATCTCCAGCCGCTAAAAGTCTGTAATCAACTGCATTTTGACATTTGCCAGCTTTCAAAGGCGAACTCCATGTCCAAAAGCAGTCATTTCTCTAATCAGCGATTGCTGTTGATTTTTCAATAAACACTTTCACTTTTTTTGCCCCCTTGTTATTGCTGTGTTCATTCAGATGACCTATCTGGATTTTGTGAAATGCAATATTATATGCAGTTTACGTTTTCTTCGTCTTTTCGCTTGATCAGTTTCCATGTCTGTTTCATTCATTCATTCATTCATTCATTCATTGTCTGATGTTTAATCAGCTAATCGCATTAATCATTTCTAATTCTAGCTTAATTAATAAATAAATTAATTAACCGAAACTTGCACTTTCAGTCACTCCCATTATCCGTCTCACTTTGTTTGGCTCAGAATGACCCTTGCTGTCCTTGCGCCAGAAAAATACAATCACCCAACTATCACCCGCATTTGCAACACACACACACACAACAGAAATTTAGGGTTTAAGATGTTGTTAATTGAAATTTAAAATTCAACATATTTTAGCAGATTTCAATGTGCTCACAAGATTTAAATTTTTTCTTTTTATTTCTCGATGTTGACGTGTGTGTGTATGTGTGTTAGAGATGAGTTCTGGCTCGTTTACCGGGACCCGAGTCCGAAATACTTTGTGGAAATTTGGCCCCGAGCCCGAAATACTTTGTGGAAATTTGGCCCGGAGCCCGAAACTCCAAATATCACTTTAACCCCTTAACCTACGATTTAAATTTAAAAAAAAATTGTTGAACTACACCGTTTAATTTCCTTCGAATTTTTATATACAATGTATTTCTACAGTCCTCGAAAACGAATCATATAGTTGTATTCCTTGGAGAATTTCGATATAGAAAATTTAGTTTTAGGTTTTAGTTGCATCCGTCTCATGAACCCAAGCCCGCCCGAGTCCAGTCTTTCTGGCTGAACACGTCTCATCTTGAACGTATATGTGAAGTTATACTCAACACGAAATCATGATTTTAAAATTACTCGAAGGTGCAAAGAGTATTTTTGAAATACGGAATAATTATTTAAAAGTTGTTTTAAAGTCCAGTAGATTGTATAAATATGTATGCGTCACTCTCCCCCTTCCCCCCTTTGCATTAAATGGTCTAACCCACTCTCACAAATTAGCTGATGCTTGACTTACAGAAATGACATGCCATAGAAAGAGAGAGGGGGGGAGAGGGTATGAGTGAGAGCAATGAAAATATTGAGGGGAAAACTGTGTTTGGAACTCTGGGCACTTTGTATTAGAATGTTTTTTTATACCTCTTCCCTTAGGGTTGTCATACTGATACCCTGATGTATTCGGAGTAAAGGAGGGGTAAAAAAAGTCAAAGAAAAACTGTCCCTCAACTTGAGAGGAAATAGACATCTCGTGAGGAGGAGGATGAGTCCATTTGGTAGCTTGTCTGTTTCCCTGATGGCACAAGACAACTTCGTGGACAGAGATTCAGCTGGGAGAAATTCTTGTATTCTCTAAGGAAAGCCTCAAAAAGCACACGGAAGGAGCGAAAAAACGGTCTTCCCAACTCTTGAAATAATGTCTGTGGGGATGACGAAGCGCATCAAGAGGCAGACGCAAGATCTTTTGGGAGGAGGAAAAAAGATCTTTCAACTTCTTTTTCTTCTGAAATCCACGTAATGCGTCCATTTATACAGAACGCTCCCCGAGGACATGGCCGTGTATGCGATTCCTCCGCCTCCATCCTGCTTTATTTGTTAACCGCCTTTTGTAACATGCATGTGAGTTCAGAAGGAAAAATGAGATGGGGGAAACTGGATTTTTTCTGGGAGCAGAATTTGAAAGAAAAATTAACTTCTTTGTTCAATAAATCAACGAATAAATAGTCAATAAAGTTTTCCTTTCATCTGCTTTCATTTTCTTTCCATCTGAGGAAGCCTCATCCTTTAAATAAATATTTAATTAGCAACAGAATTATTCCGAATTATGTTATGTATAGAGGCAAGAAAGCATTTGTAATACGATTGCAAAAATTTCAAAAGAAGCATTTCATTTGTTTTCAAAGAAATTCATTCTCCTGTTTACGTCTCTTCAAGTGGAATATTATTGGATATTGGTGCGAAAAGTGTACATCACTGTAGTGAAATTGTATGACAAAATGGATAAGAGAGATTGTATATAAGGAAGAGCAAATATTGGTGAAGGCATTCAATTGAAAATAATCCATTCAGTTCAATTTATTTATTGACAAGTTTATATCGATCATCCTACCTATTAAGTATCTTTAAAAAAATCTGCCATGGGACAATTCTAGGCGGCCGCCTAGTCCGCCCGTATGGTGGCACCGGGCCTGGTCATACCACTACACAACAGTGCATGGTGGGATTGAAATTGTCAACCACCTCATTTGAAAGATATTAGTAGCAACGAAATTAAATTTGCTACGATGAAGAATTTTGTTTTGTCTCAACCTTCTCATTTTAAAATCCTGTGTATAGAGATCTGATTTAGATATCGTCCCTTATAAATTGTTACTATATTTTGAAATTTAAACGTAATGTAATTGACCTACCTACCTACCTTCCTTCCTGCCTTCATTTATTCATTCATTCATTATTATTTGTTTTAAACATTCAGGAAAAAGAAAAATGTAAATTTTGAGTCAACTCTTATTAACAGGGATAGACAATTTTTTAAATTCTTTAAAGACTTATTGACTTAGCAATGATGAACGTTGAAATTCAATTTTAAAACAATTTCGTAAATATAATAATAATTAAAAAAACTTTCCCTACCGTCCTACCAGCCCAACATTTCTCCTGGACAGGCAGAGCACCCTTGATGCATTCAAGGTCCCTGAACTTAATTAGTTTTTGGGGCCCTTGTTATGCTAATTTTTAAATTTCCAAAACTTCTACAGTGAGAAGAATATAATATAGAGTGCAAAGTTATCACCTGGATAAAGTGACCACCTGCCTATGGTTATCATTGCAGTCCAGTCCCAAAAGTGGTCACTTTAGACAGGTTAACCAAAGCAGGTTACCCAAGCCCCGTTAACTCATAAGCTGAGAAAGTACCGTGAGAATGCATTGCGGATATGGTCCACGTTATTTAATGTATTTGAAGCTATATACACACATAGGCGTAGAGTTATATGGGGCCAGGCTCCCCATATGATTTAAAATAACTTGTAGTTTTACATATATATTGTAATGTTTAAAAATATATAATATGCGCTTGGGCTCTTCTCCCCCTCCCCCTCAATGATTTCAAAACTTTAAGTTGCCGTAGCCCCTTATTTTAAACTTCTGTGCTCGTATGTTTGCTCGGTAACTATTTCTGAGGATGCTCCGAATAGCACGGAGTGAAACGTTAAGTTTGCCCTGCGGTGGCGCAGTGTGGTAACGCGTTCTCCTATTGCGCGGCTAATCCGGGTTCGACTCCCAGCAGTGCAAAAAGAACGCTTACTCAGAGATCTCATAAAGATCGCACTGCTCACTGTAGTCCGGGGTTTGGTTCCCTAGGCCTTAAGAGGTTCGGATTCCTCGGAAAACAGTAGGTCCCGGCGCAGCATGACCACTGTAGTCTTTGAGCCGTAAAACCAAAAAGAAAGAAAGAAAGAAAGAAACGTTAAGTTTGTTTAATAAATAGACGCGGCAGAATATTCCGCAAAGCTCTATGATGTATATTAATTTATGCAAATTTTTATTGGCATCTTGAAAGTCCCAATGTTCGAAAATTCCGGATCGTTTAGGCATATATCAATGTTTAAAAACCAGCGCCTCTGTTGCCGACATTTGCCACATAGGCGCCATTTGAGGGCCTTCTGGATCTGAGCTTTTCAATTCAATTTCACTGCAGTCGAACCTCGTTAAGACGAACACCAAAGGGAACAAAAAATCTGTTCGTATTAACAGTAATTCGTCTTATCCGGAGACAATGGTATACAATTTGACGCGACTTCAGAAAACGTTCCGTATTAAAAGTAACTCGTCTTAACGAGGTTTGACTGGATAAAATATTTATTCGTGAAAATTGCTTCAGAAAGCTGAAATGACAAATTCTAAGAAAACAACACTTTGCGGCCCGAAGTAGGCGAGAAACGCAGCTCTATGGGTATGCATAGATAGTTCGTTCACGAAAAGTTAACCGATGGTTCCGTTAGAATTCATAGAAGCTAATGTCACAAAGGGCATAGCCGATTCCAGCAGAGGGAAGGGTGTCATTTCAGAACTGATTCTTAGTGAACGTTTGTCTGCGCCAAAAATCAGTTCTGAAATGACGTCCTCCCCTCTGCTGTAATCGGCTAGGCCGTTTGTGACTTCAGCTCCCGTTATTTCTAACAGTACCATCGGACTACTTTTCGTGAACGAACTATGCACTGGCGTATGCGGGGGGATTTCTGGGGTGATGACCCCGATTGATATTAAATATTTTATAAATACATATGAATACATGGATCTCAACGATGAAAGATCTTAGTCCAACGCATTCACGTAGCATACCATATCGTAGCATACCACCACGTAGCAGGTTCGACTCTAACCGTTGTCAAAAAAAAAGAAAGCTTACCGACAAATTGCTCATCGTAGTCCGGGAGTTGAATCCCTAGGTCTTAGGAGGTTCATATTTCTCGGGAAAATATGGGGCCACGATGGTGTAGTTGGTAACGCGCTCGTTTATCATGCCGTTAACCCGGGTTCAACTCCCAATGGTATTGTAGAAGGCGTGTCTTTTCCCCTGCACACCGTAATGAGGGGTTTGAGTACCTCGGTCAGAAAGGCTCAGATTCTTCGGGAAATTGCTGGTCCCGGAGCAGCATGACCTTTGCAGTCCTTGCATTGTAAAAACACAAACATTTAACGACGACGATGAAAGTGACATCTTATAATAAGTTATATGATTACTTACTTTGAAAGTAACTACAATCGAGGAGTGGCGGATCTAGGGGGGAATTGGGAAATCCCTCTCCCCAAATCCATAAAAATGCAGTGGAAATCGGTTATAACGAGCGCCGATTATAACGACCAATGACAGAATTTTTACAAACAGTTTAATATCCTACTTTAATATTTAAATTGCTCGTTAAATCCGGGGTCCAAAAAAAGACTTGTTCGCTAAAAGCGGTTAAATTGCATTGAGCTTAATCAGTATACCAAACAAAATCCATATTTTTTTGGCTATATTCGGAACTCGCTAAATGCTTATTTCAACTTGGTCCTACTGCATTTTACGCTCCCCAACTGCCTCTCCGGATTCACCTCTGAATCAAGGCAGTGCGCGGGTGGGTTGTGGGTTAACCCCCCCCTCCCCATTTATACAATCTTATTGGCTATAAAATCGCATTCCCCACGAGAGAAAATAAATGTTCCATCAACCCCCCTTTTGAAATCCTGTACACGAGCCTAACAACGCTGCTATTTAAATCAAGAAGCTTACATCATGTAGCCAAGAAAAGGAAAGGAAATAAATAAAAAAAATTAAGAAAAAAGCACTTGGACATATATATCCACTGATTAGTAGCCGTCCTCTTCCGGGAATCCCGATTCCTATCTAGTTTCCGAAATTGCAGCAGCCGGGAGAAGGGTCAACTGCTGAGAGGGTGACGCGAGGCGTTCCGCCCTTGCGCCATGAGACCGGGGTCCGGTTTTGTTCGACGAAATTTAGGTCCACCTTCTCAACTCGTCTAGAAAGCAGGGGTGGATTGGCCTGCCGGTCCACCTGCCCTCGGGCCGGTGCGCCGTCCGAAAATCCAAGGTATGCGCCCTTTAAGAGGGCCCAATTCGACTCTGCTAGAAAGCATGGTGAGTTTAAGGCCAAAATCACTGTACTCCTCTCGACGTGTTACGTGTATGAGTGATGACAGAGGAACATATCTCCATCCTCTTACAATGAATTGACAGCGATATCTATTAAAAATTCTGAATAGCACCTGAAAATATTTTTTTAATGTGCAAAAAAAGCCTGTACCTTGGCGCAGTATAACCCAGATGCTCTTGCGCCATAAAAAATCCAAACAAATGAGCAAAAAAATAAAAAAATTAAGTACGAGGGGAAAAAAAAATACGCTACATCGAAGTTTTCCTGTATAAAAGAGTTTTGTGTATTCTTAGAAAAGATGGGGAAATCCTCTTTTTCGTGAGGACAGGGAAACTGCATTTCCAGAGTAGCAAATTTATTAATTGAGAGTTTAAATAAATCCAAAGTAAAAATATAATTCAAATGTATTTTAATGAGCCAATAAATCCATTACATATTTAGATAACGGCCATAAATTCCGATGAAAAGAGAAGAAAAAGCATCAAAGCCGTCAGTTGCTGAGGTTTTACTGTGAAACCTCCTTAACGGATGCACTCTCATAGCGGACACCTCTATTTTTAACGGAAACTTTTCCACTCCTTGGTTCAAATGCTCATTATCCATTAACTCTCTCAAATGATGGACAGACATTCAGTTACCTAGGAATCCACTATTCATAGGTATTACTGCACTTGCATTTAACATAAATTACCCATGAAAATTAATCATATTCATGGTGTGACATGTACGAGCATGTAGTCATTGTCAATTTCTCAAAATGCTCATGAAACGGACGAAATTTCCGCTCGCTTTCTGTTGTCGTCCTTGCTGTCGGTGCCTGCAAATGTTTAACAAGAGCGAATCGATCATCATTAAATGCAATTTATTCACCTAAAGTGTTGCCAGGTGTCAAGGTCGAGATATAATGTTAAATTGTCGTGTGGAAATGCTTCCGTGTTGTCTCAGTAAAACAGGGGCGGTTGCTGAACTCTGGAACAATTATTTATTGAGTATTAATGTATTCGAACTGATATGGTTTTACCCAGTCACAATAAAAGGACAAATCAATTTCATATTCCCTATGTGCTGCTACAGTAAGACCTCTGAATAACGGACACCTCGGGATACGAGTATCTGTCAGCTATTGGGGTGAGAGATAACAAGCATTGGGAGACTTGAAATTGGAAAGGTGTCCGCTAAATAGAAATGTCCGCTGTACGGGAATGTCCGTTACTGCATTTGCTTTCGGCTTGTGCCGCTAGCATAAAGTAGAACCTCTATAAGACAACCACTCGTTCTCTTTTATAAAAATCGAGTCGTCCTGAGGAGTGATTATAGAAGTAAAGCTGAAGTATTCCAAAAGTAAGAATTAAGTCCGGGTTTATAAATTGGGGCGCAAAATTTTAAACGGGGGAACTTTTTCTTAATTGCAATTTGTCCACGTCTTAGAATTCCGTATGTCATTCCCACCCCTTTCTGTTTTCATTTAAAATTCTGAACATTTTCGTTACCCCCCCACCCCCACAATTTAGCAAACATGGAGAACATTTTTTCATCATTAAATACAATATATTTATTCATAAAATTATGATTACTTTAATTATAACAATCCCCGTAAAATAATCATAAATGCTTTTTCTCCCCAACCCTAGCATACGCTGACAGTTTATAAGACGAAGTTACAGTATTAAAAAAGAAGGATTGCACGGATCCGACTCCTATACACTGTAATATACATATATGCAGGGTTTAAAAAATTGCAGTGAATACATGCAGAGTTCAATAAATGGCAGTGAATGCATACAGGGTTAAGCAAATTGCAATGAACACATGCAGGGTTCAGAAAATGGCAGTGAATGCATACAGGGTTGAGCGAATCACAGTGAATACATGTAGGTTTCATCAAATCCCAGTGAATACATCCAGGGTTCAGTAAATGGCAGTGAATGCATGCAGTGTTCAGAAAATCGCAGAGAATACATGCAGCGTTTAGAAAATCGCACTGAACTGTACTTACGACACAAGAACGGTACTCGTTCGCTTCAAGAAGAAAATCTTGGCACCTAGCAGAAAAAGAAAATTTCCTACTTTGCTAACTGCAAAAATCTAGTCTCTAATGATGACCTGGCGACCGGATTTTTCAAGCCCTGCATATACAAAAATATAGTGTATATATATATAATGTAAAAAAAAAATATATATATATTTCATGAGGAGTATGAGTCTCATCACCCCCTCCCCCCGTGCTCCAAACATTCTTCACGATTTTTCCTCGTATTCATTAAGGTAGCGGAGAATATATAATGCGTTTGAGGAACGCCAAAAAAACTGCTGTGCCCAGGATACATCGCACCCCAAATTCGGGCTTTGTAAGAATATGTGGGGGTGGATAACACCCCCGTCTATATTTATCCTCATTATGGCATTTTAAATATGGCATAATGTAAATGTACTTCCTCATTCTTCAGGAAGGGGTAAGGCCCTTTCTTGCGCCTTCCCCCCCCCCCGTCTTCTATATGGTGCTTATGAAAGAAAATATAGCTTTATCAGCTTTGTATGCTGAAAGATTTATGAAAAGCTCTGGTGCGTTTCTAGGGGTGTCCGAAGAAAAAAGTGGCCGTGATAAAGAGGTTTAAGGAAATTGGCTATCCCATAAGAGCTTGCGCCTTAAAATGTTGGTTTTCAAAACTATTCTTGGCGCCGATCATCATCGTCGTTATGAATAATAATAATAATAGCGACATTTTTAATATTTGTAATCGATGTCATGATTTGTAATTTTGATAGGAAATGAATGCAATGTTCTTAGTAGGTTTTTTTTAAGCTCAAAACGTTTGTACTGAGCTTGAATCCAAATAAAAAATTGTCACTGGCTTTTGTCACAATTTTTGAAAAACATTTTGATGCCAAAATCGCCGCTAAATTTCTTCAATTTGAAATGACATTTTTAGCCCGGCGCAGCATGACCATTGTAGTCTTTGAGCCGTAAAACAAACAAACAAACAAACAAACAAGACATTTTTAGCATTAATTTATGTTTAATGAAACATCTATTTTTTTTTTTCCTTTTCGCTTCATGCTTATTGGATATTTATACAATTTTTAGATTGGGGTTAAGTCCCAAATGCAATGCCATGTTCAAGGCATTGTGAAGCGAGTTGGGGTTAACTCCTACTTCAACAATATTATAACAAATCCTTTATGAGAAATAAAATCTAATACCCCCCCTTCATTTTCAGCAAAACCCTCCCCTTTTTTGAAATACTCTGTACAGTCCTTCCCAATAACAGGCATTCCATTGGTGTTTGATGAATACCTGCGGAAAGAAGAAATAACAATAACAATAATATTAATTACAGTGTCACCTCCCGTAAGGGACACCTCCGAAGAAAGGACACCTTTATTCAAGGGACAAAATGTCCGGTCTAGTAAGTGTCCTTTATTGGGAGGTAATACTGCATTAAGAATTTTGCTATTTTGATAATTTTTGCTTAGTACGTAAAGTAAAAAAAAAAGCATGTGAATTTAAATTTAGAAGCTGATTCTTGTCAGAGAAAGTCCATTTAGAAAATGACATTATGACAATTTCCTGTCGCATAGCTGATGCAAGTCCCAATCAGCCAATTTCAGCTGAAATTTTTTCGTCTTTTCCGTCTGAAAAGAAGATATCAGACTGGGGAAAACCCAGTAGCAAATGATAGAGAGTGCGTCCGTAAAACAAACCAATCTAAATTTATCCTCAATTTTTCTGATAATGAGGGGTCATTAGTCGTTGTCAATCGAAACACATCTCGTCATTTCGTTGGAAAAGAAATCGACTCTCCGTCTCCAGCTGTTGATTGAAGTGTTTCTTCTGCAGGATGGATGCTGCAGGCAGATCTACGGGGGCTGTTATTAATGCAAATCATTCAATATCTCTGCTCCGAGAGCACAAACATGCAATTGCCAAGATGACACACTTACTTTGGGGAAGGGGTCATTTTAATTACGTTAACGATGCTTTAAACGGCAACCATTTACCCGCATCTGCTTTCCCAGCAGGAAGGGCATTTTATAAATATAGTGTGACAGGAAATGATTTAAAAATAAAAAAAAATAGCCAGATCTTGTGCATGGGAGCTTTTAATTTGCTCCTTTAGGCACGCAAACTCGATGGAGCTGTTGTTTTTTAACGGCTTTGCACAGGACTAAACTGCGGAAAGGCACAAATGGCTATTAATTCTAGCACAATTACACCAGAAAATCACTAGAAAGCGGCGCTAAATAGCGTTAAGTGAGATTTGCGTGAGGGTTTAGCGAACACTATCTTGCAGGTGGCGCTGTGTTCGCACTGTTAAGTGAATTGAAAGCTTTGTGTGTAAATAAAATATGTATTTTGTAGTCAAAGCCTTTTTAACACATTCAAGGACATTGAATTCGATGTTTTAGGGGGCTTTTATATTGGCGTACGCAGGGGAGTTGATGGGGTTCTAATCCCCATTGCGATGAAATTTTGCATATATATATGAATATATATATATATAGGGTCATAGCTCTGTAATCCCCTCTTATGAAATTTCTGCGTACGCCGAAGCCCTTTTAGACTAACTTTTTAGTTTCAAAATGTTTACAACAAAAGAAATATGAAATATAATGAACAAACTTTTCCAATTTAGGGTCTCCTTTTTGCGAAGGGCCCATCTGTGAAGGCGGTACTTCCTGTACTAGAAGTCACTTATGGATATATATATGTAGCAGAGTCAGTGGAGGACTCAATTTTTTTTGTGTGGGGGGGAGGGTTATAAACTTTGATAGTGTTTCTATCAAAGTGTTACTGTATCCAGTATGTTTAAGAGACTAAAATTTTCTAGCGCCCCTACCCTGGATGCTACAACGGCAAGAACTGTAGCGGCATGCTTCCAAGATATCCGTCCATGGTTCTAGCGGAAACCGAAAGAAAGATGTCCACTGTAATTAACACATACAGTGTGTTAAAAAAGTATTTGCACACTTGCATCATGTCGAATAAATAGGAGTGAAGAGCAAATACTACGAATTTTTTGTTCTCATCGGATTATTTTTACAATAATCATCCATACGTGTATTTATCTTTTAATAATTGCTAGAAATATTTTAATAAAAAAAATAAAAACAAATTTTTCATGCCAAAAAACGTATTTGCACACCCAACGAAGTTCTGATTTAAAGCAGTTAAACATTATACTAGTCTATGTATAAATGTACAACAACTTAAACTCTTATACTTTTATAAAATACATTATACCTTTGGGATAGCAATTTGGTTAATTTCTGCTATAGTGGCTCTAAAAAAAAAATGCGAATTTTCTATTGCAATGAGGGAAAGGGTTATATTTTTTCGTTACTGTTGTTTTATTTATCGCGTTATAGATAAAAATATATTTTTGAACTTTTTTGGTGTTCAGTATGTAATCTGTTTACATAATTCAGTGATATATTCAATTAAAAACGTGAAGGCGGTAATTAAAAGCGATTTCAAGAAAACACCTTTATAAAAAATTACTCATTACTAAATAAACTTGAAACCTTTTCAAGAAAAATAGTCCTACAAATGTATCTTTGAAATATTAATGGGGACAGAAGCGGTCCTCCGTATGAAATAAGATGGGATATACAGGGTGTTTATAAAAGAAGTATACAACTTCCAATTTTATTTGCATCGAAACTACAAGAGTTAAAAACTTCCTTCCTTCCTCCCTCCCTCCCTCTCTCTCTCTCTCTTTCTAATTACTTTCTCTACAAAATGTCGGGTGTTACACTGAGGAAGGCTTAGTTAATGGGCTCTTTAAGCGTATTAAGGGGGGTTTCATTTGTTTGTACACAATGTCTTTAATGAATGACTGATGGAGGAAATCACACGTCATCAAAGAAATCACATGATTTCGTCTCCATGAACCATATTGCACAACAACCTTGTCCTGTGTTGGTGCCATCGCTGTGGTTTTCTGTGTCAGTTACTCTCTATGAACGCACGTGTACCCTTTTTCAATTGGAGACATTCTGACTATGCACTAAAAAAATTTAATTGTTGCTATGTAATTAAAGAAAATAATTAAGTTTCTAAATATGGTAGTTTTGTTTCAAACAAAATTTGAATTTGTACATTTTTTCTATGAACACCCTGTACATTTTATTATATAACATCATAATTTGGATTTAGTTATATTTCACAGCAGGGGCACAGCTACTATATAGAAAACATAGGCAAGGAATAACATAAAACTTAGTAAAACATAAAACTTAGTAATAACATAAAACTTAGGTGTTGTTCTGAACTGGGCTCATTCGCACTCTTTATTTTTGAGTTCCCTTATTTTAATGAAAAAAAAAGGGGCCTCAAAACGATCCTTTCAGCACCGTACCTCATCGGCACTTTCAGCAGAGAGGCGCTCTACAGGCCACCTTACAGAAACTGTTTATTTCTTGGCCACCGTCGTTTTTTTTTATTTAGTGACGTCGAAAGAGACTTGTTCTGCATTTCGGTCTTTTGTATATAAATTGGAGTTTTAACTTTGTTTTACATGTTTTTAGCTATTCTTTTTATTATATTTAATTCTTCGTTTTCAATATGTGTGTTAGTGTTTTAACTTACTTCTGTAAGCCTCGTGGTATACGATGTGAAACACGAGGAGATAAATTGTATTCAATTTAAAAAAAAAAAAAAGATTCCTTGCCTAAGGCACAAAAAGAAAATTATCCATGCTACTACTTTACAGAACATTTTTTCAGAAAGGGTGGAAGGAAGTGAAATTGATTATTTGAATTAATGATCTGAATGTTTGACTTTTCACGGTCATGTGATCGGAAGGCTATACATATTAGACATACAGTTATTAGATACGATATGAGGAAACATATTAGTAGTAGTTATTAACGCACGCAGAAAGTTTATAAGGGGTAGTTACAGGATTATAAGGGGGAGGCGTGACCCTCCTCAATTCCTCCCCCCCTGCGTACGCCAATGCTGATAGTCATAGTGTTGTAGACATAGATTCCACAAGATGTTTTCCCAAGTATAATGTATTCGAAATGTTTGTAGGATTTTACTGCACAAAAAGGATTTAAGAACAAATTTCAAGTATGTATTGCCGTGCTGCCTCCCACCGTTCGGCGGGGAGTTACTGGATCTTGTTTACGTCCCTTCAACAGCAGGCTATTTAAAGACATTATTTACACACACACACACACAAATTGAGAGCATTATTGTCTACGTCATCTCCCAGTCTTAAATAATTGGGGATCTGGAAATTTCTGTTGCGTCACAGCACTGACGTTCAAGAAGCCAAGACTTTGCAAACAGGGTTAAACAAGGAAATATTAAGTGCTGTTTATTCACGTCAACAGCTAAACGTGGTCAGAAGTAAAGTGTCTATAATTGCGAATGGGGAGTCTCCTTCACGCGGTCTATCAGACCGAGTGTTTAGAAAAATGAGATTCGGAGCAATCGTCGGAGATATGGTCTCTCGTTGGGATGCTTCGTCTTCATTAAGCTTTGGGTGAGAGATTTGGTGAGGTGCCACTTCGTCTGAGAAGAGACAGCATCCCAGTAAACAATAACTGATTCTGGAGCATCTTCTGGATTCTATCAAGCATCGAGACGAAGTCAACATCTCTCCATCTTTATCTCCTTCGTCTTCCTTCTGGTGTGTGCTTTTCCTCGCTCGCTCTCACTCATTAGCCGCTCAATTAATAACTTTTTAGGAAATAACCCGCTGTTAACGGCAGTTGTCCCTCGGGTTTCAGCCGAGGCAGAAGTGATTAAGAAATTGATGAAAGAAACGGACACCACTGTTTATTTTCAGCCGCTTTTCTGGAGAGTTTATAGCTGAATCGGGCTCGAAAGTGACTGTTTTGTAAACACTGCGTATAGCTTCCTGTTCCAAGATAATTTCCTGCTTTTTGTACCCTGTCTTGCTTAATTTGGCGCCTTTTTTTCAAGATAACGCGGGAGATAACGCGCGGGAAAATATAAATCTTGTCCAAAAAAAGCTGTTTCGCATTTTTCATTAACTGAAAATGTATCAAGATACCTAAGTTGTAAAGCAGTGTTACCTAACAAAGGTTAATTGGCAATTTTTGGAGAAAGCAAATTTTTTTTCTTTATTTATTTTTAATGTGAATTGTTTCCTACGTCAATTTTTTTAAATAATTCAGAGTGAAATTGACAATTGATGTCAATTCAATGCGTAGCCACAATCCCTCCTAGTAACGGAAAAAACTCATCTATTAAACTAATGATTCAATCTCTCGTGGGTCGCGACCTATTGAATTTGCCGAAATTTCAAGCAGTTCCCTTTACATGTTTTTATATATCTCACTAAATTAATATTTTAACGAAAATACGTATTATGAATGTCATTGGGCAAAATATTATTCTAAGCTCGGCATAAGATATCAAATTAAGCATATCAGCAATTACCTCATCACACCTTGCCTTTACCCAATGTTGCCCAAGTAGACATGGACCATGTAAAAGTAAAATATAATCTATATGAAATTACTGTTGGATGGGATAACTATAACTCCATTGAATCATTGTACAAATGTTCCTGATCTATCCAAAATAAAGTTATTACTATTTGCGTTATAAATTTTTATATTCTCCACCATCAAGATGTCAAGAAGTATTTTCTTGACCTGGAGTTCTTGGTTCAGTTTGAATCTCACCCAGAGACCTGAGAACTGTCTCCTGAACTGTGATCTTCTTAACCACTTCCTTACCAGGTACACCACGTATGGTATGATGTAGGCTATATCATACCACACCCAGGTATGGTATGATGTAAAGGCGACATTATTTTTTTTTTAAATGGCACCAAACAACATGCGTTAGTGACTGTATAATGGTCATACAATAATTTTTGCCACCCACGTATTAATTACAGCTCAAACTAGAGCTTATGTAATTTTGGAGAAAAAGAGACGCTTTCCCCATCCTGGATTCGAACCAGGGTCCCTCCGTTTAGCCCGGAGTGTCTTGGACCGCTAGACGAATGAGGACAGGAAACAACGCTCTCTTTCTCCGTATGTAAAGATGTTAAGGTATTATTACCCTCCGCAGGGATAACACAATTGCCAAATATGGTCAACACAAGAAAGCCTCCGGGGCGAGAATTTTGTGAGTTTTCGTGGGGGAATTTATTATACTATAATTTTTGCCACCCACGTATTAATTACAGCTCAAACTAGAGCTTATGTAATTTTGGAGAAAAAGAGACGCTTTCCCCATCCTGTATAATGGTTTTATGATAGACTGTGTTGCCTTTATTGGTCCACATATTATGGACCACATATATATGGGTCCACATATTATGGACCCATACCAAAAATACCGGTTCATACCTAATTTATGGCTGGTAGTTAAGTGGTTAATACCTAGGAAGTGTCCAGTGTGTAGGGTGGTTCTTTTACATATACTGTCGTTATGTTAGTAATGTCTAGTTTTTTTTTAAGAAGTTCTTCAATGTGAAGGTGGATGTGATGACCACCGGGGAATCTATAACAATTGTGATGAGTGTTACTTGTGTTTTCTACAGTCTATAAAGTTCTATTGCAAGATCACGATATCTGGAGATTATTTCAAATACCTTCTCTTTTATTCTGCTATTATCCGGTATTGCGATGTCAGTGATAATCCCCCGTTTTTCATTCACCAATATTATATCTGGTGTATTATACTCTAAGTGCCTGTCTGTTTGAAGTCGAATGTCCCAATAACATTTTATTTAGTCGTTTTCTGTCACTTTTTTGCTTCATGTGCTCAGTTGTTATTACTTACCGGGATCAAAATTTTTGCCGTTATTCTTATGAATCAGGGAGCCTACTCTGTCCTGTCTGTTTTGTAGTTTGATTGGGGTACTTTACTCCAGAAACTGATCAGGTGGTCGTCAGTCTCAACGTTCATCTGACGCAGCTTGCATTTACTGTGTTTTATTATTATATATATTATACATTGTTGTGTTACACAGCATCAAGGAGATAATCACTGTCCTCTTGATCTAGAATTCTTGGTTCAGTTCAAGTCTCACCCAGAAACCTGAGAACTGTCCATGTACCTTCTGAAAATATAGGCGGTGCCCAGTAAGGCAGTTTTTTGTAGGTCTTATTTATTATTAGTAGTATTATTATTATTATGAAATAAATAGAGTTTTACAGTAGCAAAAATATAATATGCGAAAGTATTATATTTTTGGTATTATAGAGCTGTGCGGACACTATAATATATTCGGATGAATGCGAGGAATTATTTATAAATGAATGAAGGAAAAAGAAGAATGTAAAGAAAAAAATTGAAATAAAGGATAGAACACAAGGGAAGGAAAAAAAAATATAGAGTAAGAAAACCCAAGAGATAATTTTGAAGTACAG